>CM067369.1:55732408-56138874 GCA_034401795.1 Chaetoderma sp. LZ-2023a
TCGGTACCTGCGGCTATGGTATTCCCGGACACAGTAGGGGCAGGACCAGGAGAGTGCGGAGTTTTAATTGTTTATTTTGAGCTAGACTGGATAATAGACATTATCATAATAGTACATCTGGTAAGTATTAAGAATTCTCGTAGAAACAAAAGCGGATGCTTTTTTGATACAGTCGATAACAGCTGCGGTCGTAAACAGCCGCCAGACAGCTGCGGTCGTAAACAGCCGCCAGTAGACCCAAAACAGCCGCCGGTATAGCGATAACAGCCGCCGATGCATGTAGTATCTCGTGTCTAGTTATTTTATCCTCTGAGATTATAATCATGTTTTTATTGTGAGAATTATATTATTTGATAATTTATTACCGTCAATAATATTTGTTTCTTTTTTTAGGCTGTGGTTAATTCGATGCCCGTGCACCACTCTGGTACTACCATGGATATATAATCCATAGACATAGGTTTGCAAATTGCAAAGTTTTAGAAATGGATGAACACAGTTTTTGTTTGGCCCCACCCATCTCTAGTTAAGCAGCTTAAGCTCCACCCATACTTTGCCAGTATTGGGATCGATCGATCCATGCACTCCCTGAATCTCAATTTCCTGAAAACAGCTGTTTGCTATTTTGAGACTAAGTTGACTGGGCACTGTTGCTGTAGTAAAGACATACAATTCGTAGCCTGCGTTGGCACCAGTTGATGGACTATTAAGCATTTATGACGGAATTAATTATGTAATTCATGACGTAATTGATTGTGATGCCATAGTTCGACAGGTTGTAGACTTTTATAATTTATTGTTGATATGTTCATATATTAACATACGTTCATACTACGATTTTGAATGATTTATTAATAGGTCTATTGTAGATAACATGCTCCTAAACTTACGATTGTGCATGATTTGTTATTAGATTTAGGCTTGTTGGGTTCATCTAATATCCATATATAAATATGCAGGTTAGCTGTTGAATATTTTGAAACCTATGGCAACAATAACGCCCAGTCAAATTAGTTTCAAAATATTCAAGAGAATCTTTATTAAATAGGCATAGTAAAGACATACAATTCGTACAACACCACTTAGTCCCTCATCAGTTGCGCATTCGTGACGACTTATCTACGTCATTCATGGCACAATTGATTATAACATCATCCTACACATCACATAGTTGATTATGATGTCATATGACTGATGGATAAACTGGAAAGGTCTATTGAGAGCCATGCACAGTATCATGCATTCGGGTGCCGTGACATATGTTAATTATTATGCATTTGTGTGCTATATGTTAGTTTGTATTTTATTTCAATCAATCAAACTTTATTGGCAATTCATCAGAAAGTGCTTTTCTTCTTCAACTAGTATATTAGGCATGCGTTATTGATAATTAGTAATATGTTCAACATATATTTTATGTCTGACAATGTCATCTGGTCTCTCACATATGTTGGCCCTGAAAATGGTCGTTGTGACAAATCAATTGTCTGACGATGTCTAGTCATCCGCATATTCCACTACAGATGCTTTGGACAGATCAGGTGAGTTGCGGTTTCAAGAAGCATACGAGGCACTGTCCTCATCAATAATCATATGACGTGGTTGTCATCACTGGTGGTGGTGGTTCTAACTATGGATGCCTGTAAGTTGTATGTGCAACACAGACTATTAATTAATAACCTTGTAACAGGATAGTCTTCTTCTTTTCGATCGCTGGTATCACACTTGGAGAGCCGTTCTCAAGATGAAATCTGTGGTTTTCTGCAGTTCTTCCACAGGCCCATACAGCTTTTCAAGAAAAGAGGTTGACAAAGGCCAGATCTCTTCTCTCAGCAGCTGATACGTACTGCAACATTGAAGTATGTGCTCTGTGGTCTGTTCTGCTTCTCCACAAGGACAAGCGGGCGATGTCGTAAGGTAGAACCGCCTGTACATGTGTTGGTTTAGTCTGTTATGTCCAGTTCTGAGACGAAAAATGGTCACTTGCTCTGGCCTCGAGAGATGATGGTAGGCATCTTCTGATTGAGGTGTTCTATAGAGTGACTTGATGATAGTCTTCATCTCTGTATGGGTAACCATGTTTTCTGTCTGATTCTCTTCTGCACCCACCTTTGCCATCTTGTCTGCTTCCTCATTTCCTTGGACTCCACAGTGTGAGGGGATCCACTGCAATGCTATCCGAAAGCATTTGATAGTTTGTAGTGCTTCTTCAAGTTGTGGCAACTTACCTTTGGTGATAGCCTCAAGGATGGAGCGGGCATCAGATAAAAAGACAATCTGTGCAATAGGGTCTGCTCTTCTGCTGATGGTATTAGCTGCATGGACCAGTGCTTCGACTTCAGCTCTGTAGTTTGTGCAGTGTTTGCCTGTCGGTATTGCAGCTGACTCATGTTGTCCGTTTGGATACTGTATGTGCAGTCCGGCACCTCCGCTCTTAATTGCATCTTTGGCTGATCCATCTGTGTAGATCCTTATCCATGTCTCCTGAGGGTACATTTCTTCCAGCATGGCTAGGGTCAGGGCCTTATTGCTCACATCACTGTGTTCATCTTTGGTTGTGAGATGAGGTACTGTGGTGCGAATAGCTATGCTCTCTAGTTTGTTTTCCCCGTGTGGTGGATCAAGGGTGTAGTTTGGGTCTTCTATTTGTGCTGGCAACATTTCTTGGTGTTTCCTTTGAAGTGCTTTTGTCTCTTTCACAAAACTTGATCTTTTAAGTCTTCCTGATGACAGCTAGATAGTCATCACTGCTGGTGGTGGTGGCCGTGGCTGTAACTACACCTGTATAATAAGTTGTACATATATAATTGATACTACCATGAATCTCGTAAGTGATGTTCAACTATATATATATATAGACTACATCATCATTTACAACAGCATCAGCTACTTCATCATCCACTTTTGCTGCTTATGGAACAAATGTGGGGTGGAAAGAAAGTAAACAGGTGTTATTTTGAAACTAAAAACTTATTATTACATGGCGGGATGGAAAGAAAAAACCTTGAAAATTAATATACTAGAAGCCCTGCGTGTCTGATGTATCAATAATAAGGGAGATAAATCTGGATGGTTTATTTTGATTGTCACTAAACCTATCAGGAGTAATCTCCCTTATTATTGATACATCGAAATGACTGCGGTTTCTAGTTGGTAATTAAAATGTGTTCATCTTTGTAGATGCATAATGTCACTACGTACATCACATATATGGTTATGACATGAGGGATGGTGTTTATTATTGCTGTGAATTTGCGTAAAAGTAGGTGATATGAGATGCTGGTTAAACATGTAGGCCTACTGATCCGGCGTATCAGAAGTACCAAACTGAAACATATATTACAGTTACGTTTTCTCACTTATATACAATTTCAAGCTCACGCACGCACGCACGCACTCACACACACACACACACACACACAAACACACACACACGTAGGCACGGCACATGAATTGTTATAAATATGTTTACACTATGTGATGCGGTGTCTGTTCATCTTATAAGCAGAGGCCTATATATAATTATAATAACAATATGCGTTGTATGAATGTTTAGTATTGTTGTGAGAGAGAGAGAGAGAGAGTCTAAAACACGTCACCGCTTGCTATGATGTCACACCGGGAATGGTGCTGTGAGCTGGGTCAATATTTCTCTGTCTTTAGTACAAAGGTAACATATTTTAAAACGTGCATTTAACGGGATAGACTTCACATACCATAACATAATTTATCTCAGGTTGAAGCTAATTCTTCATGAAATCAAAAAATTATGATTTTTGAAAATATACTATGATAACAAATGGTTTTATAGTGGGCTATATTTGCATATTAATAGGCCTAGGCTACAACGAGTAAACATTGGGCAATAAATAATGAACAAAATCGACAATATTTCAATGTAGGGGACAAATAATTTTTAGGGACTAACAGTTGTAGGCCTAATTGCGGATCCAATAATGCCATCCTTGAAAACATCCGAATTGGTAAATATCGGAGATGAATGTGCGGGTGGGAGAGTTTGAGGATGGCTGTAAGTGGTAGGCCTACATAAATTTGCGCACATGCCATTTTGCTATTCTCCGATTTAGATATTCCCGTATTGGCGTGAATAATGTAAGTAGTGAAACATTATTCCTTGGTCATTGTTTCCATGCGTAAATGCAGTCTATAATTTTGCTAAAATAGTTCCATTATTCATATCTGAAAGAAGATGTAGGCTACAGAGTACAGTTACAATCATTTCTGAAAATGATGAATGTAAAATTGTGTGTCTTAAATGAGTTCCAGGAGTGAGTCTTTCCGTGATTTGGCCGTAATGGTTTACCTATATGCTATATATTTTAACACGGTGTTTGCATGAGACAGAGACATGGATTAACACGTTAGATTCAACAAAGTGTGTTGGTGTGTAGTGGTTGTGGTGGATGTGTGGGGGGGGGGAGTGGGTGGTGGGTGGTATCATCACGCCTGTGACAACCACAACCACTACGGCCACATCGATCGTTTCCAAAACAACTTCTTCCGTGTGATGGAAGTAGCCTATATAAATATTTCAATGTCGTGAAAAAGCAAATCTTTAGTGGATAAACAAATTTTAAATAAGTAGGTGAACCTGATGTAAAGAGATCGCGTGCGTATCGTTTTTACATACAGTACAGCTCATAGATAAGTTTACATGTTTCCAAAGCAAAAACAGAAACATTTTAAATAAGTAGACGAACCAGATGTTTAGAGAGATCGCGAGTATATCGTCTTTATGTACAGTGCAGCTCATAAATAAGTTTAAACAAATACAGAAACATGTTATTTAGTACCATATGAACACGATGTAAGAAACGGTCTGTTGAATATTTTGAACATAATTGGATTGGAATCCAATTATGTTCAAAATATTAAACAGTATGCACTAAGTTATTTCTAAGCTGTACTGGTAGTCTAGTGAACATTTGTATGTGACCCTTCAACTCATGTGTATGGCAGTCAAAGCCGCACTGTCACTGCCTAAAATGTAAACAAACGGTGTGTTCTCGATACTATTTTACATAGACTATATGCTATAAACAAATAGATTAGTTTTATTAATAGATTTATATTTAATTAGCGTTTTAGTAAATTTTAAGCACCTACTTACTATATTACAATCGTAAATTTGTTCATATGCCTATACAATGGTAGATTGTGATCGTACATGCCACAGTGTGCTGCTACTAACATTGAAAAAGTTATGCATTTGTGTACATGATGATGATCCTACACGCGGTCTATAGCCAGCGTAAAATCATTATTTAAGTCAATCCAGAAAGATATAAGCTATATATATATATATGCATTCGTGTAATTGTATTCCAAGAAGTGTGTGGTGATATTTGATTAGATATAGGCTATCCCTGAACCTCGCACCGACCATATATGTACTATTCACGATCTACGCCCACATCTGTCCATGTAGCCTACACGCACACCGTAGGCTACATTGCCTATTGTTCTATTAGAATAATGTCTAAAACACATGAGATGAGGGAAAATGTATACCACTGGTATTTTTGCATAAGCCTACTTTTGCAATTCTCAAACCAATGTAATTTCAGGTCTAATTCACGTACACAAAACCCACTGTTACTGTCACCACCAACTGGCGTATGTTAGCATTAAGATGTTAGTTACCATACAGGTCTGTCCTTTAACTGACAAAAATGCCATCCACATTTGCGCTATTACTGAATCTTTGTGCAACCTGAACAATATATAGTGTCCATGTGTGAACAATGAATTGCTATACAACACCGATGTGTAAAAAATAGGTGCGTACATGTGCCTAATACACACTGTAGTATGCGCCTATGTTCCCCATGGTATTATTTCAAATAGTAATCTGACAGGAATTGATGGCCGCTTCCCGGTGTGACGGTACAACTGTAGCTTGATAGCTGAAAATGTTTGGTTGTCAAGATGGTTGCTATGTGCTTATCTCAGCTTTGGCTGGGCCAATTAAAAAAATGTAAATAGCATTTTCTTCTTTTAGTAAAGGAAAATATATATTATGATTGTCAAGTTAATCAGAGCAATGGGGTAGCCAGTCCTCACAACAGCTTTAAGAACTACCAGAATTTGTCATATGTCGTAGAATCATGTTGATGCCTCACATAAACGCATTTTAGTGGTCCACCATTAGGTAGCAGGCCCTATACAGTTAGCTAATTAACCTCCAATACTTAAGATCCACCATCATCATACATTAGATTTATTTAGATTGTGGGTTCCCAGACAGTGACATGAATAGGAAACTGTATGAACGTTTTTAAGAACCACCACACAA
The DNA here is from genome assembly GCA_034401795.1 of Chaetoderma sp. LZ-2023a. Lineage (NCBI taxonomy): Eukaryota > Metazoa > Mollusca > Caudofoveata > Chaetodermatida > Chaetodermatidae > Chaetoderma > Chaetoderma sp. LZ-2023a. Next base: position 55,738,725 of record CM067369.1, read on the forward strand.
GTCGTCCACTTACCCCTTTCACCGACAACTCCATGAAAAAGTAAATTCTTTACGGGATAAAATATATTCTGCCTAAGGCAGCAACAGCTTCTAGTCAAATTAATTTCTAATTATGCAACCGTTTTTCTGTATGACAGCATTGAAAATGGGATATTGGGAATTCATCAGTGAATGGGTTAAGAACCACCATCATCATACATCATCATATCTCTTAGTGAAAGTCACTGCTGCCTCGCATTAACTTAAGTGGTCCTCCTCAGACAAATGGTTTTATTTGTAGAACCACCAGGTGCTATTTCACGTTTTTTGAACCACCATCAGGAAACCTCAAGTGGTTCGCCGTAGATATAGTAGGTGGTGGTATGCATTAGGCTAATTATTGACTAATATATTTTAAAAGCCCAACAACCTCATAATCATCATACATATGCACGGGGTCTTTTACAACCACCTTCAACAATGGTTATTCAGTTTAAAGTTTAAACCACCGCAATGTGTGCATTAAATGTTGTTGGCATTCATTGGGAGAAAGGTTTCAAAATTTACATTTTTGGCATAAAAAAACCAACGGGGATTATTTAATTTCTCCTTCGATCAATACTCACCATTCTGTTACTTTCTGATACACAGCTGGCCCTGACAGCTGGCTCTAGGACTATAGACTTAGAAAGCTTTACCGACTCCTTGGAACCGGGTACACGGCTCCCAACCGCCGAGTACCCGTCTACCATAGAGCTCATTCTTGTTTGCATAGCGACAAGAGCTGTCCACATTTTTTTTTTTGCAGGAGAAAGATTAAAGTTTTTGAAAAGAAATCTAAGTCTTTTATACTGTGATTTGATAGTTTGTGCGTTCTTGAAAGGATCTAACTGGATAAAATGGAGAATACCGCCAATGGTGACCAGGTTGTATTGTTCCTTATTATCCATAGTTAAAAGACTTAGGTCTCTAAATTTCGTTGTGTCGCATGTCCCAATTTCCGACCCCATAGAATCTGGGACGTGTGCTAACAACGTGATATGCCAGACGATCGCCTTCTTTAAATCCCAACAGGCGATCGGCAGATATGAAAATTTTTTCATGAATTCGCGCATCTTGTTCTGGGTGCTGCGTACTAAAAATGGTACCAGAAAACTTTGGAGTGGTCAAGTTTACGTGTGATCACGATCGGTTTGCAATGATCGGTGGTGTCAAAATTCTTGAGTGATGCGTGGTCTGCGGTTTTACCGTGTGCTACAGCAGTTTGTTTACATTTTGTTGTTTCTTCACATATCGTGTCGGCTTTCGCTAGGAGTATAATTTATATTGATTGGTAAATATACCCCGAATGCTATGCGATATGATTCCTGGTTCCGTTATACATCCTGGAGGATCAATTTATGGGTGTATTTATGCCCGCTTCGTTCTTGTCGTCATAATCAATGCGATCTTTGCTGTAACATTGCGGGGTGGGGTGCGGGAGGGTTTGCAGTTAATTTATGGTCAAATTATTTGAAAATTAATTGTCTGCCTTCCACTTTTGTTTCGTTCCGCTGGCTTATTGTAGGTTTGGTTTATAGGCCAAGCCATCCCCGCCATCATGTGTCGAGTGCCACATATCGTACGGGTTCTATACAAGGACCATGTCTGTTTCCACTGTACTAAGTGTAGTCTTGACAGTAGGTGTAACGTTTGCGCAGTGTGGTCGGTCGATATGATGCTTAAGTTCCTGGCCAGAAGGACTTGGCATGGTCTGACGCGGGGTCAGACGGTCCGAAAGTAAATCGTGGAGCGTCCGTTTCGGCCCGTGGGGGCGTTCCACGTCTGCAACCAGAGGTGGCGGAGATGGCACCGCCGGCGTGGTTTGGTCCGGCTAGGCAAGGTGTCTTGCATAGCGTTCTGCCCACGCTGGTGTCGTCCCTGCTGCCAAAAGTTGTAGGGCAGTCTCTCACCATGTTTGATTCGGACCCTGTCCTTGGACAGGGTTCTGGACTGGACACCGAGTGAGCCGTTTCGTACGGCCCCCTGGCAGTCCCGTCAGGCTCCGGCCTGATGGGCTCTGTCTCTCTGCGGCCACCTCCGGGTGGTCCAGTAGCAGTGGCCGGTACGTAAGGCATGGGAGCCGTCCGCCAGGACGGCTCCACGGTTTTCCTTGTCTAGTGACGACTCTTAGGGGTATGAAGATGAGGAGGCCGAGGAGGAGAGTGTGCTGCGGCCTGTGAGGCCGCGGGTGGAGAGCATGGCGGTCAATTCCGTCCTGATGGAACCCGACCTCCATCTGTGTGGCCTGGCACAAGCCAGGGCAGTGGCTCTGCCCGTGGTTGAGGCCACTCCGGTACCGGGCACCGGTCCCGTGATGGTTGGTTTGCTGCCAACCGCCACAGTGACGGGTGTGGCCGGCCAGGCATAGTACTCACCTATCTCGCCTGGTCCGGCGGTCAGACATGGGGTGCCGTTGCCGCCCGTGTTTGGCCACGGTTCCTTAACCGCTACGGGTCCGCACGGTTTCCGTGCAGGCCTACTCCATGGACTGGTGTGTTCCATGGGGTGGGGGCGGAACCGTACGGTACCGGAGTTCCTGGCATATCAGGAATGGCTCCTAGCCGGGAGGCCGTTGCTGGTAGGGCCGTGAACATGTCAACGGGTGACGTGTTCACGGGAGTGTCCTCCTCGGAGACGGATTGGTCTGAGGCTCTGGCTTGGCTAGCCAGGGTGGACCCATCTGTGCATCGATTAGGACGGGGATCTTGCCCGCAGCCCTGATCCAGTCTGTTGTACTGGATCCATGGTTTATGGTGTCGCTTGATACTATGTATAGCAAACAACGCATGAACAAGGGCCAGCTTCTTGCGGCCTCCATGGAGGTGCGGGCAAGGGGTCGTATTCCACGGGGGGAATACGACATGTATGGTGTTGTCCCGTCGGTCACCGAGAATGACCGCTGGGTACTGGGTGTTCAGAGTGCTGGAGCGGGTGGCCCCGGTCCGGCACTTCAGGACAAGTCCCAGGCACACCAGGATGAAGTCCTGTCCCTATGCGATGTGGGTGTGAGGGCAGCTATGAGTGCTGTCAACCAATCGTATTGCCTTCTTCAGTCGGTGTGGGCTGAAGCGGTGGCAGGCCACCCTGTGCCACCTGTGGCGCTTTCGTGCGTCATGACGGCTTGGTGCTGTCTATGGACGCACTGGCAAGGGTGCAGGTGCATGTGACAAAGTCCAGGAGGCAAATGGTTCTTGACCATATGCATCCGGCTATGGCAGTCAGGGAGCGTCTTCTTGGGACACCCCTGACAGGGCCTAGCATCTTCGGTGGCCAGGCACGGGCCATCCTAGAGGACACTGCCAGCATTGCGCAGAATCGGTTGGCGGTAGGCCTACAGCTGGAGCGAGTGCGGCAAGCGCACGCACTAGGGGCTGTAGGGAAACCGTTAGCTGTCAAACTTTCGAAGACGCAGAAGAAGCAGAAAGGCAAGGCGAAAGCTAAGCCTACTGCGACTTCTGCTTCGTCTGGATTTTCTCAGGCGCCGCCGGCTAAGAAAGCCAGGAAGGTTGTGGAGGCCCCTACCCTCCCCACTGTTGCTCATGATCGCCCTAGAGGCGGGAAGGGCAGGGGGAGGGGTAAGGGTAAGTCCTCCAAGGGCGGAAAGAAGGGAGCGGATCGTACCTGAGGGTACGAGGGCTCCCTTCATATCCGCCTGGATCGCACCTGTGCGACAGGAACAGCGGTGCCGGTTATACCTGCCGAGCCAAGACAGAAATGGTTCTCTCTCTCTCTCTCTCTCGTTAAGAAAGGGGGGGGGGGGTGTAGCGGACCGCGAGCCGGACAACCCTGTTAGACATCGAGGCGTCTATGGTGGGTGGAAGGCTCATGCGTTTCGTCGAGGCCTGGCGAGGTGTGACGTCAGACAGTCTGGTCCCGGGATGGTTATCCCAGGGGTACATGCCGGAGTGGTGGGACTTTCCACCGCAGAATCTGTCTTTGGCACCTGTCTTGACACCCGTACCACGGGACCCAGACAAGTTAGAAGCCGTTCAAAACGAAGTGTCGAGTTTGCTTCTGAAGGGAGCAATAAACCCAGCGAACCAGAACACTCCGGGCTTCTATTCAATTATGTTCCTTGTCCCCAAGAGCACGGGGGGATGGAGACCCATACTCAATCTCAGGCCATTGAATTGGTTTATCCATACGCCTCGGTTCCAGATGGAAAAACCGAGGTCGGTAATGGCAGGATTGAGGAAGGGAATGTGGTGTGTGTCGATCGATCTGAAAGATGCATATTTCCACATTCCTATGAACCGGAGTTGGCACAGGTTTCTGAGATTTGCGTTTCAGAATCTAGTATGGGAGGTTACTGTTCTCCCATTTGGCCTGTCGACAGCTCCGTGGGTTTTCACAAGAGTGGTCCTTGCGGTGACAGCGTTTCTCAGAGAAGAGAACGTGGCGCTACACACCTACATAGATGACTGGCTGCTCAAAGCAGACTCTGCAGCCAGGTTGAACGTGGATACTGCTCTGACTCTGAAGTTACTTTCAGATCTAGGCTGGATAGTCAACAAGGTGAAATCCGAGTTGACACCCACTCAACATTTCGTTTATTTGGGGATGCGATTCGATCTCGAGGAGGGCAGGGTTTACCCTTCAGAGCCCAGAGTGGTGTCTCTGTTAGCCATCCTCAAGAGTTTTTGAGTGGGAAACCACATTCAGGCGAGGCAGTTTCTTCAGATGCTGGGCATGATGGTCTCCATGGAGCAAGTGATCCCGTACGCTGCTCTAATGCGAAGACCTATCCAGTTGTATCTGATGTCTCTGTGGAAACAGAGAACAGAACCCCTGTCAAAACTGGTGCCAGTTTTGGAGCCGATAATATCGCATCTTGTATGGTGGAAACAGTGTCAGAATCTCCTAGTAGGGGTTTCGCTGCACCTACCCCACCCCCGGCTGTCCGTGTACACGGATGCATAGCTGGAGGGGTGGGGGGCCTGCCTGGGAGAACACTAGGTCTCAGGCACATGGACTCTCCTGGAGAGTCAGCTGCATATCAATCTGTTGGAAATGATGGCAGTGGAACTGGCGTTGGAAGAGTTTCTTCCGATGATCAGGGGCAAGGTGATATTGATACGGTCGAACAATTCGACGGTAGTATCATACATAAATCGCCAAGAGGGACCAGATCACCCACACTGTGTATCAAAGTGTGGCACTTGATTCAATGGTGCAGGAATTACTCGGTTGTTTTGAAAGCAGCTCACATTCCTGGCCGATTGAACATTCTGGCGGATGCTTTGTCTCGCAGACAGAGAATTCTGCCAACAGAATGGTCCCTCAACCCTCCAGTTCTACGAAGGATCTTCGAGCATTGGGGCAAACCCAACGTGGACTTGTTCGCCACAAGGGGAAATGCTCAAGTCATGACTTATGTCTCGCCGATTCCAGATCCAAATGCCGTCGATACAGACGCTCTGGCGATAAGCTGGAGGGGAATGCACGCTTACGCGTACCACCCACCATCCTTCTGCCGAAGGTATTGGTGAAGATCAGGGAGGAACCGTGTCTGGTCCTGCTAATAGCGCCGTATTGGCCAAGCAGGGCATGGTTCACGGATCTGCTAGATCTGCTGGTGGTAAATCCAGTGCAGTTGCCCGAGATTCCGAACGTAATCTCCCAGGCCAAGGGACGCTTCCTACACGAGCGTCCCGAAATGTTATTGACTGCGTGGTTGTTGTCAAACAACGTTCCACGTCGGGAGGCTTTTCTCGACAGGCTGCTGATTTCATCGCGGCTGCGAGAAGGAGGCCAACCTTCAAGTCATATAACGACAAGGTTAATGGATTTGCAGACTGGTGTGAGGAAATGGGATTGTACCTTTCATTCCACTATTCAGCAAATAGCAGACTTTCTCTGTGAGCTGTTCTTTTCAGGACTAACTCCTATCACAATTGCTGGATACAAGTCAGCTTTGGCACCAGTTATCCCTTGTCTAGCCAACAGGGATAGTCCAGAAGTGGCCCAGTTGAGTGTGATGGTGAAGGGAATGAGCAATCTCCGACCGAGACAACCCGTAGTCATTCCAGCCTGGAGTCTATCTTTAGTGCTTAATGTACTGGCCAAACACCCTTTCGAACCGTTGCGTTCGGTTAGTCTAAAGCATTTGACTCTAAAGGCGGTCTTTCTATTGGCAGCTTCCTCAGCTAGAAGGCGCAGTGTGATCCATGCACTTTCAGCAGAGAGGGACCGATTATTGTCTCCAGAGAGGGTCTGCGTCTACTGCCAAGAGCAGAGTTTATGTCAAAGATCTCGGTCTTTGAGATATCCCGGCAAACCGATCGTTATACCGAAACTGAGTAGGTTAGATCGTGATGCCAGTGTCTGGTGCCCAGTCCGTGCTTTGACTAAGTACAAAACGGACAGACTCGTTACGGTCGAATGGTAGACATCTGTGGATCTGCCATATGGAGCCATATGGCGCCGCATCCATGGATTCTATCTCTCGTTGGGTATTCGAATGCATTCAGATTACCCGTGAGATTACGACTGGGCACCAAGGCGCAAGGGCACGTTGTTAGAGGAATAGCCGCCTCTTCCGCCCTTGACAATGGTGTTCCATTTACGGACATCAGGGCTGTCGCACAAGGGCACTGTGAGTCCTCTTTCACGGATTACTATATGAGGGATGTGTCAGACTTCGCCATTCCACTCGCTTTAGCTGTTTTGAGACGATAGCTATATGACCGCACTGCTCTTCTTCCTTTTTTGGCATTTGTAAGAGAGAATTTAGAAGCAGACTTGGTCGAGCGAGAGGATATCAACCAGTTGTGTCACTGAGGCCGGACAAGTGAATGGTTGGAGGCTCCAGGTCTGAATTCCAAATATCATGAGGTAATTCACGATTGAGAGTGTTTTGTATTATGTCTATATATCATGATCATTCATCTTATATATTCATGCTCATTCCCAGGCTAATATATGCAAAGAGCAGTTAACCCTCTTGGCATATTTGTGTTTCAGGCGAGATACATGTTCGTGAGTTCTCTCCCTTTTCTTAGGAGGAAAAAAAGGGGGGGGGGGGCAGTGATGCGAATGTGATTCGGTTCCGATAACTTGACGGTCCTTTTAGGTCTCCGTTAGTCAAGTTGTTAAGTCTAAATCTTTCTCCAAGGGGCAAAAGTAGCATTTATGGCTTGCCCCTTCCCACCAGGTTACTGAACAAATCTGGTGTATATCAGAAAGTAACAGAATGGTGAGTATTGATCGAAGGAGAATGCAGGAAATTTCAATTTCCCTTTCTCCGAGATCTAACAATACTCACCATTCTGTTACGGACCCAGCCTCCCAGCCCCACGGAGGCAAGCCATGGATTTCTCTTGTTTGGTGGCTATGCAAACAATATGAGCTCTGGTAGACGGGTACTCGGCGGTTGGGAGCCGAGTACCCGGTTCCAAGGAGTCGGTAAAGCTTTCTAAGTCTATAGTCCTAGAGCCAGCTGTCAGGGCCAGCTGTGTATCAGAAAGTAACAGAATGGTGAGTATTGTTAGATCTCGGAGAAAGGGAAATTGAAATTTCCTGCATGTTCGCACCCACAGCGTTGTATTAACTAGGCTAGGAGAAAAAAAAATAGGAACGATAAGTTAAGTTAGAAACCAGTATTGATCTAAGGAAATTACGATTTTATTATAGAAAACATCCATTTACCGAAGAGATTATTTAAAAAAATTTTATCACTGGACTGAGTGTCTCGATCAACTAAGCCAGTCATTTCCAATGATAAAATTTCAAAAATAACCTTTTCTTTCATCATCTAATGGACCTTTACTTGAGTATTAAATGATTAACAATATAGTGAGACATATATAGCAGGTAATAATAGTAGGAGCAATACGCCTATAGGAATAGGCTGGGATATAACCTGGCAGCTGTTATTGATCTACCTGCGGCTGTTTTCGACGGTGGCTGTTATTGTCATACACCCTGCCGGTTACTGTCCAATAATTTATTTCTCCCGCACCGTGGAACTGTCATGGGATGCTTATGTAGTTTCAGATCTAGATTGATTTTTCTCTACCCGCAATGATGATTTGAACAGGCCTTAGTTACCGCATACTATATAAATTTAAATGGGTTTTTTTCTACTTCCCGGTAGGCAAAACACTTATATTCATTTTCAATACCACATTTACCATTTCTAAAAGAAAAACTGAAAGATTTTAACTTTTTGAATGGTTTGGCTGAAATTTGCTGCTACCCGGTTATCACGAAAAGCGGAATATAACCGGATCTGGATTTACAACATCAATTCAGTTGTGTGTTTGTATCAGGCCCGTTTATGGCATTATTGTTGGTGACAGACTCCTTTGCGCAAATCATAAAAATGACATCAATTCACCGCCTCTTTAGAGTTGAAATTACGCGATTACATCTCCCTCGAAAACACACGATGCAATACTGAGATTGCATCTGTAGACCAGCTTGTGGATATTTATAAGCAGGAAGTTTATTTTAGGGTTTATTTTTATTTTTATGCATGTTTTATTTGAGTGAATATATAGCTGGTCGTTTGCAAATATTGTCATACTGCGCTGGATAAATATTATTACAGACACCAACACCACCACCAGCGACACCACAACAACCACCGCCACTGTCACCACACGCTCACCACCACCACCTTCACCACCACCATCAACACCACTGTGATCACTACCACAACCATTACCACCGTCATGATTACCACCACTACCACCAACAGTGCTCAGATAAAATCCCACAGGAGAAAATCTCACTGGACACAATCCCACATGGACATAAGCCCACCGGACAAAGTCCCACACGGATATATTCCCACTGGACATAATTCCACCTGAACAAAATCCCACTGGACAAAATCCCACCTGGACAATATCCCACCGGACAAGATCCCACCCGAACAAAATCCTGCTGGACAGATTCATACCAGGATTTCATGCCCACTCCATTAGGGGCGAACCTGTATCAACTCAAGAGTGTAGAGGAAGCCACATATATGGGCATCACATTTCGAGTATCAGTAGTTGCCAACCTGTCAGCGATCTTGAGACTATTACATCCCGTGACATTTTTGATTCAAGTAAATTTTATTTGCTTATTTAAAGAGGCATCACCTGCAAACTAACATAAATTTTGGAAATTTTAAATATTTTTATCACAATGTAACGAGCTTAGTATACTATTAATGCATACTAATTATTTTACATAAATTCGGACTGTCACCAATATTGTTATGTTATTGTTCGGGATTAATAGATACATGTACACAGGTTTCTTACATTTGTTTACGGATCACTCAGATTGGAGGGAACTAGTCTAGCCAGTCACTGAAAATAGTGATGACAGTGTGCCGCAAACCCCCATGCAGTCTCAAAGAACAAAGCTTAACAGCGCCGAGCGCTGAACAACAATAAATTATAGAGCCGAGATCAAACAAGTTAATCCGTTGCCGAAATCACTATGATTACACAACACAACAGTGCCCAGCCCTACTAAATAGTCTGGCATTCTGTGAAATTTGTAAGTTCTGTTTATGTTTGCAATTTTAATATTTGTGAAATTCATAATGTGCATCTTCTATACTATTACGTGGTCATATTTATAAGAGATGCTGCTTAAGTGCAAGTATTGCAACACTAGAACCGTTTTATCCACATAATTCTGTATTATATTAAATTTCGAGATTTACCCGGTATTGGGTCTTTAAATATGGGGTGACGGACCTCTTACATATAATTTTTATGCGTGACAACATTACAAACTATGAATACACAGGAGGTATTAGACCATTACATACATTTATCTGTTCTGCTTGAAAAATTGTAATCGTGGGAATAGATAGGTGTGTACAATAGGGACAGTCAGGAGGGATGGGTGTGAGGTTCGTCGTGTTAATTAATTAAATAATTATTATTAAATGTGCACATTCACACCAGAATGCGTGAAAATAAAATTGTTTAAATTGTAACATGTTAGAGGGTTAATATGTGTACGTCAATGTAATGAAGCAAAATAAATCTTATCATATGATGATTTCATCCCGTACCAATTATTAGTCCCCTACCGGTAAAACCGGAGGGGCTATAGGGTTGCACTCCATCTGTCCGTCCGTCTGTTGCAGTTGGTTTGCTGCACTTTTTTTTTGCAGTCCTTCAAGTTATTCAACTGAGAATTAGTACATTGCTTTAGTATACAGAGTTACAGATCAGGTTCGAGTTTCAGACATTTTCATCAAATTTTCATGGAGTTATGCCCCCTTTCGACACGATTTTTCGATTTTTCATCCGAATCCATGAAATGAATGGTAATCATGTTACCAATATGAGTGCGGAGTGCAAGAACACAGTTACAATTGACTCCGTGCCCCAGGATCGGTGGGGACCAGGGATGGGGGAGTGGAGGGTGGGTGGGGGTGGGGGTGTCTCAAAAAGGTCAAATCGATTGTAACTCCTCCGAAACCATTGGATGAAATTCAATCAAATTTGTTATGTGAGTTGCTCATATGATTGCGGAGTGCAAGAGAATATTTACATTTGCCTCTGTCTGGCTGGGGGAGGGGTCAAAAGGTCAAATTTTAATGTGCAGAAATTGATCGTAAAACATCTTCAATACCATATGACATAATTCAAGCAAATTACGTATGTGAGTTGCCCATATGATTGTGGAGTGCAAAAGGACATTTACATTTGGTGCCGCCCTGAGGGTGGGGGTCAAAAGGTCATGAAATTGATCGTAATGCAACTGCTCTGAAACCGTTTGACGAAATTCAACCAAATTTGGTATGTGAAATACCAATATGATTGCGGAGTGCAAGAGGACATTTACATTTGTCTCCACCACCGGGGGTTGGGAGATGGGAGTCAAAAGGTCAAGCAATTGATTGTAACGCAACACCTCCAAAGCCATTGGACAGAAAGCAAACAAGTTTGGTATGTGAGTTATCCATATGATTGCGGAGTGCAAGAGGACATTTACGTTTGGTTCCACCCCCGGGGTGTGGGATGGGGTTTTAAAAGGTAAAAGTGGTGAATATGGGGATTTGCGATGATGTGGCTTCAACCGAGCAATATAGTGTTGTTTTGGAAACATTATACGTTATTTCTGAGCTGTACTGCATTTGACATTTCCATGTACAGCTCTGACTGCATGGCCCAAATTTGTACATTAGCTACCTAGGTTCCAGTCCACCCCACAAGTACCATACACCTTCCACAAGAAATGTGACTGGATATATACATGCATGGGCTCTATACACTTACAGGATACTTTAAATCATAAAGATGCTTGTTTCGGTGAGTTCTGTTTTGTCTGTGTTTACAGGCTACTTCATTGGCATGGTTGTACATCGGCCTGACTTCTATCTCCTGCAGACCATTTGGAACAATTCTGCTATGGTCTGGTGGACGCCATTATGGCGGCTTTATTTTGCCGCTTCGTTGCTGTTACCTAGCATCATCTTAATACTGGCTTTCTATTGGTATCAGAAAAAGTGGAATAATCATCCAATTGCTAAGAATCTAAATTACCTGGAATCTGGAAGCTCTTGGCGTGCTGTCGCTTCATCTATTGACATTGAATTCAGACGTATAGATAAATTCACCTCAGGAGTTCCTGGGAAGATGGTGTATGTGACAGACTCATGGGTGTTGAAGACTACGGCATACTTTGTTCATGTTGCACATCAGAATGACATTCATTTAACCTTGAGTGGCAGTGAAGAGCACAGTATTGCCTACAGTCAGTCGGGCGGAGCTCAGTACCTCAATATCTCTGTGGCCAGCATCAATGAACACGTTAAACCTTTTCTTATCAGGTCAGCTTTATCTGTAACCCGTTAACTCTCATATCAGCCAAAAATGGCTTCTATAGTCCTCTTGAGAAATGTCAATTTTCAGACCAAGAGAAGAGTATTTTCGAAAATTTACCAATGGAATGACTGGCTCGATAACCAGTGGTAAATTTTCAAAAATACTCTTCTCTTGGTCTGCAAAATGACATTTTCTTTGAGAGTCTTGAACAAATTTATAGTTTAAACTGTTATCTGTCTGCCTGCTAAATTTCTCAGACTACACTTTCTATAGGCTTTAACTCGGGATATGCAGAATATTTTGAGAACAATTTGACTTTCAATCAAATTGTTTTCAAAATATTCAGCAGGTCCAGAGTTATTGCCCATTGAAATAATTGTCTGGTGGCTTGGAGCAGTCAGAGGGTTAAACTATCAATTATGTTTGATGATTTTTGATCACAAGATATAGTCTAACATTAACTTTTTAAAGGTGAAGCCAAGTAAAGACATGCTCTTCAGGGATCTCGAAAAATGTCCATTTGCAGATGAAGAGAAGACTGTTCCTGAAAATATACATGCAGCACTGGAATGACTGGCCAGTGCGATAACTGTACCCGGCATTCCAGTGATAAATTCTCAATATTAGTCTTCTTTTCTCTTGTAAATGGTCATTGCCTAAGCAAAAATTCCTGTTCTCTTGCTCGATTTTGACCATAAAATGGTTAAACCTATTGAACATGTTGTTGAATGGTGAAACACATCTATAATGGAAACTGTATCCATGGACCATCAAAAAGTGCTCCATTAACCCTTTAACACTCAAGCCAGCAAAAAACGGCATCTGGGGGAGGGTAGTTAAAATTGGAATGACTTGCTCGATAACCAAGCCAGTCATTCCAGTGATAAATTTTCAAAAATAGTCTTCTCTTGGTCTGCAAAATGTCATTTTGTATGAGAAAATTCAGATTTCCGTGAACAAATTTTAGGGTTAATGGTCTAATACATCTCATTGGCTAATTTGATTGGTTAATCTCTAGTGCCAAATGATGACTGGTTTATTGAGCATGAGTCATCTAATGACCACCTGTGTTAAAGAACCACTGTCTATGGAGAGATCTGATCTGTCACTCAAGTATCTGACGTCATAGTTAATTGCATCACTAGTTAGCTGATGTCGCAATCATAATCACGTACATGTGTCTAGCTCCGCCATGAACATATAGAAAAATCTGTCAAGTGTTATGCAATTGTATGTCTTTGATGGATTTACAATTTAATAAATTGAATATTCTGAAACTAATTGGACTGCCATCAGTTAAATTAGTTTCAAAATATTCAACACCTTACCTTTGTAGCTACCTTGAAATTGGGATTCTGGTAATTCAGGTTTCAAAATATATAAAATGATACCAACACCTGGTTAAAGTGAGCGGAGCTTAGCTAGAAATAGATGGGGCAAAGCTAGAATAGATGGGGCAAAGCTAGAATAGATGGGGCAAAGCTAGAATAGATGGGATATAGATAGAAATAGATGGGATATAGCTGGACTAGAAGGGCATAGCTACAAATAGATGGAATAAAGCTAGAAATAGGTGGGATATGGCTAGAATAGATGGGGCATAGCTACAAATAGATGGGATATGGCTAGAAATAGATAGGATATAGCTGGAAATAAATGGGGTATAGATAGAAATGGATGGGGCATAGCTAGAAATGGATGGGGCATAGCTAGAAATAAATGGGGTATAGATAGAAATGGATGGGGCATAGCTAGAAATGGATGGGGCATAGCTAGAAATAGATGGGATATAGCTAGAAATGGATGGGGCATAGCTACAAATAGATGGGATATAGCTAGAAATGGATGGGGCATAGCTAGAAATCGATGGGATAAAGCTAGAAATGGATGGGGCATAGCTAGAAATAAATGGGGTATAGCTAGAAATGGATGGGGCATAGCTAGAAATAAATGGGATATAGCTAGAAATGGATGGGGCATAGCTAGAAATAGATGGGATATAGCTAGAAATAGATAGGATTTAGCTGGAAATAAATGGGGTATAGCTAGAAATGGATGGGGCATAGCTAGAAATAGATGGGATATAGCTAGAAATAGATAGGATATAGCTGGAAATAAATGGGGTATAGCTAGAAATGGATGGGGCATAGCTAGAAATAGATGGGATATAGCTAGAAATAGATAGGATATAGCTGGAAATAAATGGGGTATAGATAGAAATGGATGGGGCATAGCTAGAAATGGATGGGGCATAGCTAGAAATAAATGGGGTATAGATAGAAATGGATGAGGCATAGCTAGAAATGGATGGGGCATAGCTAGAAATAGATGGGATATAGCTAGAAATAGATGGGGCATAGCTAAAAATAGATGGGATATAGCTAGAAATAGATGGGGCATAGCTAGAAATAGATGGGATATAGCTAGAAATAGATAGGATTTAGCTGGAAATAAATGGGGTATAGCTAGAAATGGATGGGGCATAGCTAGAAATAGATGGGATATAGCTAGAAATAGATAGGATATAGCTGGAAATAAATGGGGTATAGCTAGAAATGGATGGGGCATAGCTAGAAATAGATGGGATATAGCTAGAAATAGATAGGATATAGCTGGAAATAAATGGGGTATAGATAGAAATGGATGGGGCATAGCTAGAAATGGATGGGGCATAGCTAGAAATAAATGGGGTATAGATAGAAATGGATGAGGCATAGCTAGAAATGGATGGGGCATAGCTAGAAATAGATGGGATATAGCTAGAAATGGATGGGGCATAGCTAAAAATAGATGGGATATAGCTAGAAATGGATGGGGCATAGCTAGAAATAAATGGGGTATAGCTAGAAATGGATGGGGCATAGCTAGAAATAGATGGGATATAGCTAGAAATGGATGGGGCATAGCTAGAAATAGATGGGATATAGCTAGAAATAGATAGGATTTAGCTGGAAATAAATGGGGTATAGCTAGAAATGGATGGGGCATAGCTAGAAATAGATGGGATATAGCTAGAAATAGATGGGATATAGCTAGAAATAGATAGGATTTAGCTGGAAATAAATGGGGTATAGCTAGAAATAGATGGGATATAGCTAGAAATAGATAGGATTTAGCTGGAAATAAATGGGGTATAGCTAGAAATGGATGGGGCATAGCTAGAAATAGATGGGGCATAGCTAGAAATAGATGGGATATAGCTAGAAATAGATGGGGCATAGCTAGAAATAGATGGGATATAGCTAGAAATGGATGGGGCATAGCTAGAAATCGATGGGATAAAGCTAGAAATGGATGGGGCATAGCTAGAAATAAATGGGGTATAGCTAGAAATGGATGGGGCATAGCTAGAAATAAATGGGATATAGCTAGAAATGGATGGGGCATAGCTAGAAATAGATGGGATATAGCTAGAAATAGATAGGATTTAGCTGGAAATAAATGGGGTATAGCTAGAAATGGATGGGGCATAGCTAGAAATAGATGGGATATAGCTAGAAATAGATAGGATATAGCTGGAAATAAATGGGGTATAGCTAGAAATGGATGGGGCATAGCTAGAAATAGATGGGATATAGCTAGAAATAGATAGGATATAGCTGGAAATAAATGGGGTATAGATAGAAATGGATGGGGCATAGCTAGAAATGGATGGGGCATAGCTAGAAATAAATGGGGTATAGATAGAAATGGATGAGGCATAGCTAGAAATGGATGGGGCATAGCTAGAAATAGATGGGATATAGCTAGAAATGGATGGGGCATAGCTAAAAATAGATGGGATATAGCTAGAAATGGATGGGGCATAGCTAGAAATAAATGGGGTATAGCTAGAAATGGATGGGGAATAGCTAGAAATAGATGGGATATAGCTAGAAATGGATGGGGCATAGCTAGAAATAGATGGGATATAGCTAGAAATAGATAGGATTTAGCTGGAAATAAATGGGGTATAGCTAGAAATGGATGGGGCATAGCTAGAAATAGATGGGATATAGCTAGAAATAGATGGGATATAGCTAGAAATAGATGGGGCATAGCTGGAAATAGATGGGATATAGCTACAAATAGATGGGACATAGCTACAAATAGATGGGATATAGCTAGAAATAGATGAGGCATAGCTAGAAATGGATGGGCATACATATAGCTAGAAATAGATGGGGCATAGATGTTGATGGGGCATTGCTAGAAATAGATGGGATATAGCTAGAAACAGATGGGGCACAGCTAGAAAGATGGGATATAGCTAGAAATAGATGGGGCATAGCTGGAAATAGATGGGGCATGGCAAGAAATAGATGGGATATAGCTAGAAATAGATGGGATATAGCTAGAAATAGATGGGATGTAGCTCTAAATGGGTCCCTCTTTTGGTGTAACAAGGTGGTTTTATACACATGTTTGATTGCATTATTAACTTATTGAACTCAAGTTATAATGAAATAATCCCATGTTTGACCGCTTACTCTGTTCTCCAATGAAATCTCCATATCTCATTTTCTATACAACTATACAGGAAAACGGTTGAATATTTTGAAATTAATTTGACTGGAAGCCATTGCTGATTAATTTCAAAATATGCAGCATAATAAGTTTTATATCGTTGAAAATTAACCTTTTCAGGCATTTGTTAGTGAAAGGGTTAATGGTTAAGTCAGCTGAAAAAAGGTTCTGCTGTTGTCGTGAGAAACATCCATATTTGTGGACAAAGAGAAGACTTGTTTGAAAATTTACCACAGGAATGACTGGCTCGATTACTGAGGTAGACAGGCAGTCATTCCACTGGTAACATTTTGTAAGTTTTATAAAAATATTTTTCACTTGGTCTGCAAATAGACATTGTGTGAGAAAGTTTCTATATTTTCATGACAAATGTTTTATCGCTGACACTAAGTGATTAATCAGAGGCACCTGGGTACATTTAGTCTTTCTAAATCGAATCAGCGAGGTGAAAACAAATAAATTTCTACTTGTCATACGACATACAATTTTAAATATACCTGCTTCCATAAAAAGCGTAGTCATTGAGACACCTATATTTTCAGGAGTAAAATTGTGTGAAAAATAATTACTACCCTGCAGGGCGAGTGAATCATGAATGCATACTACAGTACAGCATATGGATAAATGGTGTCAAGACAAAAATAGAAACTGGTTATTTAGTACAGTTTTGAACAGTAAGCATTGTTCTATTGAACATTTTGAACATAATTGGATTGGAAGACCTTGCTGTTACGTTATTTCTGAGCTGTACTATAGTCTAGCAGTTTTCACTGGCCTGATTCTGAACTAAGCAATAATTATTATTAATAGATAGTTACTCACACCGCCGAAGGCCAGTGTGAGTATTGCAGTTAGTGGTCTGTCTGTCTCTGTCTGTCTGTCTGTATAAGACATATCTCTGGAATCCTCTGAGGTGGAATCACCAAATTTAGCACATACATTGATATTATGAGTGGCTAGACAAATTTTCGATCCGGGTTAAAGGGTAAAAAATTGAAGCCAGGGCTTAGTGCTTCTCAAAATACACATTTTTAGCCATAAATCGGGAACGCATGTGGATAGTAACACCAAATTCGGCAGATACATTGATATTATGAGTGGTGAGAATAAGCTTTGGAGTCAAAAGATAAAAAAAATTTATGTCACTGGTTCACTTAGTGCATACCACAATCCACATCAATAGCTCTGCAATTCAAGAAAGTATAATCACCAAATCAGTAACATGCATTCATCTTACAGTTTACTAGAAGGACAATTTTGTTTCATGGTCAAATGTTCAAATATCTACGTCACAGGTCACTAGGTGCATCCCGAAATACACATTTTTAGCCATTAATCGGGAATGCAAGGAGGTAGAATCACCAAATTTGGCCGACCCTTTCATATTATAGGTGGCTGGAAGTTTTATGAGTTTCCGGGCAAAGCAAGAAATAGCTACGTCAGGGGTCACAAAGTGTATACTGGAATGCACATTTTTGGCTATAACTGTGGAGTGCAAGAAGGTAGAATCACCAGATTTAGCACACACCTTCATATTGCAACAACTTATGATTGCTTTGAGTTTGAGGTCAGCGGATCAACTATCCAGGTCATGGACGTCACTAAGTGCATTGTCAAGAAAGTTATTTGTTTAGCTGTATTGTATTAACTAACATTTATGAATGGATACCTTGTTTTAAAATGTTCCAAATTCTCATCTTAATACGCGATGTCTATGATGCTTTTGTCAGATTGAACTCCCTGGAATACAGTGACCTGAGGCTTAAGCTTTCTACGCCAGTGAGAAATGCCAGGAATGTTGTCATACAGCAGTCGCTTAGTGATCGATTTCTAGACACATTTAGAGAACAGATAAATAGAAATCCTGTTTTTAGACCTACCCCAAATATGGTAAGAGTTTCATAAATATATGATGTCAAGCATAGGGGCTCTCAAACTTTAACTTCTTCAAAAGTATATATCTGCAAAACTTTGTAGATAATTTTAATATCAAATGGAAATGAATTAGGAATGCTCTGTTTGACATATTTAAACAGAATTGTTGCCATTTTAACCTTTTAGCTCGACTTTACGAAGTAAAATCAGGTATAGTGATACCCTGCACGTCGTCCGGCGCTTCGTCGCCATCCAATTTACGTTTAGCTAAATCTTTCTGTTTATATCTCCTGTTTAGTTAATCATACTAGACCCAAATTTGGATACATGTTTCCTTATAATACGACGGCAACACACAATGACCTGGGGTCAAAAGGTCAAGGTCTCTGACCTTGGTAAAAAAACATTAACATTTTCTATTTAGCTCAACGTAACAGTTTATATCTCGTGTTTAGTTAATGATACTGGACCCAAACTTGGTTAAATGCTTCTTTATAATGACCCAGCATCACACAATGACTTTGGGTCAAATGATCAAAGGACAAGGTCACTGTAACCTTGGTAAAATCTATGGGTATTTGTCAACATTAACATTTTCTGTTTGGCTCAACTTAGCAGTTCATATCTCAACTTTGATTAATCATGCTGGAACCAAACTTGGATACATGCTTCCAATCCATGTAATGAGAGGACATCACATAATGACCTTCTGCTCAAAAGGTCAAGGTCACAGTGACTGATAAAAATTGCTTGCTCAATGTTAACATTTTGCATTTAACTCCTTTTCATATTCAATTCATATCTCATCTATGGTTAAGTATATTGGATCCAGCTTTGGACACTTGCTTCCTTATAATTGGAGTTGGGTCAAAAGGGCAAATGTCAAGGATATTGTGACATTTTTCGACATAAACATATGGTGTTTAGCTCAACTTAGCAGTTCATATCTCATGTTTGCTAAATCTTTCTGGACACATACTTCCTTATAAGGAGAGGGCACGACACAATGACTGTTGCGCTAAAAGGTCAAAGGTCAATATTATTGTGATATTGGTATATGCCTGGTTTTTTTCAGCATTAACATTCTGCGTTTAGCTGAACTTAGTTCATAGCTCGTATTTAGTTAATCATACTGGGCCCAAACTTAAGCACATGCTCCGTTATAATGAGAGAGCATGACAAAATGTCATTTGGAGGTCAAAAGACATTGTGGTCTTGGGAAAAACCTTTTTTCAACTAACATTTTTGTGTTTAGCTCAACTTCGCTGTTTATATCTCATATTTGGTTACGCATACTGCAGTCAAAGTTTGGCTTCCTTATCACAAATGGGAATGAGGCACGACACCTTAAATGTCAATGGTCACGGTTTCTCTGTCGTTGCTACAAAACTAACATTTTGCTTTTAGCTCCACCTAACAGTTTCTATCTCATGTTTGGTTATGCATGCAGGGCCCACCATCGGACATATCCATCCTTATAATGAGATGGCATGACACAACCACCTTGGCATCAAAAGGTCAATGTCAGTGTGATAATGACAAAACTTAAGGGTTTTCTCAACAATAACATTTTGTTATTACCTCGACTTAGCAGTTCATATCTCATGTTGTGTTAATCATACTGCACCCAAACTTGGATGCTTGCTAATGAGAGGGGATGAGACAATTACTTTGGGATCAACAAAGTCATTGATAAGTTTATTGATAGGCCTTCTGTATTTATTTTATGTTTGAAGTCAAGCTTCATAGTTCATTGCAAAGTCGTAAAGTCAAGCTTCATTGTTGCGTTGCACCCACATTTTTGGTTAAATGGGCAAGATTGATCAAGAAAATTAAGAGTTTTGCTTAGTGAATGTCAAGCTAAAGCCAAGAGATAATCTTTGAAAATGTATCACTGGAATAATCGATTCGGTTATCACTACATTAGCATTCTTTTCAAGTCATTTATTCTGCATACTTTTTATTTCACACAAGTTGCAGAATTCTTTCTGTGGGGATTGTCCCATTTGCTCGCCATCAAAGGGGACAAATCCTTTTCTCAGACAGAGTTTTGTTATTGGTACAAATGCGTTTATTTACTTACATTGATTGATCTCTTGGCCTCTAGAAATTTTGTAATTTTCTCCGTAGCAGTTTCTATAAAATTATATAGTCTAGGGCCACTTTCACTATAAGCTGAACTTCTAGAGCCATTGTTGGGTAAAAGTCGGTAACCAATTTTTTCACAATAATTCTGGTGTGCTGAATCCGAAAATCTTGCTTAGCAATCTGAAATTTGCTGAGAAATGTAAATCAAATCTCCTGTGCACCGGTATATGTCTGCCAACATTATTACTGATTTATATAGATCTCACCATTTCTTTGTGAATAATTGATAGAAATCTTAAGGAAATGTTTAACATTGTATGTGCTCTGGGAAGGATACATGTCAATAGTGTACATTTGTACAAATACAAAATCCTACATGGCCACCAGCCAGCTATCTCGAAAATTTGTTCACTGTCAAAGGAGTCTTATTGTGTCATATAGTTATAGCTTACGTATAGAACTTTTGTTCAAAGCAATCTGGGTACATCGTAGAAATGGGATGAATGGTGGGATTTGAGTAGGGTATAAAATCGGGTCAGCCTAGCTATCCTAACTACAATGTTCTGGATGGCAGGGTTGTGGGCAGGAATACGCAGATTTATTCAAGCTGTTAGATTTATTGGTTTGATTATTTATTCAGCCATTTGTAATGATGACCTCATACAGTACACAGTTGCCAGATAGCTGCAACTTAAAGTGTACGTAAATCAATAAATGTGATTATATTACATCCCTCTCCTTTAGGATGAAAAAGAACATGCAAATAATCTAATAAACTATATAAAATTAAATGTGTTTCTGTCTTTGAATAATGTCACATAATATCAGGATAGTAGTAACTCAATAGATGTAGTCTTTGGACACATTTGGTTTCAACTGTCTGCCAAACCGACTGTACTTTGGATTACAGAAACATGCTCATTAGGGGAATCCAATTAACTTGGCATAGTGACGATTTGAGCAGGTTGGGAGTTGGTACATTCACCAAAATCACTTCACGGCACACGTACCTTTTCGCTTACATGAATGTTAGTTTCTGAATCACCAATATCCGACTCATTGGGCGTATGTTGGTTAGTTTGTGACACTCTGTCTTTCATTTTATGAAGGAAACATCTGTTGCAATGGTAGTCTCCTCCATCATCCATGTGGACCATATACGATCGCGATGTTTTGGAATAGTCTGTTACCACACCGTGTTTCCATTTTCCGTCTGGCTTTTGCATTCTAATTGTATCACCTTTTGTTAGATGCTTTAATTGAACTGCATTACGGTCATAGTACTTTTTCTGATGTTTGCGACTCAGTCATACATTTCACAACTTGTTTTGAGTTCTGGGTCATTGATTCGAAATGTTTTTCACGGGCTGGAATGTTAGCACACAATCTCCTACTCATTAACGGTTGAGCTGGGGAAGCACCAGTCTCATTTGGTGTGTTTCGATATGCTAATAGTCCTATGTATGGATCACTATTATCCCTGTCACACTTTTTCAAAGTATTCTTAGCAATTTGGACATGCTTTTCTGCTAACCCATTTGATTGCTGATGAAAGGGACTCGAAACAGAATGCTCAATGTTCCAGTCATTTACAAAATTTTGAAATTCATGCAATGTATATTGCGTACCATTCTCAGATACCAACTCCTCACAAATTCCATGACAAGCCAAGATTGATTTGATGAAATTGATCACTGTACTTGATTTAATGTCAGATAGTTTAGCTATTTCGAAATATCTACTGTAGTAGTCCACCAGAAGTAAGTAATTCTGGTGCTTCCATTCAAATAAATCTGTTGCTAATTTTATCCACGGACCATTTGGAACAGTATGGGAAATTAATGGTTTCTGTGCGCTAGACAAACATTACAATTTTCGACCATTTGCTCGATTTGTTGACACATTCTTGGCAAATAGAGTAAATCTCGAGCTCGTCTTTTGCATAATTCAATGCCAAAATGACCAACATGTATTTTTTCTAACATGTCAGATCTTAACTTAGACGGAATGATAAGGTTGTTACCTTTGAAAACCAAATCATCAATTACCGATAATTCGTCTCTGATCGTCCAGTAATCTGTAATTTCTACTGGAAGGTCACATTTGTCATTGGGCCACCCACTACACATTACAAGTTTCAATTTACTCAACACACTATCCTTTTCTGTCTCGGATTTAACTGTGTCAAGTTTGCTTGAGTTATAGGCATGTTCTCTTATACTGCATGCACATGTTCTTCTAACAATGTGTCATCATACTGTTGCTTGAAATGTTCTAGACAGGGTATCTGCAATGGGAATTTCTTTACCAGGACGATACACCACTTGTATGTCATATTTTTGCAAACATAACAACATACGTTGCAAACGAGGTGGAGCAATTGTCAAATTTTTCTTCATAATGCTTTCTAACGGTTTGTGATCCGTTTCTACAGTGACCTTTTTGCCATATAGGTAGTTGTTGAACTTTTCACACCCGACCAATATAGCCAATGGCTCCTTTTCGATTTGAGCATACTTGGTTTGACTTGGTGTCATCGCTTTTGAAGCAAGCATTACAGGTTTTCCTTCCTGTAGCAAAACTGCACCTAAACCTGATTGGGATGCGCCCACTTGCAGTGTGACTGCTTTAGAAATATCAAAATACTGCAAAATTTGACATTTTGTGATTTGACCTTTGACCTCATCAAAACCTTTCTGTTGTGACGAACTCCAACTGAAAATGACATCTTTCTATAGGAGCTCACGCAATGGTCCAGTAATTTCAGCCAATTTGGGTGTATGTTTAGTCAGGTAAACAACCATACCCATGATTGTTTCCAGTTCTTTCTTAGTTTTAGGTGATTCCATTTGGATAATGGCTTTGACCTTTTCAGGGTCAGGTTTTAGGCCACTTCTAGAAAGAATATGGCCAAAATATTTTACCTCTGGAACCCCTACTTGTAGCTTGTCAGGGTTTAATTTAATGCCTCGCTCACGACATCTGTCTAATAGGCACCTTAGGGTGTCATCATGTTGTTGACGACTTTGGCCATAGACAAGAATGTCATCAACTAAAACCTCGGTACAATTGAGACCTTCCAAGTTTTCATTCATTTTCTTCTGGAAGATTTCCTAAGCTGAACCTAAACCAAAAGGCATTCTAGTAAATCGCTATCTTCCAAAGGGCGAATTGAAAGTAGTTAGCTTGTTACTTTCGTCATCTAATTTGATTTGCCAGTAGCCAGTTTTAGCATCAAGTTTACTGAAAAAATTGGCCCAGCTAATTTGTGTTTGATGACTTCTATGGTAAGCCACAGATAGTGCTCTCTTTTAAATTTTTTTTGTTTAATTGTGTTGGATCAATACAAATTCTGATCTTTTCGGCATCTTTTTTGCCGACTGCGACCATTTAACTTACGCAGTCAGTGGGTTCATCAACCCTTTTAATAACACCCATTTTCTCCATACGTTTCAATTCATCATGAACTTTATCTTTCATATCAATGGGGACTCTACGTGGTGGGTGTATTACCGGGCATGCATACGATCTGAGCTTGATTTTTGCTTCACCTTGTAAGGTTCCAATCCCTGAAAACACATCTTTATATTGACCCCAAAACACTTTGTTTTGTTAGGTCTGTGTTTTCCGGATTGGTGGTTTTAGTTTTAACCGTCATGATAACTTTAATTAGATTCAACTGTCTACATGCATTTAAACCTAGTAGTGGTTTAGCAGGAGTGTCAATAACATAAAAAAAATCAAGGTCTTGGGATTGGTCTTTGCACCTACATGTTACTGTACATTTACCCACTACATCAAGTTTCTCATCACCATAACCAGTCAATTTTGCAAGGCCTTTAGTTTGCAATTTGTGATCATTTAGTGACTGATTATATACATGCAATGTTATGCAATAACTTGCGCACCTGTCTAATTTACACGTGACAATTTGACCATTTCCGACGGACCAATCAACAAAAACTTCCTCAGCAGATTTGTTATTTTCAGCAACAGTCCCCAGAAATAAAGTTTCAAAATTATCAAGATCTGGTTCATTTGACGTTACATGGGTGATTTTCCATGTATGCTTTAGAACAGTTCTACAAATCTTTGCGAAATGATTGGGCTTTTTGCACCTATTGCATAATTGTCCATTTGCTGGGCATGTTTCACTAGGGTGATGCTGACGTCTGCCACATTTTTGACATGTACCATTTATTTGCTTAGACCAATAGTCATGGTAACTTTGCGCTGCGTTGGATGCTGCTGGTGGGGTTTGTGTTTATGTTTGTGCTTTACTAGGTTCACTTCTTGCGTTGGATTCAAAAGTTTGAGCTGTTCCGTGGATATTTCATGTGCTTTAGCTATTTTTATTGCTTTAGCTAGAGTCAAGTCATCCTCTAACAACAGTTTTTCTTGAACTACTTTGGAACACGATCCCATCAAGATTTTGTCTTTAATCATATCACAGTCCCTTGAGATTAATTTCAGTTCAGTAACCCATTTATGAACTGGCTCTGTTATCGAGCCAGTCATTCCAGTGATAAATTTTCAAAAATAGTCTTCTCTTTATCTGCAAATGGACATTTCTCAAGACCACTGCAGAAGCTGTTTTTGGCTGATATGAGGATTAAATAGTTAATGGCCATTTAAATCATCAAGGCCTTATCTGATGTCAGTAAGATCCATGGGCCTATGTGATATCATGTCATAACCATGGCCATTATGTCGCAACAATGTCAGATATAAATTGTGGTATATGGCAAAGCAGTTTGAACACATTGCCGGGTTCGAATTTCACACTAGTCCGTTAGTCCGAGACTAGTAAATAATTGTATGGACATGTGCTCATCATGACTAAACCAGTCTAACGGACTAGTGAAATTTTTGTACAACTTAGTATATAGTATCTTTTTTCTTATCTCTAAAAGTCAGATAAACTAAACAAATCTTTGAAAAAGAAGCTGATAAGATGCTATTTCTGTCCAGCTGATTACTATTTGAGCAGCGATATCCAACGCGGAACTGTTTGAACCATAAAATATACCTGCCTGCCATTATAATGAACATTTAATGTTGACTATAATTGATAACAGACTTGTAAAATTATTTGTGGACTATTAGTTTCATATGGCTACCAGTCCTGTGGACTAGTATAGGATTTTCTAAAATTCTAACCCAGCATTGAATATTTTAAACATAATTGGATTGGAAGAATTTGCTGCCTGATGTTCAAAATATTCAACAGTATGTGTTACGTTATTTGTGAGCTGTAGTGTATGGTAATCATTTCCTGTCTTTGTTTCAGGAAATAGAGACATGCATTGGATGTATGCAGAAACTGGCAGATGTTAAACTTCAGAAATATTGTGATGAGCCAAACTCGGGTGAATGTGTTCAGTGTTACTGTCGACCCATGTGGTGCCTCGAGTGCTTAGGCAAATGGTTTGCTAGCAGACAGAATCAAGATCAACCTGAAACATGGCTCAGTAGTCGGTCACCATGCCCAACCTGCAGGGCACTATTCTGTATGCTTGATATATCTAGAATTGTGGATTCTTGACAAATTAAGATGCAAATTTATATCTTCATTATCATTGTGTTTTCGAAAAGTAGTGAGATTATGTTTTAGCTTTCATCAGTGCATCTGTCCATCCAGATATTTGTACCATGTGTTCCCACATGTAATGCATCTATCCATTTTCTTGTTTTCATTATATAATTTGAACTCTACTTGGAGTGTCTTGTCCATTTAATGGTCAAGCCAGCTAAAACCGGCCTCTGCGGTACTCTTGGACCATGCCAATTTACAGACCAAGAGAAGACTATCTTTGAAAATTTACCACTGAAATTCACGAATGGCTCAGTAAACGAGACAGTCATTTCAGTGGTAACTTTTCAAGAATAATTTTCTGTTGGCTTAAAAACGGATATTGCCTAAGAAAAACGTGCTTTTCTTGACAAAATTTGACCATTAAAGGGTAAACAAGAGCAATCAGAGATTGCAAACCCTCACCCTCCCATTTTTCTCACACTAAAAGATTTTAGGATTTTTAACATTTTCCAGCTTTTTTCAGAATTTCCTAGATCACACCAAAAGTTGTGTTCTCCTAGTGTATGGTTACACCCTTTCCTGTGTTAATATTTGAGCCAAATTAGACCAATCGTTTCTAAGATATTCACAGATTCTGAATTTCATCCGATGTGGATCCTTGTTCTCTTATGCAGATCTCAGCCAAATTTTGGAAAACCAATTTGGATCGGTAGTTATTGAGATACAGATTCAGACACAGAGATACGGACAGACACACACAGACATACGGACAGACAGACACACAGCCGGACCATATCACAATACCCTCTCCCCCTTAAGGGGTGAGGATCATGAGACTTGGCTGGATGATGGCTTTAGGAAGTAGCCTATTCTTAGTCTTCTGGGGTCAAATGGCCAAGATCACCATTAACCCGTACCACTCTGATGTTAATATTCTATCTTTTACTGTCAGACTGTGTTAATAGCAAAGAAACTGATGTACAATTTTCAACAATTTTGGTGGACGATGTTGTTGTCTATGACAGCAACATCTTCCACCAAATTGATTGAAAAATGAGCAATAGTTCATCTTTTAATTAAAAATTAAAATTTTTGACATCAGAGTGGTACGGGTTAATCCAAATAGAGGTTTTATTTATACATGATATCTCAAGCAAGTTGATTGTGTACTGCTAAAGGAAACAACATCTTTGATTTTTGGGCTCAACATTTCAAAGTCAAGGGGTCATTAAAGATAGCATTTCCATTCATGCATAAAATTATCACAACATGTTTTGATATTTGCTATTGTATAGCTTGCCCGTGGCTAGAGGAGGCACTCTATGGTTTGAATGAAAAGCTTGTGGTCATAAATAGTAAAAATTGCATTGTAACACAAGACACCCAACCCACAATAATGATCGTTTTATGACTATTAATATTATATTGTTTAAAATCCAATGTTGCTTTTTACATGGAAAGCCAGTGTAATTGGACTATGTGTATTAACACACGTATGCTACTTGCTTTGTGATACATACTTTATAAAGGGATATATTGACAGGAACCTGTTTTCCAAATATTTGGGAAACAGCTTTGCCTGAGTGCCAATGCTTTCAACCTGAGAAATCACGCACAAAAGAGTCTTTATGATGTAAGAATATATGAATATTCCCAAATCAACTCAATTGGAATATGTGCCTCCATATTGCAGCAACAGTTTCCAATCAGATTAGTTTCAAAATATTCATCATCTGCACAGTTTCTGTAAAAATTGATGTAATTTTTCTTTCATGCTTCAAAGGGTCAATGAAGAAAAGACTTGAGGTCAAATTCATTTCAATACCAGCTTCTGTAGTGGTCTTGAGAAATGGTCATATGCAGTCTAAGAGAAGACTATTTTTGAAAATTTACCACTGAAATGACTGGCTCGGTAACCGAGCCAGTCAATCCAGTGATAAATTTTCAAAAATGGTCTCTTGGTCTACAAATGGACATTTTCTATGAGAAAATTTTAATTTTTTTCAACAAATTCGGTGGTTAAAGCGTTAAGACTAGTAGGTGATGCAAAATCTAAAAATATATTGCATTTGTCGCAAGCCGTCGCAACTTCTGGATGATGCATGTTATCATTGCGCTGCAGACATCATCAACGGAAGACTTTAAAATGAGGTTCTGTTTGCATGCCTCTCATTTCAATTCCAGTACCTATCATTGTTAATTTGATTTATGTCAAATTTACTATGTGAAAATCGTATGATAAAACCTACCATGGGATTGTACTTGACCGAGATTCGTACCGAGTCACCAGACTGAAAAGCTTAGCCAGTTAGCCGTCATGCTTGGGAATTCATTTAAGACGCTACTCCTCATTAACCGCTTGGCCAATTTAAACCAAATCTTGGATTTTCCAGCAATCCTTTAAAATGCTATTCTTCCTTAATCAATGGCCCGATTTCAATGAAACTTGGGTGGAATGATGATGGTGATTGACTTCAAGAGTTCTAATGAGAATTTTGATTGGTGGATTTTCCAAACATTTTCCAGAAGCATTTAAATCGCTCATACCACTTAATCAACAACTTGATTTCAACCAAACTTGGGCGGAATGATCGATGACAATAGGCTTCAAGAAATCAAATTTGAATTTTGACTGGTGAATTTCTTTGGTGGTCATCTTGGATTTTCCGTAAATTATCCATCATGTCCACTTAAATGTAAATGATTCAAATGCTAATGGTCCAGGTGAGCGTCACAGGCCCTTGGGCTTCTTGTATTTGGCAGGAAGTATCCTTAGGGCATGGAGATCCAACTTTGTCAAAACGAAGCCATCTTGGATTTTGGCTGATTTTTATACCCTGCCAAAAAATTGTGGGGGTTTGTGATGGCGCCATCCCGGTGGACGGATGGGCAACAGAGTGGTTTCTGGATGATAACTCTGTTACCGTTTTTCGTATCGCTTTGAAACTTCATAAGGTGGATGGACTAAGTCTGAGGAAGAAGCCTATTGATCCGAAATCCAAGATGGCTGCCAGCCACCGGCCATCATCTTGAAAATTGGTTTCCAGATGATAACTCTATTAGTATATATCGGATCCCTTTGAAACTTCATAGAATGGTTGGACTAGGTCTGAAGAAGATATCTGACGATGATCCAAAATCCAAGATACCAGCCATCTTTAAAATTGGTTTCCGGATGATAACCCTGTTACCGTTACTTTCAAACTTCATAGGGTGGTTGGACTACGTCTGGGGAAGGAACCTATCCAAAGTAATGATGATCCGAAATCCAAGATGGCCGGCAGCCATCTTGAAAATTGGTTTCAGGATGATAACTCTGTTGCAGTTTGTCGGATCATTTTGAAATCTTTATAGGGTGCTTGGACTAGCTCTTGAGGAGAAACATCTCGAAATCGATGATGATCCCAAAATGGTGACTGGCAGCCATCTCGAATATTGGTTTCTGTGTGATAACGCCATTTCTGTTTAGTGGATCACAGTGAACCTTCAAACAAAGAAACTTATCGAAATTTAGATGATCTGAAATCCAGTATGACTGCCAGCCACCAGTGGCCATCATGAAAATGGTTTCCGGATGATAACTCCATGACCGTTTAGCGGATTGCTTTGAAACTTCATAGTATGACTGGTCTAGGACTGAGGAAGGAATTGCTACTTTCTGATAGCTCTCATTCTTTGTTTTATCATCATGGAAGGGTATTATGCGGCGTTTGTGGAGCTCTTGTTAGAAATGTTTTAAAAATCTCTGAACTGCTTGGGGGATTGATTCAAATCTCATGAAATATTATCTAGGGCAAGATATGAACCAGGTTTGTTCACGGGAACCTGTTAGCCAAATCCTGGATGACCTAGTTTTCATGAAAACAACTTTTCCAGAACCGCTGAATGGATCGGGCCAAAATTTGGGAAATATGATTATGGACTAAGAGCCATTTAGGTTTGTTCAAAGGAGGTTAGTTAGTACATTTAAAAACATGGCTACCATCGACTAATCAGATTTCAGTGTTCTGGCAGACCATTTGAAAATCGACTTTTCTTGTTGATGGATTTTAACAGTGAAAGTGCTACAATATATGTGTGCATGATGCGACATCACATTTGAATCTGAATCGTGGATCTTATTGTTCAAATGAAGCTGATTGGTCAATTTGCTTGGCAGTCATCTTGGCGACATTTCTCTGTTCATGTCAAATTCTTTAGCTCTCTTTAGTTCTCTACGGGAAATAATATAAAAGCTTCATATACAAAAATCTCACTAGCCAATGTTCCAGGTGAGAAATACTAGCACCATGCGCCTCTCGTTTCACTCAATATTTAGTCCAGGGCCGGTCAGATCCTGCGGCAACATAAGGCGGACTATTTTGTGTCTCCTGATATCTGTTGTTATGAGAGTGATCCAGGGCTATTGATTGTGACATCATGTTGCAAATTCTATGATAAATATATGTAAGTTGTAATGCCTTATGTATATAGCTGAAATGTTAAATTTTGATTGTTGTATTATACAGTATGAATTGTTAACTTGCCATTCCTTTCTTTCAACATCTATATACGATTGACGTTGTCCACCTTGAGTGCCATGAGTAGTGGTTCGCTTTTCATTCATAAACAAACATTCATAGACAGTCAATAACATAAGTACATATATACTTTACTTCTAAGCTGCAGCGGACAGTAGTAAAGTCTTCCATAATTTGATATGTGTTTTTCCAAAGCCTGTGCTTTTTGAAAACGCTTTTTGACCACTATCTTCAATTTTAGTATCTGTTATATAAAACGACAGCATTCGCTCTGCAGCCACACACATGCACTCATTTATGCTCTAACACGCATACATTCAGTCACTCATGCACGTCATGCATATACCCACTGGCATGTATGAACACGCACATGTATGCTCGCTTGCACACATGTACATACTCACGCGCACACACACCCACCCACCCACCCGTCCGCGCTCGCATACACACAAACGCGCGCATGCACACACACGCACGCACGCACACACACACGTGTACTTAGGTGGAGAATACTTTATGTGGAGTCTTTCTCTATATGGAAGCATTAAATTCCCACCAAGAAATTTTTACCCCTATAAATAAGACATTTGGAACAGCACCATCCACACACACACCCTTTTCCCCATAATAGTCCTTCCAGCTGAGGATGATAGCACAGTCGAGTTCAACATTTGTGGGAGACGTCAAGTGGAGAATGATCATGCTCAGCCCCACCCACTCCCCATCTATGTATGCGGGTGGTTCCACATCGCCCATGAAACGGATGCGTCGCCAATCAGGAGAGCCCCCCCCCCGACCCTCCGCTCGTCTGGGAGGGGCCAACCGTCACATATTACTATTGTTATTATTACTACTATTAAGTACTAATTACGGTCTCTTGACATATCCTATTTAATGTTTTATATTTGCGCACAAGTGAGAGACACAGTCATAAGATGTCTTATTGTGCTCCCATTTAGACGAAATAAACTTTCTTTAAGCCAAATGACTGAAATTCTAAGTTTTTGTCAGAGAATCATCGATTTCCTAGTCTTTGTATGTAGCAGTTACTGCCCCCCCCCCCCCCCACCAGGCCCGTATGCTGGATAGCAAATCGGGAGGGGTTTTGGGGTGGGTGGGTGGGATCTCACTAGACGCAGGGCCAGGTGCCATACACCGGAAGATTTTGAATTCTGGATGCTTTCAGATAACTTCTGCATTTATGGAGGTGAATATTGACTCATCAGTTATTACATTTTTTACCCATTAAAAATGTTTTGCTTTATTTTTCTCTTATTAGCTCACCTGATCTGAAGGGCCAAGTGAGTTTATGCCATTGCAACCATCCGTTGTCCGGCAACTTTTGCTTTAAAACACTTCTCCTCATTAACCACTTTGCTGATTTCAACCAAATTTGGCTGGAAGGACCCTATAGTCATAGGCTCCATAACCTCCATTCGGAATTTTGATTCATGAATTTTTTGGGTGAAAAACTTAGATTTTATTAAAAATTGTACCGGAAATTGTCAAATTGCTTCTTCTCCTTACCATTCTGATCGATTTCAACCAAATTTGGCTGAAAGGATCCTGTGGTGATGGGCTCCAGAATTTCCATTCAGAATTTTGATTCATCAATTATTTGGGTAAAAATCTTAGATTTTATGAAAAATGTACAGAAAATTGTCAAAATGCTTCGCCTTACCATTCTGAGAGATTTCAACCAAATTTGGTTGAAAGGATCCTGTGGTGATGGGCTCCAGAACTTTGGGTGAAAATCTAAAATTTTATGAAAAATGTACCGGAAATTGTCAAATTGCTTCTCCTTCCCATCTGAGCAATTTCAACCAAATTTGGCTGAAAGGATCCTACCTATGGTCATAAGCTCCATAACTTACATTCAGAATTTTGATTCTTCAATTTTTTTGTGTGAAAATCTGAGATTTTATGAAAAATGTACCGGAAATTGTCAAAATGCTTCTCCTTATCATTCAGAGCGATTTCAACCAAATTTGGCTGAAAAGACCATATGGTCATATGCTCCAGAACTTTCTTTCAGAATTTTGGTTCATCAATGTTTTGGGTGAAAATCTAAGATTTTATGAAAAATGTACCGAAAATTGTCAAAATGTTTTAGTATTCTGAGCGATTTAAACCAAATTTGGCTGAAAGGATCCTGTGGCGATGGGCTTCAGAATTTCCATTCAGAATTTTGATTCATCAGTGTTTTGGGTGAAAATCTTAGTTGTTATTACACCACAAAAACATTCATTACTGTTCAATCACTACTTGCTAAATCAACTAGTCTGCACTTAGCCACCAGAATAAGATTTTTATGCTTGCTTACATTCCTCCATATGCCTACTCCATATTAATAATTACCCTCAACCAGGCTACTGGTAGGGTACATCCCCAGTATATGGCCTGATAAAGACTGGCACCAGTCTGTACTCACTCCCTGGTGACGCCTGTCACTAAGCATGCCCGTGCATGCGCATTGGAGCCCAAATAGGAAACAGATTCACTTTTCAATTATTCTGCAAGCAGAACAGTCTGCAAAATATTCCAGCTAAGTTTTTTATAGCTTATTTGTTGTTGGAGTGTTTCGTGGTTTTATTTGCTTTTTATACTCTATATAAAAATGTTACCGGTTTTCGTGATGTATCTCGTTTTCGTGGTTATCATTTATAATGCCTAAGTCATCATCATCATCATTTCAAACCCTCTATTACTCTAGGAGCCTTTTATTCACTTATATCAGTGTTCATGTTTAGTGCATAAAGAAGGAAAATGTTTTATATCGCTTTGAAAGTTTGCTCTTTTGTCTTTAGGGATTTTTGATATTTGAATTTGAAGTTGCCCGCCTTTTCTATAGCATGCGTTTTTGCTTTATATCAGACACTGTTTTTAAAGTTTGTTTAAGTTTTTTCAAAGCTGTATGCTTCATTCTCTATTTTAATTTTTTGTTTTTAGGAGTCCGTTAAATCGGTCGAGAAAGTCAAGTGCACGTCCTCTAAGTGCGATCGAGTTCACTCTGCAGAGTTTGGAGGCCATGTTTATCTAAAGTGCACAACGTATACTCTCACAACGATGTGCAAGGGATGGTATTCGACCGTGTCAAACGCTTATTTTAAGGATTTTTTGGCTAAGTCTGTGTTGCCCTCTAATCGCTCCCCCCCCCCCCTGTTGCTTCAAAGTCTTTTGCTAATTCTTCTGTATCTAATCCACCAGCAACGGAGGGGCCTCTTCATCTAATTCCGATGCCGTGTTAGCCCTTTTTGATAGATTCGAGTCTTTTGCGACCGTCTTGACGAAATCATTAGATGAGCGAATATCGTCTGCCATCCTCGCGGCTAAGAATGTTTCATCCAAGTCGGACGATAACCAGAAGGTTAGCAGGCGTGTCCGCAAATGGGGGAAGCCTACTTCCCTCATGTCCAGGCAAGAGATTCGGTCCCTGAAACCGAAGACTAGAGACTCAAAGAACAGGCCCTCGAAGGTGAACTCGAGCAGGTCACCGGGTAAAACCCACATAAGTCTTGAGGAGGGTCATTAACCTCAAGCAGTGGTGTCTGCAACTGAAGTCCCCGATTCAAATGCCTATGCCAACGTCAAGTTTTCTGTTATACCGGTAGCCAGGAATGTTAAAAGATCGCCTGTTTCTAGCTTAATACAGTCAGGAAGTTTGGTAACTTCCGGTTTATCAAGCAATTCCGGTTGGTGCTTAGTAGATTCGGGTCTCCAGGACCCGGGGCTACTTCCGGCTTCCGTTTCCAGTTCTGTTACTTCCGCTTCCGGTTTTTCAGGACACCCGGGGTTTTTTTGATGGATCAACTTCCCTTGTACAAACTTTAATGGCCCTTAGTCCCTAATCATATCTCCCAAATTTCGGCCCGATCCGTTCAGTGGTTCTGGAGAAGTCATTTTCGGGAAAACTAGGTCATCCAATATGACCACTGAACCATTTGGTCAAATCAACTCCTCTTGAACAAACTTGTCTTGCCTCTTTCCCTAGATGGTGTTACATGAGTTTTGAATCGATTTCCCAAGCGGTTTCAGAGAAGATTTTTAAAGACATTTCCTAAAATCAGCCAAAATTCGCCGATGCGCTTCATTTGAACAAACTTGGATCCCTATGACCTAAGGATGCTTCCTTCCAAATATAATTGAAATCGGCCTAGTAGTTCTCGAGAAGAAGACATTTAAAATTTCCCATTGTTTTAGTATGGGAGTATTTGGCGGGAAAATAATCCAAGATGGCCACCAAACCGTTTATCCCACGGTTTCGAAAATGGCAAATTTGAGCTCAGAATACCCAAAAATACCCAATTTCGCCCTTAAAATCCATCAAATAAAAAAATCCAATATGGCCACCAAACACGCTACATTTTGATTTGTCCACAGCAGCTATGTTTTTTAATTGATCAACTTCCCTTGAACAAACTTTAATGACCCTTAGTCCCTAACCATATCTCTCAAATTTCGGCCTGATCCTTCAGCGGTTCTGGAGAAGTCGTTTTCAGGAAAACTAGGTCATCCAAGATAGCCGCCGAACCAAGTCCTCTTGAACAAACTCGGCTTACCTCTTTCCCTAGTTTTGAATCGATTCCCCATGCGGCTTCGGAGAAGATTTTTAAAGATGTTTCCTAAAATCGGCCAAGATCCAAGATGGCCACCAGCCAAATTGGCCGATCAGCTTTGTTTGAACAAACTTGGATCCCTATGCCCTAAGGATGCTTCCTGCCAAATATAATTGAAATCGGCCCAGTGGTTCTTGAGAAGAAGTCGTTTAAAGGAAAGGTTGACGGATGGTCGCCATGGCATAAGCTCACTTGGCCTTTCAGACCAGGTGAGCTAATGATGAATTCCATATATCGTATTTTCAAGGCATCCATACAGAAAAACTAAAATTAATTTCCAAATATTCAATAAAATAGGTTTTATATCATAAAGAATATACTTTTTCCAGGATTTATGAGTGAAAGGGTTAAGAAACCACCTGCCTTTAGAGACTTATTTTCTTCCTTTGCTAAATCCAATTACGCAATGTATTTGAAACTGTATTAAGAAACCAGCTTGCCGTAAGAGACTGCATTCTGATTCTCCCTTTGGGTGGTGTCTTACAAGTTTGACTGTGTGTCATCGATTTCTATTGTTAGCACTGATGTCATAAATACATAAACCATTTGACTGAAAGTGATTGGAAGTGGCTCTGATTGATGTAAAACTCACTAAAGATTCGTTGAAATGCCTATGTTCCAGGTGAGCGATACAGGCCCCTTGGGCGTCTTGTTCTTAG
Organism: Chaetoderma sp. LZ-2023a; assembly: GCA_034401795.1. Classification (NCBI taxonomy): domain Eukaryota; kingdom Metazoa; phylum Mollusca; class Caudofoveata; order Chaetodermatida; family Chaetodermatidae; genus Chaetoderma; species Chaetoderma sp. LZ-2023a. The sequence continues at coordinate 55,774,332 of CM067369.1, forward strand.
ATTTCTTAACATTATTTAGTTTCCAACTTGTATTTTAAAAATTCAGTCAAAATTTGTTTTTAAATTTAGCCTGCCTAAGATCTTTGATTAACGTTAATTTGAGTGAAAGTTAATGTTTTAAGTAATCAATGATTGCAATCAACCTAATGTGCGTTGTGCTCGGTTTCATGTTGCAAGGTTCAGCGTTTTAATTTTTATTCTGCGTTTGCAGAAGGTGAAGGAGCAGGGCAAAGCTTCACCGGAGTGCAACCGTTTCATGTTCATGAAGCGGACGTTTGCTGGGCATCACTGCATCGCCTGTGCCAAGTGTAAAGTGGGTTCTTGTGATGACTGCGTTGGGTGCTCGTCGGAACTTCTGGCCGAGCCCGATAATGAGAGTCGAGCGCGTATGGAGAGAATCATGAAGCATAATGCCACCAAAGTTGACCAGGCGTCTTTCAGAGGTTTAGAAGATCGTCTAAACGAAGGAATGGATTCAGCCTTGGGCATCTGGGTGGCTCGTTTTAAGGCCATGTTTGAAACGTTTCAGTCCATGGCCCCGTCAATGCAGCCCAGTGCAGGTCAACCTATCGGTGGTCCGGCCGGGTTTGCGGAGGAACATGCACCTGCCCCTTCTCTTGCTGCGGCTTATGAGCCGACGGCGGAGGAGGAATTGCTATTGCGGGGCGATTCTATCTTGCCGGTTCTCTCGCAACTGTTGGATTCCATTCGGTCCCACGGGTCTCCCCCGAGCTATGTTTAGGTCTGCCAGCCTGATGGTGTTGTCAATGTTCCATCGGGCATTTTCCATTCCAGATTCATTTCATCTGGATTGTCGTCCAGGCAGTGTTGCGAATGCCTTTTGGTCGGTGCCTCTCGGAGCCAGCCATCCCATAGTAGTGGCAGACATAGTCCCGGCTCCCATGTTGGAGTCGATGGATTGCGCAGAAACCATGTCTGTAGATTCCCTGGACACTGGTGCCACGAGGTGCTGTGTCCAGGGCTCTCAGCAGGGATCATCAGCAACCTTCTCATCCAAGGATGAGAAGGAAGACAAGAATGGATGTCCCTTGATGGGTGAACCCTCGCTTTGCTTGGTGGAGTCTGAGTGGGTGCAGGTTCTTGCCTGGATGTCCGACCATCTCGGGTTGTCTTCAGACCAAGTGTCTCAGCGCGATCCAACAATGGAGCAGATGTCAGCATGTGTGGATAGCGCTCTGTCCAGTGGCTCTTCTGCCATGCCAACCCTTCACCTGGATACTCAAACCTCTGACAAGTTGGAAGTTGCGGCATACGATTTGGTTCAGCCAGAGTATTCCTTGCCGAAGGCCCCCAAGGGAGTCAGGAGTATGGTCCGTTTTCCGGAGCAAGCCTATCATCAGTATGCTCACGTTCCTCATCTATCTGTCAAGGAGCGTGGGGCTTTGAATAGGCCATTGGCTGGGAAATCCATGGGTCGTTCTAATAAAAGGTTGTATGATGATGAGAGGAAGGGTAGTGGCTCGGGATGATCCGGTTATCGTAAGGATAACAGGTGGTGGTTCCAGGCCATCATACACCAAGAAGCTGACAGGTTTTCGGAGAGACCCATACTGGTGGGCGGTGGCGATGAGGGATGTCGGGAGTCATGAATCTTCACCAAAGCGAAGTAACCGCAAGCTGTGTGCAGATTCCTACCATCGGAGGCAGACTTCAGCTGTTCTCAAACAGGTTGTGCAAGACTGTTTAGTCTGTCATTGGTTAAGAAACAGTTACAAATCGGACTGGCTCATCTGTCAATCATTGGTTCCGTTAACTACGACTCCTGTCTGGACTCCCGTTCCAAGGTAGCCTGATAATTTAGAGGAAGAATGTGATTCATTTAGTCTGCAATCAATCCTCCCAGGGCTTCTATTTGATGATTTTCCTCATTCTGAAACGCAACGGCAGTTGGAGACTGATTCTCAACATCAAGCTGCTGAACAAGTATCCTTTCACCAAAATTCAAGATGGAGACTATCAGCGGTAATCACAGGGTTGAGAAAGGGCATGTGGACAGTGTCGACAGATTTGAACGATGCTTATTTGCATATTCCAATGTCAATTCCTTTTCAGAAATATCTTCGCTTTGCATTCCAAGACAATGTCTGGGAGTTCAACGCATTACCATTTAGCCAGACCTTAACTCCCAGATTTTTCACCAAGGTGTTTCTCGTCATGACTTCTTTTCTTCGCAGGAGAAACATAGCTGTTCATACTTACATAGACGACTGGCTGCTGACGGTTGGAAATCCAGTCATTCTGCGCAACAATCTGAAAGTGGTCCTAGTCTTATTAAAGGATTGAGGATGGATTGTCAATCTAGAGAAATCAGAGCTGACTCCATCCCAGGAATTTGTTTATCTTGGAATTCTGTTCAACCTCAAGGACTCGGGCTTTTCCGGTGGAGAGCAGAGTCAGGAGTCTTCAAGCAGTCTTGGGGTCAATTTCTCTAGGAACCTATCTGACTGCGCATCAGTTTCTCAGAATACTAGTTGTTATTACACCACAAAAACATCCATTACCGTTCAATCACTACTTGCTAAATCAATTATCTGCATTTTACTATCAGAATAAGATTTTTATGCCCGCATACCCACCTCCCCATGCCTAATCCCATTCCTATGGACCCTCAACCAGGCTACTAGTTGACTGTCCTCTCCAGCCTGCCATCTAGTATAGACTGGCACCAGTCTATACTCACCTCATAGTGATGCTTGTCGCTAGGCCCGCTTGCGCATGCGCACTAGAGCCCAAATAGGAAACAGACTCACTTTTCAATTATTCTGCAAGCAGAATAGTTGGCTAAAAAATATTTGAAAGAGATTTTGTGTTTTGCGCTGTGAAGCTATACCTATTTACTTTATATCAAGGAATATAATCATGCCTAATATGAAGTCAATCCTCCCTAAGTTACGTCAAAGAAGTATAATGTGTTTGTACAGTATATTATAGACGAAATTGAGATATTACCGGTTTTCGTGAACATCGTATTATTCGTGGTATCTTGATGGTTATGCCTATCCTAAAACATCATCATCATTAATAATGTCCAGTCCAATGTCTAGAGCCTGTAAAAGAAGTTATTTCTAGTGCAGTATAAGGATATTGTAGAATTCCTTGAAGGTTTCTTGTCAGGAAATTTGAATTTCCCGTAGTTAGAACTGAGTTGAGGTTTGCTATTATTAGCGAGTTTGAGCGAAATGCTTCATTGTTACGTTTTTTCGTTTGTAGGAGTCAGCGAAAGGGTCAGATAAAACCAAATGTACATCAGCGAAGTGTGATCGGCATCACGCGATTGAGTTCGAAGGGCACGTTTGTGCGAAGTGTACGACCTGTACATCCACCGCGATGTGTGGGATTTGTAAAGGGTGGCCGGTTTCGGTGGCAAAAATGTTTTTTAAGGATTTGTCGGGTAAACTATCGCTGCCCTCTGGTCGTCCTTCCCCTTCCTCCGTTGCTAAAACCTCTATTCCGTTATCGGTAGCAACGGAGGGGGGAAACTCGGACGCCGTGATGGCGCTTTTCGCCAGGTTTGAATCCTTCGCCACGGTATTGACGAAATCGCTTGATGAGAGGATAAATTCTGCGATAAGAGAGGCGAAAAGGCAGGAAACATCGTCGAGTTCCGAGGTTAGCCCGAAGGCTAGCGGGCGTTCCCGCAAATGGGGGAAGCTGGTCCCTCTGACCTCTAGACAGGTGATATCACCTAAGCAGAAGACAAGAGCGCCAAAGCTCTTGAAGGTGTGCTCGGAGAGTGCACCACAGAAAATCCACATAAGACTTGAGGGTGACGGGCATAACCCTCAAGCAGTGGTGGCGTCGGTTGAAGCTGGCGTCCATGAGGCTAGTACTCATGAGAATGCCAATTTTACGGTGATTCCGGTGGTCAAAGTAGTATCGAGAGCGCCCATATCTAAGATACCTAGTCTTGCGAGTACCGGTTCCGGTGGGGTGGACTCGGGTCATTTGGACCCGGGTTTACTTAAATTTTCCGATTCACAGTCTTTTTCCGGCCGGAAGTCCGGGTTAGGTAGACATCCGGGTCGTCTAGATCCGGTTCCGGCTTCTGTGACTTCCGTTTCCGGTAGGACTTCCGGGAGGGGGGTAATCCAGGTCGGCAAGATCCGGTTACCTCTTCCGTTTTGGCTACTTCCGGTCTGTCTTCCGGTTATTTAGGACATCCGGATCCTAGAAGTCTATTGTCTACTTCCGGTTCCGGGTCGTGGAGCGCTTCCGGCCATTCCGGATATCCGGAGTCTGAGGACTCTGTTTATTTTTCGAATTCCGGTAGGAGCGCTTCCGGTTCCGGGGTGGACATTAGTCAGTGTACTTCCATTTCCGGTATCAGAGGGGTACTTCCGGGTCGGTCAGACCTGGATAGAATTCCAATTTCCGTTTCCGGTTGGGAGTCAGCTTCCGGGTTAGCGAATGATCAAAATTCGGTAGCATCAGCGAGATTGGTGGATGTTAGCAATTTTAATGATTCTGGTCTAGTAAATTTGCAAAGGTTGTCTCAGGAGTCGGTAGATTCTAGTTATGATTCTTTCATTCCTCCAAGGGTCAGCGAGGTTGAGTTAGCTTCTCATTCGGATTCTTCTTTTCGTGACGCGGTGGTTAATCCGGTTTTGTCTAGATCTTCATCCCTTTCCTCTTCTCTCTCGTCGAAAGACTTCTCGTCTCATGTTACTAACTCTTCTCCTCTGTTTAAATCTTCCATTCCTCCTCCAGGCTTTACTAGGCTTCAGTATGGTCCTCAATCTTCTTCCTTCCATGATCAGGGTGATCAAGTTTTTGCTTCCGGTCAGTCAGTTTCGTCTCCTCCTTCGTCTATGGCATCGTCTATGTCTTTTGATCATCTTGATCCGATTGTTTCGGTGGTTCTGTCCCCTGAGCTCGAGTTTCAAATTGTGGATTCAGGGTTAGATTTTTCTTTATTTTCAGTAGTTAGAGATGCTTCTTTTGATCGTTCGTTGTGTCTGCTCGTTTGTCTATTATTTCAAGATTTTCGGCTGCGGCAGTGGTTCGTCCTTCATCATCGGCTAGTCAGGAATTGGGTAGGGATTCTGGGTTTATGCATACTTCCTCTTTTCAGGAGTCGGGCAGTAGGCCTTCCTCTCCCGTGTTGTCGAGGTTAGGTGATTCTTTGGTCTCAGGAGACTCATCAATTCTTATAACCTCTTCTTATTCTCCTCCTCCTATTCTATCTTCTATTTATTCTGCTCCTAAGTCAGTCAGGGCCAGGGATCTGAAGAGGTTTTGCCCAGTTAGAGCCTCTTCGGAAGACTGGTCCATGGCTCACCGATGGATTGCTTCTTCGCTTTCTCTTCCTCTGAAGGAGGAATTCGCTGTGGATCCTCCTTCTTTCGGTTCTGCTCTTTCTTCTGACGATCCTTCTTCATCTTCGCCTCAGGTACTTCCTATTGACAATTTAGTGGTAGACATGTTAGATTTCTTCGCTAATGACTCGGTTGGTTCGGAATTTTCTCTGATTTCCAAGTATGACTCGCCGGTTCAGATTCCTAAGGAGGACTTTTTAAAGGTAGCCTCGACTCAGTCTCTGTCTGGTCTTGCTTGGGACGTTTTATCATCTCAATTGAAGGAGGCGGCTAAGTCGTATTTTTCTTCTGATCTGTTTAAGTGGGAGTCAGTTTGTAGGTCGCAGATTAAGTCGTCGAATTATCTTGCTCTGCTGTCGGAGGCTGTTCTTAAGGCGGAAGAACGAGGAGAACAAGTTCCTTTGGCGGTCTTTCGTTCTTTGGCAGATTTGTCCAGGGGTTCTCTTAGTTCGGTGTGTAAATCTTTAGGATTCATTACTTCCAAACGTAGGTCTAGAAAGCTTTCTGAGGTTAGGGTTTCCGAGGTACTGAAACAGAATCGTGTGGTGGCGTCTCCTTTCGGGACTGATCTGTTTGGAGAGTCAGCTCCTAATTTAATTAGGGCGGAATCTGAGCGCTTGAAGTCCTCCAGGCAGCTTCAAGCTCAGGTTTCATGGGCCAAATCCTCCGGAAAGAGAGATGTCTCTTTGGTTAAAAGCCCTAACTCCTCACCTAGAAGGAAGAGTCTCAAACCTGATCAGTTTGGAGCTTATCCTTCTAGGGTAGTTCATAACTCTAATGTGTCCTCTTATGATCAGCGGGATCGATCTTCGGAGGAAGATCGGTTCGACTCCATTTCATCTCATCGTTCAAGGTCTGTAGGGAGACAGTCTCCTTCGTCTTGGGCCAGGAGGGGTCAGACCCCTTCTCGCCGTGCGTCCAGATCCAGAGGACGATTTTCTTTTAGGGGTTATCAGGGGAAGAGAGTTTGAAGGTTTGGACAGTTCCCGGGTAGGTCCAAATTTCTCTCTTCTCTATCCCATTCCTTCCCTTCTTCGTCCCCCTTTGGAGCAAGCAGTTCAGTGCTGTGTTCCCAACGTGCCAGTAGGAGGGCGCCTTTCTCTGTTTTGGGAGAAATGGCAAGCCCTCATTCAGGACTCCTGGCTAGTTTCCCAGATACGTTGGGGTTATGCTCCATCATGGATCCGTCATCCTCCTCTTCTCTCCCTTTGCCCAGTTTGGACTCCAGTTCCCTCCAGTCTGGAGAAACTGAGGGCTTTAGAAGAGGAGTTGGAAGCCATGATTGTAAAAAGGGCTATAGAGGAAGTTCCCAGTTGGAGAGTAGACCCAGGCTACTACTCGACCATCATTTTAGTAACAAAGAAATCAGGAGGCTGGCGTCCAATCATAAACCTGAAGAAGTTAAATCAGAACATTCTCACCCCAAAATTCAAGATGGAGACGGTTTCCCAGATCATTGCCAGTCTGGCTCAGGGAATGTGGACGTCTTCCATAGATTTAAAGGACGCTTACTTCCATGTTCTTATCCATCCGGTATTCAGAAAATTCCTGAGGTTTGCCTACAAGGATCGGGTGTGGCAGTTTCGCGCCATGCCCTTCGGCCTGACCACGGCTCCCTTCCTTTTTACCCGCATAGTGTCAGCCGTGGCAGGAATTTTACACCGTCGTTCTATCCATCTTCATGTTTATATAGATGATTGGTTGGTAAAAGCAAGGTCTTCCTCAATTCTCGAAGGAATTCTTCCAGAGGTTTGCAGTCTGGCTTGCAATCTAGGGTGGGTTTTAAATCTAGAGAAATCAAGCCTAGTTCCGTCGCAAATCTTTACTCATCTAGGAGTTGCTTTCGATCTGGCTCGGGGGTTAGTTTTCCCTTCGGAGCCAAGGATAGAGGCGTTAGCAGTGGCAATGGAAATTATTGCGGCTTCAGCAGGGGTAAGAGCAAGATTCTTTTTAAGAGTAATAGGTCTGATGGTCAGCGTAGAGAAGGTGATCCCTTGGGCGGCGCTGATGAGGAGGCCATTTCAGATGTATTTGATGTCCCTGTCGAAACAGTCAGTCCATTCGATATACCATCAGATTCCCGTCAGAGAACATTTGATCCCTCATCTAGATTTCTGGAGAGACCGTTCTCTGTTGCTGATGGGTGTTCCTCTGGTAAAGTCACCTCCTCAAGCAATTATTTTCACAGATGCGTCTCAGGAGGGTTGGGGAGCAGTCTGGGACTCCCTGTCAGTTTCCGGCCTTTGGTCCCCAGAGGAGTCGTCAGCCCACATCAACATTCTGGAGTTGTGGGCTGTCAAGAAGGCTCTCCTTTCCTGGTCAGATCAGGTGATAGGCCTCAAAGTCTCAATTCGACGGTCGTAGCTTATATCAACAGGCAGGGAGGTACACGGTCGTCTCTCCTTTGTCTGGAAGTATGGAATCTGCTATTGTGGTGCCGCAAGAGGCAGATTTTTCTAGTGTCATCCCATGTCCCAGGCAGTCTGAATTTTCTGGCGGATCAACTGTCACGTCCCAGCAAGTTCGCCCACACAGAGTGGCAGTTAAAGAAGTCGGTTGTCAGAGCGATTTTCAATCTCATGGGTCGTCCTCTAGTGGATCTGTTTGCGACCTCTCTAAATGCCCAGATCTCTTACATGTCTCCTTTTCCGGACAATCAAGCTCTGGCGGTAGATGCCCTGTCTCAGTCCTGAACAGGTATGTTCGCTTATGCCTTCCCTCCTACGATTCTGATCCCGTTAGTTCTGCAGAAGGTCAGGGACCAAGTTTGCGAGATTCTTTTGATAGCTCCCTTTTGGCCCAAGTGGATTTGGTTTGTAGACCTTCTGGATCTTCTGGTAGACTTTGCTCGTCTTCTTCCTGTATCCCAGGACCTTCTATCTCAAGTAAGAGGTCGTTGTGTACATCCAAGTCCAGGAATCTTCAATCTATGCGTTTGGAGAATCTCGAGTCTGAAAGCTTCCAGGATAAGGTTTCTTCAAGATCTCAGGAAATTATTGACTCGGCCAGAAGGGAATCGACCCGTCGAGTTTACAAGGGTCGTCTTAAAATCTTTGGTAAATGGTGTTCAGACCAAGGTTTCGTGCCCGATTCTGTTTCTATACCACAAGTTTTAGATTTTTTATCTTATCTGTTTGACTCTTTGGATTTGTCAGCTAACACGGTTAGGGGTTATGGATTTTCGCTGGCATCTTCCCTTCCCTGTCTTCTGAATGCCGAGGTCAAGGATACTAAGATTCTTAATAGCTTTATGAGAGGTCTAGGTAATATTCGTCCTCCGGTTGCTAAGCCTTTACCTTCCTGGAATCTGGCTTTGGTTCTTCAAGTCTTGGCAGGTCGACATTTTGAACCTATATCGTCTATCAGTCTTAAGCTTTTAACTCTTAAAGCAGTTTTTCTGGTAGCTGCTGCATCAGCTAGAAGGCGTTCAGAGATTCATGCTCTTTCTGCTGAAAGGGATAGATGTCAGGTGACGGTTTGGTTTTATATCCGAGAAGGGATTTTCTATCTAAACCCCAGTCTAACCGTTTTCCTGCTAGTCCTATTATTTTAAAATCTTTGTCGTCTTTTTCGCCTTCAGACAAATTTTGGTGTCCGGTTAGAACGTTAAGAACCTATAAACAGCGAACCGATTTTAAAAGAACAGATCCTTCCCATTTATGGGTTTCCTATGCGGAAGAATTATCTAAGCCGGTGTCAAAAGCTACAATTGCCAGATGGCTTTGCGAGACAATTAAGCTTTGCTATGAAATAGCGTCTCCGGATCAAATCGATCTCGCGCATATTAAAGCCCATGACGTTAGGGGCATGTCTACTTCTTTCGCTCTTTTTGCCGGTTCATTATTAGATGAGGTCATGCAGGTGGCAGGATGGAAATCTGAATCTACTTTTACCTCGTTTTATCTTAAAGACCAGAGTGCAGCAGCTTCATTCTTTCGTAATATTACGATTTTAACTAAAAAAGCCGAAGACCATATACCCAGCACTTCCCACCATTTTCGTTAGGACGGTGCGTCTGTAAAAGGGGTGAGAGTCTTCTTTGGTTTTTGTTGAGTTCTTTAAGTTCTACTTATCCTTATTTGTTAAATCACGGTGTGATTGAGTATATGCACTATTATGTTATGTTATTAACATTGGGGTAAGATTGGTGTGATTTTTATCCTGTGTTAATGATTCTCTAAATCTCCTCCCACCGTATGTGGACAGGGGGCACTGACCAAATCTACGGGTTTAGCAAGTAGTGATTGAACGGTAATGGATGTTTTTGTGGTGTAATAACAACCCCCCACAGACCACCCTTGTGGGTTGGTCTGTTGTTTTATTAACCACTATAAAAACATACTTACCGTTCAATCACTACGACCCGGCCTCAACCACCCCGCGTGGTAAGATTTGAGAATCAGTTTGAAATATTTTGCACTTAAATTTAGAAAAGTGAATCTGTTTCCTATTTGGGCTCTAGTGCGCATGCGCAAGCGCGCCTAGCGACAAGCGTCACTATGAGGTGAGTATAGACTGGTGCCAGTCTATACTAGATGGCAGGCTGGAGAGGACAGTCAACTAGTAGCCTGGTTGAGGGTCCATAGGAATGGGATTAGGCATGGGGAGGTGGGTATGCGGGCATAAAAATCTTATTCTGATAGCAAAATGCAGATAATTGATTTAGCAAGTAGTGATTGAACGGTAAGTATGTTTTTATAGTGGTTAGTAAAACAACAGACCAACCCACAAGGGGGGTCTGTGGGGGGGGGGGGTTTGCTAGTATCTCTGGAGAAAGTGGTACCGTATGCGGCACTCAGGCGCAGACCGATTCAGACATATTTAATGTCATTCTGGTCTCAGAGAACGGATCCGATATCTCTGAGAATTCCAGTAAAAGAACCATTGATAGTCCACCTTCAATGGTGGCAATCAGAGCAGAATCTGCTGCAAGATATTCCACTACAGCCGCCTCAACCGCAGATGCCCATTTTCACGGACGAATCTGCAATGCGGTGGGGAGCAGTAATGGATGATCTGTCAGTGTCAGGGGAATGGGATTGGACAAATGCGCAGAAACACATAAATGTTCTCAAACTATTAGCGGTGGCATTTGCTCTTCAAAAGCAGCACACATTTCGGGCAGATTGAACATCCTAGCAGATGCACTCAGTCGAAGGACGGTATGCCATCCGACGGAATGGCAGCTCAACCAAGTGTCACAATGAATTCAGCATACGTTTTAAGTCGCGAAGTGCCTGTAGATGCTGGAAGCAATGTGTACGTAAAAGTTATGAAACATGGTAGTTGACATACAGGAATTTAGTGTTGGTAGCAGCTATCCTACTAAGTGAGGCATCTTTATGCACTAAAAGACATACGGTTTACTAACATGATGCCAGTCTTCGAAGATACTATATGTAGAGCTAGGACTAGCAATAGAGTAGAGCATATAGAGTACGTTTATGGGATACCTCGGTTAAATGTTACTGTTGGCACTAAACATCCATACATCAACATATGTTGGTACTCTACACCTCCAGGTCGAAGTGAGATGAAACCTATGTTTAGACGAATTAACCTCTGATGACGCTTGGCATATACTAAAGACTAACGGTGCAGAAATCAACGAAACTCTAGCAAGCTCTATGTCGATTTAACTACATATATTTATATATAATCCAGATGGTGGAAGCTATGATATCGCAAGAGTCGAGCAATGTATTGTTAATTATGTGATTAATATATATATATATATATATATATATATATATATATATATATATATATATATATATATATATATATATATATATATATATATATATATATATATATATATATATATATATATATATATATATATATATATATATATATATATATATAATGTAGGCGACCAACTGTTTTACTCGATGGCAGCTGCCAATCCACGATCCGTTACTCCCACCAAGTAAAACATGTCAGAACAGAGGCGATATATATATATATATATATATATATATATATATATATATATATATATATATATATATATATATATATATATATATATATATATATATATATATATATATACTGAGCCAAAAAGGTTTAGCAACAGTGAAGTTTTGTTTGTTGTATTAAAACTATGCGTCCATTTATAACCAAATTTGCAGGCATGATTCGTCAATGTAATGTCTCGCTGATGATGAAGAAATGCAAATTCTTTCTTGCATTTCTCGGCCGCACGCTTACTGCATGTGAAAATGCATTTTTCATGCACTGGCCCACATTGGCGGGTAGCGAAGGCAAAAATTCACCATATTGCAAAAGCAGATAACGAACGTTAACAGAAAACGCTTAAAAGTTTACCCTACCAAACATGGGCCGCTGCCCAGGGCTACCCAAAAATCAGCGCCATACAGCAATGGGAAGACTCGCTGCTGGGAAGAGTGTTCGCGCTGTTGCTCGACATTTTAATGTTCACGCCTCAACCATTTCCCATCTCCGCCAACGTGAGCAGGAAACTGGACATGTTAATGACCGACCATGATCTGGCAGACCGAGAGCAAAAACACCACGAGAAGACCGCTACTTAGTGACGTCATCACGACGTCACAGGTTTGAGACTGCGCCGTGGCTGTCCCGTAATTTGCACACTGCTGTTCGAAACAGACTCCATGATGCTGGACTGCATGCCCGTCGTCCACTTGTTGCTGTTCCACTTACAGAGCGTCACATCGAGAATCGGTCTGCATGGGCAAGAACTCATCAGCGATGGCGTGCTCAACAATGGAGCCACGTTTTGTTCAGTGATGAGTCGAGGTTTTGTGTGGATGTGGCGGATGGTAGGCATCGGGTTTGGCAACGTTGAGGAGAACGGTATGATGCAGCCAACATCATTCAGCACGACAGATTCGGTGGCGGCAGTGTCATGGTGTGGGCTGGAATCCATGAAAATGGCAAAACAGATCTTATTGTGATTCGCGGAAATTTAATGGCTCAACGTTACTGGGAAGAAGTTGTCGCCCCTGTTGTCATCCCTTTTATGCAGCATCATGCAGACTTTATGTTCCAGCAAGACAACGCCCGTCCTCATTCAGCTAGGGTCACCAGTGATTTCCTTGAGGCTAACAACATTCCGGTGTTTGACTGGCCACTGCGATCACCGGACCTGTCTCCTATCGAACACATGTGGGACATTATTGGCCGTATGGTGCGTGAGAACCATCCACATCTTCACAACGTGCGGGAGCTCGAAGCTGCACTGCTCCAGGAATGGGATGAAGCATGAGAAAGCGATGTACGACGGTGGTTAATGTGCGCGGAGGTCACAACCGGTATTGACAGCTCAGTGTCATTATTTAAATTGGACCCTTCCGTTGAATGATGCCGTGTTAAAGGCGCGATGCTAGCATTACAGCAACAAGAGACTGTTGTTCAAATTGGAAAATGACCTATCAAATAAATAATATACTTGAATCAATGTATTGTTTTTGTTAAATAACATTTATACAGTAATATTCTCAGTGTTGCTAAACTTTTTTGGTTCAGTATATATATATATATATAATGTAGGCAATGTGTTTTATATCGTAGGGCCCACCCCCAACCTCCCATCAAAAAAATCCCCTATTAGAGAAACGCAACTGTGTTGGTAAACTGTATATCTGCTATGGACATTGATGAAGTACTTCAGCATTTGGCGAGATTGTTGCAGTAGGGGCTTATTCACTATACCACTTATGTGGAGACCCTGGCAGCTCTCCTTCCCGAGAAGCCAACCCCAGCTCCACGTAGGAAGCTACCACCCACTTCCAACAAGCCAACCCCAGCTCCACGTAGGAAGCTACCACCCACTTCCGAGAAACACCCCTAGCAAAGCTAGAAAACCCATCCAAGTTCACAGATGAGGAGTTTGACAGTTTTCTTGAAGTTATAATCCAGGAAAAGAGGGACATACCCCCAGGATTTGTGAAGGCCCCACATGCAATCAAGAACTATCTGCGGGGATGGGAACTTCCTGGACATGGGGAAAAAGATCCAACAGCTTTCCTGGATAAAAACCTGGACAAGATCGAGAGGAAGTTGGTGGAAGAGGTCCTCGACCTGAAGGGGGTGAAGTTCTGCCTTGCTCTCAAGATCACCCTCCACAAGGAAAAGAATGATGGGACAGAAGTCACCCCAGATCCCCTGTTTTGGTCTAATCAGCATGCCATCCTGAAGGCAAGTTGTATTAGCGAGGCTGTGAAGGAGGCCAACGCCAAGGCGCTGCAAGGCCTTGAAAACTACACCCGCGAGGGGTCTGGCTTGGCAATCGACCAGGTTAATGCATTGTACCTCGACAACGCCAGATATCAACCAATACGTGGTAGGTCCTACATCAATCTCCCCGCTTCGATTAAGCGAAAACATGCCATGGTTAATGTCCATAATATTGATGACCACTGTCTTCGCTGGTCTCTCTTAGCTGCTGCTTATCCTGCAGACAGTAATCCCCAGCGGACATCGAAGTATTTAGAGCACTGGGATACCCTTGACTTCAGCGGTGTAGAATCTCCAACCTCTCTCCACCAGCTTAATCGTGTTGAGCGGCAGAATGGCTTGGCCATTAATGTATTCGGGCATGACAAGGGTATCTACCCATTGCAGCTGAGTGAGGCTGACCCAGACATTCCGAGGACAAATCTACTGCTTATTGAGAAGGGTGGCAAGCAACACTATACCTAGATTAAGGACCTGAATCGTCTGCTCCATGATCAGAGTCGGTGTAATGAGAGAAAGCCCTGCGAGCGGTGTCTCCACTGTTATTCTCGCGAAGACCTTCTCATCAAGCACAAACCTGAGTGCTGTGGTATCAGTGACAGACCAATGTGTATAAGAATGCCTACAGAGGACACGAATATGCTACAGTTTACCAACTACCACAAGCAACTCAAGGTGCCATTCATCATCTATGCCAACTTTGAAGCCCTAACAACCAAGATTGAGGGGCCAGAGACGAATCCAGCTCAGAGCAACACACAGAAAACACAACACCATGAGATCTGTGGGTTTTGATACATTGTGGTCCGCTCTGACGGTGTCAGTGAACCACCAGTGCTGTATCGAGGAGAAGATGCAGCTAAGCACTTCCTGGATCGATTGGCACAGGAAGAGGAGAAGATAAAGACCGTGCTCGCCCAGATGCGACAGACCGTTAAATGGAGATAGTATCAGAGATCACTGCCACATCACTGGCTTCCACCAGGGAGCAGCACACAAGGTGTGTAATCTAAAGCTGCGCCTCAACCATAAGACCACCACCACCCTGGTCGTGTTCCACAACCTGCGTGGGTATGATTCTCACCTCATCATGCAGGCCATCTCCCAAACAGTGGGACAGATCAACTGCATCCCCAACAATATGGAGAAGTGCATCTCCTTCAGCCTCCATTGGCTGCGGTTCATCGACTCAGTTCCTCTCAGCATCACTTGACAAGCTGGTAGCTAGTTCCACAACGTTCCCACTTACAAAACAGTATGGTGTCACACGTGAGCTCCTGCTCCGCAAAGGTGTATACCCCTATGAGCACATGGATGGGTGGCACCATTTCAATGAGACCTCTCTTCCACCTCAAGCTGCTTTCTACAGTGAACTCTCTGGCGAGGGAATATCTGACAGCGACTACAACCACGCACATGCTGTCTGGGCCCAATTCGGCTGCCAGACCATGGGAGACTATCATGACCTCTATGTGCGGTCTGACACTCTGCTCCTTACAGATATCTTTGAGAACATCTACATCACGTGCCTCCAGCAGTATCGTCTGGACCCAGTACACTATTACACGAGCCCAGGGTTGAGCTGGGATGCACTTCTAAGGAAGACAGGTGTGCAGCTGGAGCTCCTCACTGACTACGACATGCATCTCTTCATAGAGAAAGGACTCAAGGGTGGTGTATCAATGGTCAGCAAACGCTATGCTAAAGCAAACAACCCATATATAGCTTTCTCTAATTCTTAACAGCCGACAAGCCACATCTGGATCTGGATGCTAACAATCTCTATGGCTGGGCAATGAGCCAACACCTACCGACTGGGGGTGGGGTGTGTGTGGGTGTGGGGGTGGGTGTGTGTGTTTGAGTGGGTCGTTCCTACAGAACAGGACAACTCATTGCTAGCCAAAATGATTACACAACATCCCGATGATGATGAAAAGGGGTACATCGTAGAGGTTGACCTTGAGTACCCACAAGAACTGCATGACATGCACAATGCTTAATCGCTGGCGCCTGAATGGATGAAGGTGAAGGGAGAACGGCTCTCAGAGTATCAGTGTGCATTGGCCGAGTCAATAGCGGAGACGACAGCAGAAAAACTGGTGCCTAACCTGAGAGACAAAGAGCGCTATGTCCCACACTACCGCAACCTGAAGCTCTACCGTAACCTGGGTATGAGGTTGAAGAAAATACACAGGTTTCTACGCTTCAATCAGTCACCGTGGATGGAGCCTTACATCTGACTCAACACAGAGCTCTGTAAGAAGGCCAACAGTGACCTTGAGAAGGATCTCTACAAGCTGATGAATAACGCTGTCTTCGGTAAGACCATGGAGAACTTGCGCAAGTGAGTGGATGTCAAGCTAGTGTGGTCATTTGAGAAGGGCAAACTACGCCCCCTAATAGCCAAGCCTAACTTCTCCCGGGTGAAGGTGTTCGATGATGATCTAGCTGCTCTCCACATATACAAGACGAGTCTGCTGCTGAACCACCCTGTCTATGTGAGAATATCCATCCTGGACCTCTCAAAGCACCTGATGTATGCCTTCTACTATAATGAACTGAAGCAACTATATGGTGCCAACTGTGAGCTCCTGTACACTGACACTGACAGCCTCCTGCTGGAGATTCAGACTGAGGATGTCTTTGCTGATATGGCTGCGAGGAGTGATCTCTATGACACAAGCAACTACCCAGTAACACACCCGCTGCACAGTACTGCCAACAAGAAGGTCCTGGGCAAGATGAAGGATGAGTGTGCCGGTGTGCCAATCCAGGAGTTTGTTGGTCTGCGCCCGAAGATGCATTCCATCAAGCAGTCGGATGAGCAGGAAATTAAGAAGGCAAAGGGTGTACGCAGGGCTGTGGTTAGACAGATTCCCCATGAGCAGTACAAGGAATGCCTCTTCGAGCGAAAGGTCTTCCACCATGGTATGAACATGCTGTAAAGTGAGGGTCACCACCTCTACGGGGTCCACCAAAACAAGACAAGCCTCAGACACAAAGCGATGGATCGCTCCCGATGGTATTCACACCCTGCCTTATGGTCACAAGGATGACATCACTCCAATGGATGTTTTCATCGAAGAGCTGATGGTATAAGCATTATGTGCCATGTTCTACCGACAGTCAGTGGAGGATGTCTACTCTCCGGGGTAAAGGTAGCTGGGTGTCTGTAGGAATAAGCTGGAGCTTCTCTCATACAAACGGCTGTCTAGGACTGCTCCGCACCCTGTGATGGCATGCCAGGTAGTACAGCATAGACTGTCCAGCCGTATCCCCATACCTGTCAATCTTGTGTAATCTATCAACCAGTTTGGGTCAGTCGCCCGCCTACGTCCACCCTCCAACTCGCTAGGCTCATACAAATACCGAACCAGGAAATTAGATGGAAGTCTATCCTCTGAGCACAGCTCTTGAACAGAACATCGAGGTTGGTCCACATAGGATTGCTGAATGTCATTGGCAGGCTTCTGCCCTATCAGCCTAGTCACCTCAGCATTGGATCTCTCCACCACAATGGGCAACCCTCTCACCCATACTCTGGAACGATCGCCAGTCGGGACAGCCATCTCCTGAGCATACTGATGTGGGAACAGCCTCTCTGCCAGTGTCTGGTTCCACCGCTCAACAATAGACTGGGTACGGTGATGTCCCACCTTGCCTCGTCTAATCGCCACACCATGTCTCCGCATGAGGGCGGCAGTTTCACCTCTAACCTCCTTACCCTCATCCACTTGCAGTAACTCTGGCCACTGGAGGGGATTTTGCGGGTCCTCGTAGATATTCTGGAACCCGGCAGCCGTCTGGTGTGCAGACTTATCCATGAGCGGCACCGCGGATTTGAACCTGCTGGTGACATCGACGATGGTGAGGGTGTACTTGTAAGTCTTACATGTTCTTCCGGAACAGACTCTGTCATGTGGAAGGAACAGCACATCAGCCTGATGGACTCTGTTTGGGACAGGTTCATCGAAGTGTGTGTACTGAATGTGTCATGGACGAGGTGTGTAGATCTGCCACATCGCCTGCCTGGTGAGCCACTGGCTAACCATCTCCAAGGTGAAGCTATGACCTTTGCGATGTGCAGCCTCGAGCAGCTGGTGAGGCTCACGATAATAACCTCCGGGCCGGTAATAAAGATCTTCAAGAGAGATTGCGGGTGAACTCTCAGACTTAATCTCTGATGTCGACACCTGTCCTCTCCTGTACAGCTCGGGCCAACTCTAGACAGACAAACAGATGACCGTTGTTCATCTGACAGTGGTCCCCACGGATGAGCACCTCTTCGAATACCTGTGAACACTGTTGTCTAATCTCTGCGGTGTCGTCACTGAAGGGAAGCTTATCGACCAAGGCTTGCCCGTTAAGGGACTTGACCAGGTCATACAGAGAAGCTATATATATAGCATGTCTTAAATATTCGGCAGCCCAGATGACTGCAAGTGCTATCGCAATGGACCGGCAACGCCAAAGAATGTTCCTACCCCTGAGGCGATGGCTGAAATAGCCTCAGAGATCTTCTCAACTCCATGGAGAACATTGTTGCCGATTTTGCGGACCGTCTCACCAGCCTTCATCGTGAACAGAGCAATCAGAGCCCCAACTGCTGCTAGAGGGCCAAGAGAGCCCTGCACATAGGTACGATAAATTCCATTGGCTCGGTGGATTAGTCGGCGGGATTCTGGCTCTACATCATCACCATCATAGGCATCCTCATCATAGTCATCCTCATCATTGTTTTCATCATCATTGTCTTTGTCATAGTCATCCTCATCGTAGTCCTCAACTGGATCCTTGAAAGCTTCCGGTTCATACATTGCTTGTAGTTCCTGCTGACTATATGGGAAATTTAAACTCGCTATATAGACATGGCATCCGCAATCTTGAATGCAGGCGTGTTTGCATTGGCGAACTGGGGTCTCAGTTTCGCCGACCATAAGGCAGCGGATGTAGAGAGAAAATGTCATAACCGGGCGATGGAGACGCTGTCTAAGGAGAAGTTTGAGTACAGCAAGGCACTCGAGCATATGCACCAAAGTGAGGCACGCTGATGGCAACAAAATCCTCAAGCTACCCGGAACATTCAAGACGCTGATGCGAGTCTCGATGAGTACTACGAGGCTGTAAAGCTCTCTGAGCCGACGCTCGACTATGTGGCATCAGCAGGTCAGAAGACAGCCGAGGCCATAGTGGCTACCGTAGGAGCTGTGACTGCTGTAGCAGCAGCGATAGCTGGTGGAGTTAAACTCGCTATATATAGCTGAGGCGAGAAATTAACCTTGCTATATCCAAAGTACAGCACCGTTACTCTGACTGGGCGAGTGCCTCCTCGTTCTCCAAAAAGGTTCTCAATATGAAAGATGAGCTGGTTGCCATGGTTAGCCGGGATGTCCCTTCCTCTGAAGTGACACAGGCTGTCCGGCCGTTCAAGCGCCGACTCGAGATCATCGTGGCCACTGGTCAGGCGAAGTAAGGTATATGACTTTGTTTCCTACTGATAGAAACAGCAATCAGCCAGATCGCGCACCTCACCGAGAATGTTGGTCCCAGCAACCACAAGTTTGAAGTCGTCTAGCTCCCCCACCTCCTGGACCACCCCGCTCTTCTGAACCAAGACTGCTACAGCTACACAATTTGAGGCACCTCGTTGCAATGTCAACTCTAAACGCTGGTTAGCCATGGCCTGGACCTGCTGATGCTCTCGCTCCACATGTAAGATTCGTTGTCTAGAGCTCGCACATTTTAGTTGCTGGTCGTTCTCATCATGCCACACCTGAAGTCGTGGAGAGGTCATCGTTACATCCGGAAGATGTCTGGTGTACACCCGGAGGAACAGCTTGTCCTGCATCAAGGTCGGGTTCACATGTGTGTTCTCGAGGAGCGAGAAGAGTGGCACCGCGACAGGTATTTTTACATCTGGCTGTAAGTTGAATTCTGTGAAGCCTTCATCACATCCAACGGCATAGTACCCTTTCCCCTTCACATAGTAGGAAGATCCATGAGCAAGTGGAGTCAGGACTTGGTACTCATCATTCACATAGGTGGTGTCCAGGGTGTTGTTGTTCTGCATAATCTCCCACCTGCTCACCACCTGCGGAAGCTCTACCTCCTTCGCCGCTGTGCTCTTGAGCTTAAACTTGAGCATCATGCTCCCAATCTCATGGATCTGTCCCGAGAAGGTGAAGTCGATGAACTTCCCCGTTGTGGATAAAGGGTTCGCATCATGGATACTAGGTCGAATGACTGTCAGACAGTCCTTCCGAGGATCAGTGTGGTGCGAGGCCATGGGTTCAACTGCCCCATCTGGATGCTGTACATACTGCTGCATGTTTAAACGCCTGTATATACAGGTTTTAAACGGCGATGTTTGGTAACGTTTTCCAGCAGATCGTCTTTGGAGGCCAGAAACCTGTTGGTGGTGGCTGTAACACATCGACCACCTCCAAGAAGAAACCAGATGGTGGCCAGACCCTGCTCCCAAAGAGCATGCCAATTGACAGGGTTCGACGACTACTTCGTGATGTCAACATTATCCACAAGCGAGCCAAGGTCCCACCTCCGTCTGATGTGGAGATATTGACTACCATAGAGGAGATGACACCGGCCTGTAGTACGAAGGAATTATTGACTCGGATACTCTACCGGAAGTTTGACAGTGATGAGGGCAGGTCACTAGATTTCCCCAGGACACCCACTAAGAATCCTGTAACTCTAGCTCTCCAAAAGGCTAGGGTTGATCCTAAAGATCTCCTAACTGTAGGGAAGTGGGCTGGCGTATTCAATATCCACACTGATGATGAACACCAGATGTTGGATGATATACAGGCTGGGGCCATAGATTACTTCCAAGAGGTGGTCGGCGCATGTGTAACTGAAAGCCGTTAGGCCGGGCATACCACTGGGTTGGTCACCTGCCATACTGAAAGTAGAGAGGAGGGGTTGGCTGCCGGCTATGCCGAAGGTAGAAAGGAGGCCATTGAGCACATCTTCAATGAAAGAGGGCGCGAGCAGATAGAGAGTAATCTGAAGGGATTTCTAAAGTTCCGCAAGAACTACCAGGACTACCTCATCAAAACTTACCTCAAGGCAAATGCTAAGAAGACATGGGCGAAGTGGATCTTCCGCGAGGAGTTTCAGAAGAAGAGAGTTGGGGCATCTGATCCTCAGTGGATAGAGTTTCAGAAACAACTATCTGATCCTCATGCAGCAGAGTCTATGGACGAAGCAGTGGAAACCGTGGACGAAGCAGCGGAGACAGAGGACGAAGTTCCTCAAGCCTGAAAAAACATCCCAACTGACACAGCAGTTTTGCATGTCGACCCGACTGACATGTAAGCTTCCTGGTGGAATTCCACTTGTAGCTGACGTTTTGAGCCTTCTCGAGTGAGGGCTTGAAGTGTGCAATCTCTCCTGTCTCCTTGTTGCTGAAGATAAAGAGGTATAGATCTGCGACCTTCTGCACGTCTGCGATGAGGTCTTGCTTGGTCTCCTTGAGGGTCAGGCTGTTGTATATCGTCTCAAGCAGGGCACGACCACTCTTCGAGCTAAAGTACAGGAGCCTCGCATTGTGCTAGATATCTGGTGATATCTCACGGGTGTACTTCTGAAAGAGGATGAAGACAGTGATCTTAGTGTGCCGAATGCGTCTGGTGATGTTGCTGAGGTATGTGACTGTCCTCCGGTCCATTGCAGGGTCGTCGATAGCTAGAACAAGTGGTTCAGTTAGTCGAGCCGCGAGCAGCTTCTCCATCAGTGCTTGCAGGTTGTGCATCTTGGTGATTGGACCGTTGTACCACTGATCATTATTGTCGACTGCCTCAGCGGCGGAGTCGGACACCAGGAGGATGTATCGAGATTGAAGATGTTCCCGGCCGGCCCGGCTGGCTGAGGCGGCCTACATGCTTCTCTCCCTTAAAACGGTAATGTAATGGATAACGATGTCCATCTATCACGATAAAGACACTCGCATACTTAACGTTATGTTTCCCTGCTTGAATATGGGACCAGTCGATTTGTAAAACATTACTTAATGGAACACCTGATTGTTCAGCTTTTCGTAAAGCGGAAATAATATCTTCAACGCAGAGGATAGACATTTTCAATTTTATAATATCTTGCAAGATATACTTAGGATGTCATTTCTCTAATACAAAATGATAAATGTGCATGTGCCCACCTGGGTCACCTCTGTTCTGACCTGTTTTACTTGGTGGGAGTAACGGATCGTGGATTGGCAGCTGCCATCGAGTAAAACAGTTGGTCGCCTACATTATATATATATATATATATATATATATATATATATATATATATATATATATATATATATATATACACCTGTGCAAAAGTTAAGCACCACCCTATTTTTAGGCACATGCGAGGGTATATTCATGTGCTATGAAGAAAGCAATAGCATAAACATTTATGTACCCATCCATCTTAGTGCAAGAGGTAATAATGCAACTAGAGGAATGCTGATTATGATGGTGGGGAAACACTGTATGTTTTTGTTTGAACTTGAAAACGAGGCCTGAATATGGTTACGTTGACACAACTTACAACTATTGCCCTACAGTTGACACACGTGGCTAGATTGTCATTAATGGTGTCTGAAAACGAAGTTTAACATCTGTGCACGAGTTTGGGACTGTCATTATTAATACTGGGTATATCCACCTTGTGCCTGGATGACGGCCTGGACACGACGTCTCATGCTGGTCACCAACCGACTGATACGCCATTGTGGTTTTCGTTGCCATTCAAGATGGAGTGCGTCTGTTAATTCCTGTAGGTTCTGCACAGGAGGATCCCTCCTTCTCACCATGTTTCCCAGAATGTCCCAGATATGCTCAATAGGGTTCATGTCAGGGCTCCTTGCTGGCCATGGTAGGGTTTCGATGGCATTCTGGCGGAGGTATTCATGCACAGCTCTAGCACGATGTGGTCGGGCGTTGTCATCCACGAATATAGGGTGGGTTCCAGGTGCATGATTTACAAAATGAGGGACCACAACTCTATCCAGTATGGAATCTTGATATCTTTGTCCATTTAGTGTTCCAGGTACAGTCAACAGATGCAGCTTACAATCAAATGAGATGCACCCCCATATCATAACGGAACCTCCACCAAATGGAACTTCTTCCATGATGTTACGTTGGTCGTACGCCGTGCGTCTGGACCTCCATACACGAGTTCCACCATCTGTGGCATGAAGCAGGAACCGACTTTCATCGGACCAGTGTACCCGTCTCCAGGATCTCATGTTCCAGTGTCTTCTTTCGTTGCACCACCTCAGACGCTCCTCTTTGTGGTGTGGAGTGAGGAGAGGACGTCTGACAGGTCTCCTAGCTTTCATGCCAGCAGCATACAGTCTCCTTTTGACGGTAGACATTGACACTCTATTGCACGTTTCCCATTGCTGGCTGAGCACTCTGCTGTTGGTGAATGGAGATCTCCTAACAAGGCGTACTAGGGCTCGATCATCATGGGCAGTAGTCTTCTTCGGTCTTCCAGATCTAGGCCTGTCCTTCACCTCGTTAGTTTGCCCATGTTTTGCAATCAAACGACTGATTACAGTATGGTTAATGTTTAGCTGTCTGCCAATCTCTCTGCATGACATACCAGTGGTATGCATGCCTATGATTTGCCATTTCACACGATCACTTAACCTTCGTCTTGCCATAGCGGTTCACAATCAAGAGCTAACTCTCTCTGTACAAATAAACCACGGTCATGAACACAAAATTCCTAATCTTGTCGCCTAAATCTGTATGTAATGTTCTACACCTCAAACTGGACTTTTACATAACTGAACACGTGTGCTGTTTCCCGCCACGCACGGACATCAAGCGGCTTGAAGTCATGCATGCATGTGCATTTCGTACTTGGAATTATGTCAGCTAACGCGGGGACAAAAAGTATGGCAGCCTAGTTGTACCATCATGTTTCTACGTTCTATTGTTTTTGCTGGTGCTTAACTTTTGCACAGGTGTATATATATATATATATATATATATATATATATATATATATATATATATATATATATATATATATATATATATATATATATATATATATATATATATATATATATATATATATATATATATATATATATATATATATATATATATATATATATATATATATATATATATATATCGCCTCTGTTCTGATCTGTTTTACTCGGTGGTAGCCGCGGATCGTGGATTGGCAGCTGCCACCACCCTCTGTTCTAGAACTCCTAGTATATAACTACTGGGCGTGACATAATTCAAATATTGATGACGTCACTGATGACGCCATAAGCTCTCGGTCACTCAGAGCAGCCACCAATCACGGCGACCTTCTACTTGTTTTTCCACAAAAGGCTCCCATAATAAACAATGGGAAATATAAAATGTCTTCTCGAGAACAGCTGGACTGATTTAAACCAAATTTGGTAGAAAGCTTCCTTGGGCCATCGGGATCAAACTTTGGTTAAGTAAGCGTGATTGGTCAATTTGGCCAGTGGCTATCTGATACTTAACCCATTTTTAAAGTCTTTAAAACTCTTGTTCTCTGATTCTGTATAGGGATTGATTTGAAACTCATGACGCATCATCTAAGGCTGAACAATGTTTCGACCAAATGATTCAACCATCAGCCATCTTGGATCACCTAGATTTCCTGAAAACGACCTGAACTGCTGAAGGGCTCAGGACAACATTTGGGAAATATGAAATATGATCAGAGACTCAATGCCATTCAAGTTTGTTCAAGAGAAGGTCGTACGCTAAAAAAGATTGCAGCCATCGACCAATCAGAATTCAGCGTTTTTTTGCGACCATTTTTAGAATTGTGTATGAATTTTGAAACTGAAATTTGGTAGGATGCATCCTTGTTCTTGCTGTAATTCTGGCCAAAACCTTAGGGTTCTACTTATTGGCGATGGCCTTCGTCGTTTATTTGATGGATTCTGATTGCGAAAATTAGTTTATATGTATACCGGCCTGCCGATTTCAAATTTGGGACGTTAAAAAGTGTCGGAAGAATGCATCAGCTCATTGTTTTGAAACACGTTTGTTCAAGAGAACCTGATTGGTCTATTTCCCTGGCGCCATCTTGGATGACCTAGTTATCACTAAATTTACTTCTCCAGAACCCCTAAAGCGTTTCGGTTGAAATTTTGTGAATATGATTGTGGATGAAGCGCCATTCAAGTTTGTTCAAGTGCAGTTGGTTCATTAAAACAATGGCCGCCATTGACCAATCAAACTTAAGTTTTAGTTAATTGATTGATTTTATCCAATGAAAGTGACGAAGTATATGTTTTTTGTGGGTGTTGAATGCGAATTTGACAGTTTCGAATCTGATTAGTGTATCAAGTTGTTTACACAAAGCTGATTTGAGTGGTGGATTACGACCAAAATGTAATTAGCACTGGTCAAAATCAAAATTTTCCAAAAATTAGTCAAATTCAACATATTTAGATTTAAAAAACACACAACCACCCTGATCCTCATGGGCACAATCGTGTGGAGCAATCAATACTTTTTTCAAACACTTATCAGAAAATGTTGAGAAGGATATATCTACATATATATTTGTTTATTAGGGGCCCTATTTTTGCCCCTGCATTTCATTCATACCACTGTGGTGTTACCCTATATAGATGGCATATCCTATAGAATTTTGTGTCACTTTTCATAAATTGTTAATCGATTAAAACAAAATTTGACAGAAATGTTCCTTTAGTACAATTTAATTTAGCAATTAGTGTCAGGAATGGCTGCCCCATTGATCAATGGTACTTTTCTAGGTCATCAATCATTCCAATATTCTTGCGTCTCATCATCCATATCTTTTACTGTGACATAACCATCGCCTCTTTAGTAAATGGCATTGTGGTGACACCTGAACCATTGGTCAATAGTGTCAGGGATGAAAGCCCCCATTGTTCAATGGTACTCTTCCCATTGGTCAATCATGTCAATGACACCAATATTCTTGCATTTTCTCATCCAAAATGTTTACTGTGACCATTGTCCAGTTATTAAATGTCATCTGCTGGATCAATAATATCAGGGATGGCTGCCCCATTGGCCAATGGTACTTTTCCCATTGGTAAAGTGTCAAGGAGAGCAATATTTTTGTATTAGTGCTAAGGATGACTACCTCATTGATCAATAATGATAAGTACTATTGGTCTATGGCAACAGTTCCTCATCAGCTATGTAACACCACAGAGTGGGCGGTTTTAAACGTTGCGATTGATTCGGTGATTAAGGGTGTGATTGATTCGGTGATTAATCGTGTGGTTGAAATTAGTAATTGATGGGAGTGGTTACTGGTGTGTTTCAGTGGGTGATTAATTTTGTGATTGAGTGAGTGATTAATGATCTTATTTATTACGTGAAAACCCTATTATCTACTTGATTTAATGCTTGTGTATGCATGGCATATGAATGTGGATAACTTTGTAACGGGCTTGGCAGAATATATGCCGTTCAATTAATACACCTGCTCTTCATTTTTCATACGTTCTCTTTTTTAAGTCCTCTCACGAATCAGCATACAGCATAACAACTGAAGGCATTGTGAATATGATTCAAAAGTGAATAACGCTCAATAAAATTGAAACGTTTGTCGCTATTAGGCCTATGTAGTTGATCGCCCATGAGTTTATTTTGACAAGTGCGCTTACGGCACCAGAAAATGGCCTATTTTAATTTTTTTTTGCCTTGAATTTATCTATGTTACGGATGAGTTAATGTTGAGCTGGTGTGGGGGTTGGTTGAGGTGGAGAGGAAATCTTTCTCTCCCTAAGGTTATACAATTACCGTCACAATAAAATCACATCTTAGTACTAAACCCAGCAATATATTCAAGGACAAGAAGGCGGACAGGCTAATGTAACCCTTACCGCTCTGATGTCAACATTCTATCTTTTTACGGTACCAGTAGCCAAGAAACTGGTATACATTTTTAAACAATTTTGGTGGACGATGTTGCTGTCTATGACAGCACCATTTTAAAACAAATTTGTTTAAAAATTAATACCAGTTCATCTTTTAATTTAATTTGAAAATTTAAAATTTTGACATCAGAGTGTTAAGAGTTACGGTGTCATGGTCTTGTGAAGCGTTGGCGCGGTGGTCCAGCGGAAAGATGTCTGGTTGCTGATGCTATGCGGAGTTGCAGTATGGCGGTTCGATCCCCCCGACCGGGAGATGGTGATCAACACATTAAACTAATGGGTGCATGACTGTCGGCTGGATAGCATGTGGAAATTGAAGCCGCGCGTTGCCAGTGCGTCAATAAAATTAAAAAAATACATACATACATGGCATGAACTGGTGCATATATACTTATGTCTATGGCATGTTAAGTTACTAAAGCTATCATTAAATGTGGATAAAACAAACCCTATTTTATTTTCATAAATCTAGAGAATCTGGAGAAACTTCAGGACCTGCCTACTTGATGCCGCCTGGGATACTCTTTCTGAAGACAATGACGCTGACACTTGGTGTCACACTATAGCATCACATAACGTCAAGGCGACCAAGACCTCAATCCCTCCTCTTCCCCCCCCCCTCGAAAAAATAAAATAAATAGTCACGATAAACCCTAACGACAAACCATGGATGACAACCAAAATGAAACATGAAAGGAGAATTCGTGAAAAGATGTTTAAGAAATCTAGGAAAACCGAACACGACCAAGATATTGTTTGTTCAGTTGATGATGCGTCATCGAAAATCCCCACATTCGCTCCTTTGCACATTTGACACACCCCACAACCTACCCCCGTTGAGCCAAATGTAAACGTCCTTTTGCACTCCGCAATCGTATGAGTAACTCACATACCAAATTTGGTTGAATTTCATCAAATAGTGTCAGAGGAGTTGCATTACAATCAATTCCATGACATTTTTACCCCACCCCCACACCTGGGGGCGGGGCCAAATGTAAATGTGCTTATCCACTCCACATTGATATAGGTCGGAGCCAAATCTAAATGGCCTCTTGCGCTTTGCAATCATATAAGTAACCCAGATGTCAAATTTGGTTGAGCTCCGTCTAACGATTTCAGAAGAGTTGCATTACAATCAATTTCATTACCTTTTAACCCCCATCTCCCACCCCCTGGGGGGTGGGGCCAAATGTAAATGTTCTCATCCACTCCACATTGATATGTGTAACTGACATTCGAAATTTGGTTGAATTCCGTCCAACAGTGTCAGAGGAGTTGCATTACAATCAATTTTCTTACCATTTGACACCCACCCACTCACCCCTGGGGGCGGCTCCAAATGTAAATGTGCCCATGTACTCCACATTGATATTGGTAACCCACAGACCAAATTTGTTTGAATTCTGTCCAACGGTTTCGGAGGAGATACGTTACAATCCTATTTACACAGGTTCAAATTTTACCTTTTGACCACACCCCCAACCCCTGGGGGCGGAGCCAAATCTAAATGACCTCTTACACTCCACAATCTGATGGGTAACTCAGATATAAAATGTGGTTGAGTTCCGTCTAACGATTTCAGAGGAGTTGCATTACAACTGATTTGACCTTTTGACCCTAGGGCGGAGCCAAATCTAAATACGGTCTTGCTAAGCGGAATCATATGGCTAACCCACATACCAAATTTAGTTTAATTCCATCCAATGGTTTGGGAGGAGATAGCGTGACGGACAGACGGACGGAGGCGATTACAATATCCCCGACGTTTTTTTAGAACGTGGGGATAACAACAGAGGAACCTGGTCAATACACTTGCACGAACAGCTAAACAAGAGTTCAGAACCAAACTGGCAGATAAAATCAAAAGCGGAGAAACTGGAACAAATCAGTGGTAGAAAATCTGCAAATCCTTCCTTTACGATTCTAATTCCATTTTCCATGTAATACCTCCCCTTAAGTATCAAGATGGCTTTTTTGCCTATTCTCCATTGTGAACAATTACTTCGCCTATCACCCTACACTGACAATTCTCCAAGACTGTCGGGCTCGATTGTCTAAGTCGCAAATGTTATCTGCGGGCAAACAATTACTAGCGCCCAAATCCTAGCTCGATTTTTCAACCATTCTATTAACCAGGGCCGTATTTAAGGGGGGGGGGGGCAAGCGGTGCAAAAGCCCCGGGGTCCCCACAAGCAAGGGGCCCCACAATTTAAAAATGAGGAACAAAATTATGCACTTTTTTGGAAGTTATAGGACATTTAAAGCAAACTTTATTAGTTTAGAACTGTTAATCATGCATTATAATTCTATTCTAATATTTGT
Source organism: Chaetoderma sp. LZ-2023a (assembly GCA_034401795.1). Taxonomy (NCBI): domain Eukaryota; kingdom Metazoa; phylum Mollusca; class Caudofoveata; order Chaetodermatida; family Chaetodermatidae; genus Chaetoderma; species Chaetoderma sp. LZ-2023a. The sequence continues at coordinate 55,803,177 of CM067369.1, forward strand.
GGGGGCCCCATTCTTGTTTGGTGTTCAGCAACAATGTTAATTACGAAAATTTGCAAAATAAAAGAATTTTACAACGAAAGAAAGGGCCATAATTCACCCTAAAAGTAGACTCTCTAGCCGTCTCAGAGTAGCTACTAGCTAGATGTAAAAAAAAGGTGGGGGAGGACCCACAGACCCCTCGCTCATTCTTTGCCCCAGGGCCCCCACATATCTAAATACGGCCCTGCTATTAACACATCGTAGGATCAACTTCTTGGAAAATTGCCAAAGTCACACCAATTTTTTAAAAGGGTGAGAAAATTCTGAGCTCAAATTACAGCCCAATTTCACTCATAAGCTGGTCAGGCAAGGTTATGGAGAAAACGGTCTTCAAATATGTCTACAACTAGACCTACATGAGAAACAACATCGCACCCTATCAGTTCGGATTTCTTCCATCTAACTCTACAGTCAATCAACTTCTAGGCATTTATAAAGAAATAATGCTTGCTATCTACAGCCAAAAAGGTCGTATTCCTTCTTCTTCTTCTTCTCCCTTCTTCTTCTTCTTCTTCTTCTTCTTCTTCTTCTTCTTCTTCTTCTTTTCGATCGCTGGTATCACACTTGGAGAGCCGTTCTCAAGATGAAATCTGTGGTTTTCTGCAGTTCTTCCACAGGCCCATACAGCTTTTCAAGAAAAGAGGTTGACAAAGGCCAGATCTCTTCTCTCAGCAGCTGATACGTACTGCAACATTGAAGTATGTGCTCTGTGGTCTGTTCTGCTTCTCCACAAGGACAAGCGGGCGATGTCGTAAGGTAGAACCGCCTGTACATGTGTTGGTTTAGTCTGTTATGTCCAGTTCTGAGACGAAAAATGGTCACTTGCTCTGGCCTCGAGAGATGATGGTAGGCATCTTCTGATTGAGGTGTTCTATAGAGTGACTTGATGATAGTCTTCATCTCTGTATGGGTAACCATGTTTTCTGTCTGATTCTCTTCTGCACCCACCTTTGCCATCTTGTCTGCTTCCTCATTTCCTTGGACTCCACAGTGTGAGGGGATCCACTGCAATGCTATCCGAAAGCATTTGATGGTTTGTAGTGCTTCTTCAAGTTGTGGCAGCTTACCTTTGGTGATAGCCTCAAGGACAGAGCGGGCATCAGATAAAAGGGCAATCTGTGCAATAGGGTCTGCTGTTCTGCTGATGGTATTAGCTGCATGAACCAGTGCTTCGACTTCAGCTCTGTAGTTTGTGCAGTGTTTGCCTGTCGGTATTGCAGCTGACCCATGTTGTCCGTTTGGATACTGTATGTGCAGTGTCGTATTCCTTTAATTCGTCATCTCCAAATGCTTCGACTGACTGTGACACAGTGTTTTACTTTGATATTATCGAAAGCCCGTTAGCGTGCTTCGAGAGTTATTTAACGAATTGTCACCAGCGAGTGGTTATAAATCGGGGAGGATCTACCCTAATAAGTCTAAATGCTGGAGTGTCCCAAGGCTCAGTTCTTAGTCCCCTGCAATTATAGGCCCCCAATAATCATATTCCATGTTATAGAAAAACTGTAATTAATTTAAGTTAGATTAAAATAGTGTTTTTCGATCGAATGACTATAATAAACAATATCAGTGCTGGCGTTAAATTATCGGATTCTGTAACAACTGCATGGGGATTTAACAACGCTAATACATATTAGGGCTACATGTAAAAAAGAACATTTATGGTACGTGGCTATATAGTACGGTTAAGACTTATCATACTAAATGTAAAATGCTACGCTATTGAGACAACATCGTGGTGAACTGTACTGTAACAATAAGTGAGTGGGCATACGGCGTGGTAAAACAGAAACACTATGACATATATCTACAATGCTGGATTAAACTGCGCGCCCACCCGGACGCGCATTAATTTTCTAATTGGGCTACGTTGACAACCAATCAAACCCTTCGGAGTTTATAAGTTAATTTCATTGGGCGAGCATTTTTCCGCCTAAGGATTCTAGTTAACCCATTTATTAATTACATTGGTAGCCAATCCCAATCATCATAGACGATAAGTCTATTTCATTGGACATTCAATTTGTATTTAGCATTCTATAAAAGGTGGATCCAGCACGGTATTCACCGATAGAAATTAGAAATCGACACGCCACACATCCTTGAAATTTAGAAGCAGACTTGATCGACTTAAAAAAGTAAGTACATTTTCCTCTGCTTTTGAAAAATATATCCTACTAATTTCTTGAACAAAATTTAATTTCAATTTTTTTAAATCTTCATTGTTAACATTGGTTACTAATGAACCGTACCAGTTTATCCATCCAGCATACGGCGTCTGACGTCATAATAAACTACGTGACGTGGATGACGACGTCATAACCAATCACCGCATGAATGACTTGATTTAGTCCGTCATAAACTCTTAATAGTCTGACAAGTTGTACCAACTGTATGTCTTTGCTATTTAATAAACATGCTTTTGAATATTTTGAAACTAATTTGACTGGGCACTGTTGCTGCCACTGCTTTCAAAATATTCAACAGCTTACCTGTATAGAGTCAGAAAGCTCAGAGATAGATCTATTCCAATACGAGCGAGGTGTGGGTGGAGCTTAGCTAGAGATGGGCGGGGCATAGCTAAAACTGGACAGGTCCATTGTTTTTTTGGCCAGATCGACCGGCTGGAGCAGCATCCGCAAATAAATTTTATATTTTTTTAAAAGCATTTAACATTTTAATTTCAATTTATAAATTTAAAGCCCATATTCACAACAGAGTGTTTGAAAATACATTCGTTAAAATTGTATACTTTTAGAGGCTTAACTTACGTAGCTTAATGCAATGAAACGAAATAAATCCTAACATCTCACGATTTCATTCCATATGAATTAATATAATCCTTTTAGTTGTGAAGTTGAATTAGGAATACGCCAATGTAGGCCTATCCCTAATTCAACTTCACACTTAACATTTGTATTAATGGATCTTGCCATTTTTAGCTATGCCCCGCCCATCACTAGCTAAGCTCCACCCACACCTCGCCGTGTTTGGATTGATCGATCCCCGAATGCCCTAGCTATCAATTTCCTGATAACTATACAGGGAAGCTGTTAAATATTTTTGTAACTAATTAGACTGGGTGCTGTTGCTGCCATAGGCAGCAACAGCGCCCGGTTAAATTAGTTTCAAAATATTCAACAGAATATTTATTAAATAGTAAAAGCAAACAATTTGTACGACAGCACATAGACCGTCATCAAATATGCGTTCGTGACGTACTTATCGACATCATTCATGACGTCATTCATTATGATGTCATTGTACACGCCAAGCAGTTCATTATGACGTCATATGATGGCTGAGTACTCTGGAATTAGGTGAATTATGCCTCAAAGAGTATACAATTTTAGCCATTTCTTTTCAAGCATTCCGCTGTGAATGCGGTCTTTTAAATTATTTTTTGTGTGGTGGCAGTGTTCTACCACTAAAAATTTATGTTTCTTTCTTGTCGCATTCAATGACTGAACAGTGTCTCAATTAAATCCTGACTATTAATTGTCCAATAACCTTTCTGTAATTAAAATATTCATTTTGAGTGCAAAATGGATTCTGTCCAGAAGTAACCCGCAGCTTGTCGAAAACAACTCTACCACAGTTTAGAGGCTTACAAAAAGCCATATATACTGACCGTTAGGCGACGGAAGTTGGGCGTAGGAGTGTAAGGGTGGGATGGATACGATGTGTTGGTGTAGGAACATCTCCAACCATGATAATTAGGAGTGCACGTCATTTATATGGTTAAATACGTGTATATCTATAGTAAGGTCATATTTAGACATGAAATTATGCATAATATATTTGGTTGCGAATTTATTCATTTAGTGCACGATATCCGCGGCTCCGACTTTCCAGATTTTCTCAGGGCGGGGTAGGTGCATGTGTAAGTGGGGAGAGGAGATGCGAACCAGGGTCTTTGCCAGTAGGCCTACTTTGGCATAGGAAATCGTCTATTGTTTTGGCGAAGAGGCAGCGAAACTAGCCCGCAAAGTAATTTTTATAGACAATTACGGGTTCTCTATCATTGAGATCAAGTATATCTTTCCAAGAAAATTGGTTAAAATAGAATAAATTCAAACAATCGAAGGTCTGTATATTTATCTCCAGAAATGCATGAGATGCGCTCCGAATGCATCTAAATTTGACAGTTTTAGGGCGAGCACACACGCTCCTGTCCAGTCCAAATTGTGGCGTCAAATACCCTTGTGCCGACTCTTCACCAACATTATTGCCGGCGACCTTCCGGCGTATGTCCGTCGTCCGTCCATCAACTTTTCCTTTAAACAACTTCTCAAGAACCACTGGGCCGAATTCAATTATATATGGCTGGAGACATTCTTAGGGTATAGAGATTCAAGTTTTTTTCAAACGAAGCCGATCGGCCAATTTGGCCGGCGGCCGTCTTGGATTTTGGCTGATTTTTAGAAATGGTTTTAAAAATCTCTAAAACCGCTTGGGGATCGATTCAAAAGTCATGAAATATCATCTAGGGCAAGAGTTGAACCAAGTTTGTTCAAGGGAACTTGATTGGCCAAATAGTTCGGCGGCCGGGGGATAGATTCAAAACTCATGAAATATCATCTAGGGCAAGAGTTGAACCAAGTTTATTCAAGGGAACTTGATTGGCCAAATAGTTCGGCGGCCATCTTGGATGACCTAGTTTTCGCCAAAACGACTTCTCCAGAACCGCTGAAGTCTTCAGGCCGAAATATGGGAGCTATGCTTAGGGACCAAGGGCCATTAAAGTGTGTTCAAGGGAAGTTGATACGTAAAAAAAACATGGCCGCCGTTGGCCAATCAAAATGTAGCGTGTTTGGCGGCCATATTGGATTTATTTTATTTTATGGATTTTGAGGCCGAAATTGCTTGTATATAGTTTTGGGGTATTCTGATTTCAAATTTGTCATTTTCGAAATTGTCGGATACACGGTTTGGCGTCCATCTTGCTGCATTTCCTCGCCAAAAGCTCCCATACTAAAGCAATGGAGAAATTCTTCTCGATAACCACTCGGCCGATTTCGATTATATTTGGCAGGAACAGTCCTTAGGGCATAGAGATTCAAGTTTGTTCAAATGAACCAGATCGTCCAATTTGGCCGGTGGCCGTCATAGATTTAAGGGATTTTTAAAAATATCTTTAAAAATCTCCGATACCGCTTGGGACATCGATTCAAAATTCATGACGTATGATCTAGGGGAAGGGCCGAACCAAGTTTGTTCAAGGGAACTTGATTGGCCAAATAGTTCGGGGACTATCTTGGATGACCTAGTTTTCGTGAAAACGACTTCTCCAGAACCGATAAACAGATCGGGCCGATATTTGGCAGATATAATTAGGGACTAAGGGCCATTAAAGTTTGTTCAAGGGAAGTTGATCCATCAAAAAACATGGGCGTCGTGGGCCAATGACAATGTAGTGTGTTTATCAACCATTTTGTGTTTTTTTATTTGATGGATTTTGAGGCCAAAATTGGTTTTATATATGTTTTGGGGTTTTCTGATTTGAAATTTGTCATTTTTAAAACTGTCGGATAAACGGTTGGGCGGTCATCATGGATCATTTTCTCGCCAAAAGTTCCCATACTAAAGCAATGGGAAATTTAAAATGCCTTCTTGAGAACCACTGGGCCGATTTCAAGTATATGTGGCAGGAATCATCCTTAAGGCATATGGGTCCAAGTTTGTTCAAAGGAAGCAGATCGACCAATTTGTCCGGCGGCCATCTTGGATTTTGGTATATTTTTAGAAACGTCTTTAAAAATCTTCTTTTCCGAATCCATTTCAGCGATCGATTCAAAAGTCATGAAATATGATCTAGGGTAAGAGGTGAACCAAGTTTGTTCAAGGCAACTTGATTGGCCAAATCATTCGGCGATCATCTTGGATGACCTAGTTTTCGCAAAAACGACTTCTTCCCCAGAACCACTGAACGAATTGGGCCCAGATTTTGGAGATATCATTAGGGCCTAAGGACCATTATGTTTGTTCAAGGGGAATTGATGAGTATGAAACATGGCCACCCCGGACCAATCAAAATGTAGCGCCTTTGGATGCCATTTTGAATTTTTTTTATTTGATGGATTTTCAAGCCGAAATTGTTTTTATATAGCTTTTTGAGTATGCTGATTTCAAATTTAGCACTTTCGAAACTGTCGGATAAACGTGTTTTGTTTTTTTGCCATCCTGGATCCTTTCCCCGCCAAATGCTCCAACACTAAAGCAATGGGAAATTTAAAATGTCTTCTCGAGAACCATTGGGCCGATTTCAAGTATATTTGGCAGGAAGCATTCTTAGGGCATAGAGATCTATGTTTATTCAAACAAAGCTGATCGGCCAATTTAGCTGGCGGTCATCTTGGATTTTAGCCAATTTTTTATAAACGTCTAAAAATCTCCGAAACCATTTTGGGAATTGATTTCAAACTCATGAAATATCAGTTCGGGTAAGACCTGAACCAAGTTTGCTCAAGGGAACTTGATTGGCCAAACGGTTCAACAGCCAACTTAGATGACCTAGTTTTCGCAAAAACTACTTTTCCAGAACCGCTGGATGGGTTGGGACAAAATTTGGGAGATATGATTAGGAACTAAAGGCCATAAGAGTTTGTTCCATGGAGATATGTCAAAACAACATGTCGGCCATGAATCAATCACATTTTACCTTTTTTGGTGGACATCTGGTAATATCTGCAAATTTCTGAGAAAATCACAAAAAGACAGCTTATTAACCACTAGGCCAATTTGAGTAAAACGTGGCTAAATCTTCTTCATAGAAATTTGATTGGTACATTTTTCCAGTGGTCATGCTACTCATCTCGTTTTTTGGTTTGTGCCCAATAATTGCGGGTGAGCGTTACATGGCCCCCCATTGAGCCTCTTGTTTAAAGGGAGGAGTAGGCATACATCCGCTTCCCATGCCCCCTCCCCATTTCACGTTCAAATCACTATTTCGTCCCATACCAGTGCCACTGATTTGGATTGATAGTGTGTAGAAGTCTAGAAGTGATCAAAGAATGCAGATATATAGTCATTCAGACAATTGCATTCAGTCAATAAAGTTTAAACTCATGTGTCACATCCGAAACTAGAACACCTGTTTAAACAAAAATCCTACTTTAGTTCAGTTGGGTAGCTTATGGTGTACTTTGCCAGTGTAGGAAATGGTTTGTCAGAGCATCTATTTTTCCAAATTTCCTTGGTCAGTAGACTTACTTACAAACCCCACCCCACCCATCACCCTCACTCAATGTTAGGAGTCTCCTCTTCCAGGCAGCTTCATACCAATGTCGCCCAGTGAAATTTGCTTAGAAATGCACTGGTCATTTCCAAATTATATAATACTATCATCAACAGTGGCAAGGCTATGCGTGTACCAGTTCATGCGTTGGACTGGGTTGCTTGTTGTTTGTCATAATTTCCTCCATTGTTAGCAGTACCGCAAGCATTAATCCTTTTATGTTGTAAACATCTAAATTGTTAGTTACCCAAACCCAAAGTTACCCGATTATTTCTATTTTTCTTATTATGTATATTCAATAGAATATTTAGCAATTCAAACCAGTGACACTGGTATGGAGCACTCTATTATCAGGGAGATAACAAGGGGTCACCCACCCACCCACCCCACCCTCTGGATCCGCTCCTGGATTAAGACTTAAGAAAATTATTTTGGACACCAAAAGATGCGGTATCTCGCACGCTAAATTGTATGTTTTTCGCCAATTGGTTTCATTCCACAAAAACAAAACAAATATTATATCATCTTTTGAATGTTTGTATATAAATCTCCAACACATTAATAGCGGTAATAATACCAGTAAAACCATGTTTATTTTTAACGTTCAGCATTGATCAGCATGCAGAAGGTAGCCATTTTGCTCGTAGTGTGCTTGCTGGTGGCGGCAGTGACCATCATCGCTGATGCTGAAAACGTAAACGCCGGCAAAGCAGATGCGGATGCATTCCTGAAAAGAGAGGAAGGTCACCGTATCAAACGTAACACTTGTGCTCCTTGCGAGGCGCTAAGCGAAGAAGCAAAAGGTTGTGAAGCTTGTGAATTGGAATCATGCGAAGCCGCGGAAGCTGACTCAGAACAATTGGATGATTGCACATAGACACATACATAGAAGAATGCTAATGAGATGTACGTGGTAAAGGTAAGTCTGTGTAGACTAATAATGACTAATTGAGTAACCGCCTATGCTACTGCCGAGTGCTGAAATTAATAGCCAACATTGAGTATGAGCTGATAGACAGAAATATGATGTAGGCCTAGATGCCGTGGCTTAAAACTATAATATAGGCCTATATGCACGGCAAATACTACGTTTATGCATATACTCCATGTAAAGCATTTTTATGACTAATAGTACACCCCTAAGACACTTAATTTTGTAACCAATAGTACTGACTCGATGGATGATGTCCCAACTAATATTGAGACGCATACGCTAACGACGTCAGAACGAAAACAACGTTGAGCTAAGAAAGAACCACGACACGACCTGGTAAATGAGATCACCCCCCATTGATGTTCAGAGTAGCCAGCCAAAGCATTACGAATGGACACGCCATAGCGACCACTTTCAGCACACAACTCTGAGTGATGGAAACCTCATCGGCTCTGACAGAGAAAAACTGAGATGATCAGAGAATGGTACACAGATCGGTTAATCCTATACTGAAGATCAGCAACTAACGCCGTTTTACAGCCAGCCACGATCCCTGAAAAATCCAATAATAGAAGCAGAGGTTAGGAAAACAATGACGGCCCTAAAGAACAGTCTGGCACGCGAGCCAGATAGCGTCCACAACCAATTGGAGAAGGTGCTGTCGTCGCAATGCCTAAACCCGAGTAACCATGCACCCCGAACCAGAGGACAGTCATATTATCGAACGTCATTAAAAATCTTGTCAAATGTGACCTTATCAAAGATAAAATTGGCATAATTATGGTAAAGTTTCAGAGCATGTTCTAAAAGCGGACTTAGCTGCGCCGACAGTCTGAGCACAACGTATGAGTCTGCAGTTCTATCAAAGCATTGACATATCTACAAGGTGGGAATCAAAATGCCACATAGATTTGTGCCATCAAGAAATGATGTCAATAGTCAGATTCTTCTATTCCCACATTAAGCTGATTGTAACGATAACGAGCAGTCTAGTGAAGCTCCTACTCCCAATGACAAAATTAACAGTTCACGTATAATTCTGCAAACATTGACACATAAATAGGATGACCACAAGGATAAATTTTATCACGTGTGCTTTTCACCTGCTACCTCGTTGTAGCACTAAGATATATTTTTAGAATGCTTCATAATACAGATTTCTCACAATGGCATGGCATGGCATGGCACTAGAAATAGAGTGTTCAGATGATGTTGATTTTATCGATATAGAAAAAGTTCCTCTTGGTGATCTATTAACTTCAAAACAGGCTAAGGCCACAGATCTCTTCCTGAATGCGGTCAAAACCCAGTCACATTAGTTTCAAAATATTCAACAGCTTACCCGTATAGTTAATTGGAAACTTGGATTCTGGGAGTTCAGGTTTTAAATCTATTCCAGCCCGAGTAAGAATCGGGCAGGGATTAGCTAGAACTGGGCGGGGCATAGCTAGAAATGGACCACTTTATTCAAAATAAACAGGACGAAAAACCCGCATACACTGGAAATGGTCAACAAGTTCGCTGTGGCACACATATGGGAATGACTAGAGAGTTCTTTATGATGTTCAGTGTTTATTGCGGATTTATAGAAATGACAAATAATACCACTCAATATCTCGAATGGAATCAATGTTAGGACGAAACTAACAGCACTTTTTCTGCCACGAGCCAAATAAAAGAACCCGGATTCGGATAAGATCAAATTCGGGATTTATGGATATCTCTGACCTTACTGTTCCGAGTTGGCTCAAATTTTAACAAAAGAACGTGTCTGGCTGTTGAAGATTTGACACCTTTTGACAATGCCAACAATCTGAAAACTTATTACAATATGACAACAAACGGGAGGGTGACGGTTTGCAATATGTGACTGCGCTTGTTCAACACTATGACTGGCTATGACTGGGCGATATTTAGTCAACAGTGTTCTATAGGGAAAGGGATTTTCAACTACCGGGCGACGAGCCATTTTCAAGCTTTATTAATGATTACAGATATTTTTTGTAAATATTCAACATAATAGTTCGACATTTTTTTAATACTATAGATACACATAAAGTATTGGCATAGTTTAAACCTGTCTTAAACAACCACCCTATGGATCACCAAGGAAACGCCACTAAATACGACTGGTCTGTTAATACTAGTCACCATGGTGTCACAACTGACAATATTGCGATTTCTTAAAGCAGCGTTAGGAAAGTGGTTGTTAGACCAATTGTCTCTGTTATGCCAACCAAAGTATGCCATGCATATGCTGCAGCCGTATGTACTGTAAGGGTTAGGGGGTGCATGCCTCCAACCATGACCATGGGGATGCCTATGTTCATATAGCAGCCCAATATCTGTTTGTGTCTGCCAGCCATGTCTGTTTGCGAGTGCGTGTCCATCTGTCTGAGCGTGCATGCATGTCTACTGCGCTAACCTGGGTTATATAGCCTACTGAAGTGCTCTTCACCAACCTTGAGTGGCACGTTCAACTTGGGATCCCAACGTGGTCTATAGCCATGTTGGCATCAAAAGACCAAACGAATCATGCAGAAGTAGGCCTATAGCTTAGAGGGTGCTGAAGTATATCTGGATGATCCAATACCCAAGGAGAAGTGGAAGTATCTGATTAAGAAAGCTATACTGGAAAGAAGAAATATCATGGGCATTACTATGGTACAGTTCACCGATGCACCTGAATGAAATAGCATTTATTTCAGGAAAACTGCATCCTGTATTACAAGCTGACTACTCTCCTGAAAGAGATGCAGCGTGCATATAGCAGTCAATGTGACACTTCTCACTGGGATGTATGTACTACAAGAGAGCCGCAGTAGTTTTCAAAAAGATATAGTCAATCCATTATGCTAATTATGTAAATCTGAAAGGTAACATTGAAACAGTTTTTTACTCAGATGTCCATCATTGGAATCCATTAGGCGCTTGCCTTCTGAAGTATTCCAACTTAGGTGTTAGTGATTATTCAGCTGAAGGACTTATATAAGATTGTACAAGAATCATCGACCCTGAGCTACTGAAGCCAGAGTTCCTGGGCGCGTTAGAGTTCCAAGATAAACGCTTAACTTACTTACTATATCTCCTAATTGTTAATTATTGTTAATTGTTGATGGGCACACCTACGCATGCTAATGCGGTTCTCGTACTAAGGTTATGATCTGTTACGCGTTACAGAAAAGGAGAAAAGTCTGGAGGAACTGTGTTGCAATGGATACATCCAATCTGTCACTCAAGTATATGACGTCATAGTGTCGGTTACATGTCAGCGACGTCACAATCAAACTGCGTAAGGAATGACGTAGCTACGTCCGGCATGAACATGTAAAGTTAAAAACTAAAAGGTTCATCATGCGTATGCATTGTATGTTTTTACTACTTAATTATCAGTCTGTTGAATATTTGAAACTAATTTGACTGGGCGCTGTTGCAACAGCACCCAGTCAAATTAGTTTCAAAATACTCAACAGCTTACCTGTATAGTCACATTGATATTGGGACTCTCGGAATTCAGGGTTCGATCGATCAAAGCTCGGGCGGAGCTTAGTTAGAGATGGGCGTGGCATAGTTAAATGTGGATGCATCCAGTGAGGATTAAACGATCAAAGGCCGAGGTCAACTAAGATGGTGAGATAGCGAGACTCGGAATTCTCTGGAATGCGTTGCATTTATTTATTTATTTTATTTATTTTTTATTTATTTATTTATTTATTAGGATGTGACTAAATCATGAAGAATGGAGGTGGTCGTGCCTCGGCTGAAATGAAGAAAACCCTTAACAAAACAGCAGCTTGCTAAATTCTGATCACGGCCATTTATTTAAGATCTCAACTTACATATAGCCCAAAGGCTAAGAATATCAAGCTCTACATTATTCTTTATTTACATTTATCTCAGCTTTCTGCTATTTAATTTATTCATACTTATTTAGTTCTAATTATCTAGCCTACTATTTCGTAATCTCCGTGTCTTCTGTGAGTATAGGTATATTGTTTTGTAAAATGCATTTGGTCCCAAATTATTAATAGTGTTCCATGTTGACTTATAGCCAGTAATGTGTAAGTTGTCGCTATATAAGATAGGGTATGTACGCAACATGGTCTGTATAATGGACACAATGGAGGAATCCGATCTGTTACTCAATGATATTGATGTCATACTCCATTACGTTACATGCAGGCAAGCTGACGTCACAATCATAAGTGGCAGAAATTCTCCTTCATAAAGCTGAAATAGTCCATCAAGTGTACGAATTGTATGCCTTTGATGGAATTAACTATTTTATAAATCGTAGGCAACAACAGCACCCAGTCAAATTAGTTTCAAAATATTCAACTGCTTGTAACCTGTATAGTTATCATCAATCCTGTGAACTCAGGTTTCAATCGATCCCAACACGGGCAAAGTGTGGGCGGATCCCAGCTAGAAATGGGCGGGCATCACTAGAAATGGATCCCTTTATTAACATACCCTTCCATTAGTTCCAACCATAGTACCTAGTTTTGCCTTAAGCACTACATGCCAGTACAGAGGTTAATAAATGTCACACTTAATATCCTTCTGATGAAAAAAACAGTGTTTTGTTATGTTCTATAAGTTAACCCTTTCATCACGACACTCCTCGAGTACATATACTAAATGTCAACTCTCTCGTCACCACAGTCCTCAGATCATATACACTAAATACCCACTCTCTCGTCATGTAAAGCCTCATTACATACACAAAATGCCCACTCACGACAAACATCAGATTGCACAGGCCTACACTAAATGTCAACTCTTATCACAATTTCACAGATTACATATACTAAAATGGCCACTCTCACCACAATCCTTAGTTTACATACACTCAATATCAGCTCTCTCGCCAGCACAATCTTCCGAATCTGTACACTAAATCTCAAACTCACTCCGTCACCACAATCCTCAGATTACATACACTCAATGCCAGCTCTCTCGTCACCACACTCCTCCGAATCTCTACATTAAATGTCAAACTCTCTGTCACCACAATCCTCAGATTATATACACTAAATTACAACTCTCACAATCATAGAGTTGCATACTCTAAATATAATTCATCCTATCCCCACATAGCGCATTTATCTATGAATTATTAAGCGATTCCTACTAACTTATGTTCATTATGTGCACGATAGCAGTGACATTCTTCACTATTGTTTCAAAACAGGTGCAATCAAGCCATGCGCCCATAAGCTCCCACATTCCCTCATTTAGCTTCAATATTGTCAGTGTTCAAGCGTTTGGCTAAAGCGTCATATTTATTTTCCTCATACGATGCACAGTGGATTTCCAGTGAATTAATCATTCAGCCAACGCGTCATAGAGTTATCACATGACAAATAATTGTACAAGATGATCACGAGGTGGACACATTGTAAAACAGGTGGGCACTGAAACGCATGCCAAGGAAAGTAATTTCTGGTTGTCCATCTAGTCATGAATATGTTCCCTACAGCAGCCACATATTAACGTACGATTTGTGAAACAGAGGTGTTCATGTAGTTCTGGAGCAAGCTAGTGTTGCGCATGTACCCTATGTTTCGCTTTAGCTCTTGAGCTAGGATGGTTAGGACATGAACAAATGTTGGTCACCTGTTTCAGATATGGGTCATTTCGCCGCCATCTTGAAATCCAACAAGGCCACATACAGTGAGTTACCTAGCACGATTAACCCAACCTGAGATGTTTATAAAACAAAAGAAATTGTGTTCTCTGGGTGAATTGTTATTCAAATACATTAGAAAGGAAATACATACATCACTTAGGTCGTTTTATAGACACATCTTGAAATTAGAGATTTCAACCGTTATCCATTTTTCGTTACTAGCAGAAAGCTATCCCATAATGAGTATGAAATGAAATGCCGAAATGTACGTGGGAGTTATGCTTCACCTTTTAAATGTGTTCGAGACACTGTAATAAACTTTAAGCAATAGGCCTACAAATATCAAATTGTACTTATGGATTGTTTGTTTTACGTGTTTGCATGATAGCTGTTAAACTGTCACATGGTTGATACCAGCTAAATGCAACATAATGTTCGTAATAGAATCATTCACATGATCAAGCTACTCCAAGTTTTGTTCTAGACTTTGTTATGGTTAAATTGCAAGAGCTACCAGCTCCACAATTACAGAATTCATAACATCTGATATTTCGTTGTGACCATTTTGCACATGTACATGGGCGAGGGAAATCACGAAGATAAGCAAGGTCGATTGTCTCTTAATAGCTTGATGAACATTGTCATCGCTCAATTCATATGCAAAATTCAACGGATCCACTACAACACAGGAATTACTTTCTGCATTTACCCAATGATGGCACTGTAAATATGCACGCTTAATGTATAGCTTGATACTACTTGATGTTGGTAGCAGCTTTTAAGTTGTTTTAATGTTTTTCTGATGATACTGATAGTATCAAAGTTGACTAAAGTTACTTAAGATTATTACCAACCGTAAGCATTGACAAGGAATTGTTCTGAATTTAGTCCATTTTCCGTACGTACAGGATATTGTGTTGTCACTGCTAGTTGTGTCGCAACTACTGCGTACATGCACAGCTGACATAATGCATGCCATGTTGTTCATTAGGCTTATAGCTGTTCTGCTAGACCGCGGATTGGCATGGTTTTTATGGGGTAGGGATGTCCACAGCTGACATAATGCATGCCATGTTGTCCATTAAGCTTAGCTGTTCTGCTAGATCGTGGATTGGTACGGGCTCTTATGGGGTAGGCATGTCCATAAATCTTCCATAGCTCTTCTAAACAACATTGCTACCAGCTGTTGTGAAAATGATATAGAAGACAAACACATCTGTATCTGGCGATAATAATTTTCATGAATGAAGTCGAGCGAACTGAACGGTTGATCGTCATCTTCATTTACGAGTTTTAACTCATTGGCGTATTATTGCGTCAGTGCCTTTTTAAAATGTTAATATAGTATTACTTTGTCAGTTTTCATGAATAATTTGACTTGTCTCTTAATTAAGTTACATTAAAACTGTCTATATTTCTGTGAAATTGGATTTAAGACTTACGTCTGTTTTGGGGAAGTATTGTGGTGCAGATAGGTGTTCCTTGCATCAGCTGCAGTGTGCCGCCTACACTCATGGTTACACACGACTATGCCTAGCATTTGGTTAAATTGTCGACTGGTGGAGGTCTTAATTGGTAATATATATCTAATCATTACCAAGTTCGATTTATCCAATACCTAAACGAGATTCCGAATGCGCAAGCAATCTATGCCATTGTCTCTTCATACTACCACAAAAATGCAAACGTGGAAAGCAGAGGCCCATCTACTGGTAATTAGAATTTCTAGCAGCCATGTTTTACCCATGTACAGACTACTATAAGATCAGTCCACTGTATTGACAGAAATGCACTAAGATTTTGTGTTGGGCTGGTACAAGCATGGCTTGTTCAATAAAAGCCCAGTTCTGGTCACACGTCTCCCGACCAGGGCTTTTTAGTACAACCCCAATTTTTAAAATCCAAATATTGTACGGTCAAGGGGGATTACTCTGGTGATTACAGACAGATTTTGGCCAAATGCAGTCCCTGTCTAGGTGTTATGCAGAGGGATGTATTTTCGAAATTTGAATTGAATCCATCCAGGCTAACTCAAGTTACAAGTTATCAAACGGAAATCAAATATTTTACGATTTTTCAAGAAATCAAGTGGGATAACTCTGATGGTTCTGGACACATCTTTGCTGATATGCAAACCGAGGTCTTGTCATAAGGAGTTGATATATCAAATTTGAAATGAATCCCAGTGGGTTAACTGAAGTTATTGAAAGGAAACAAAATATTTTACGAATACGAGTTATCGAGCGGAAACCACATTTGTTACGATTTTCTCAAGAAATCAAGTGGGATTAACTCTGATAGATCTGGACATATTTCACCGTTATGCAATCCCCACCGAGGTCTTGTCATAAGGAGTTGACATTCCAAATTTTAAATGAATCCATTCAAGCTAACTGACGTTATCGAGCGGAAACCACATTTTTATGATTTTTCAAGAAACCAAAGGGGATAACTCCCGTGTGTATGGACAGAGCTCGCCGATATGCAATCCCCAACCGAGGTCTTGTCATAAGGAGTTCACATTCCAAATTTGAAGCGAATCCATTAAAGCTAACTGAAGTTATCGAGTGGAAACCACATATTTTATTTCCAAGAAATCAAGGGGATAACTCTGGTGTGTCTGGACACATTTCGCCGATATGCAATCGCCATCGAGGTGTTGACATTCCAAATTTGGAATGAATCCATTCAAGTTAACTGAGGTTATTGAGCTGAAAACACATATTTTACGATTTTTCATGAAATGAAGGGGGATACATCCAGAGTTTCTGAGCACATTTCGTCAATCATCTGCAATGTCCTCCTCCCCCAACCCCCTCCCACCCCAGGTGTCGTCATAAGGAGTTGACATTCCAAATTTGGAATGAATCCATTCAAGCTAACTGAAGTTATCGAGCAGAAACCACATATTTTATGATTTTTCATGAAATGAAGGGGGACAACTACGGTGTTTCGGGGGGGGGGGGGGGGGGGTACTAATTGAATACAAATGTTCTTTTGCCTGTTGTCGCTTCGGCTATTGTAGCTGGCAGTGAATTCCACTGTGGTGCCACTCTATTAGCGAAAAGGTGGTTGTGAATAGCTTTGTTGCTGCATTTTATGTTGAGCTTGAACTTATTCGACCTCTGATGTTGACACAGGTTGCATATCGGGTGTATCTGTGATATAGTATTTAGTTTGTGGATTATTCCTACCGAAATGTAGGGCATGTGTGTTATCTGTGTTGAAGGATAGCTGCCATGTCTGCGACCACTGACATACTTTGGAGATGGAATAATGAGAAACTTTGTATCAGGCAGACCATTGCAATTTCCTAATTAAGTACTTTTAGTGTGGCGAACAAGCTTACCAAGATTTTGCTAAAAGGTGATTCAGTGACACAGACAAGACACTTTTTGTTCCAATACCAAAAGATAATTGGACACCTAAAAGGTCAAAGAAAGACACTCTCGACATGCAAAAAGAGACTACTTACGCCTTGCACTATATCGACATTGCGAGAGCCAGAGGGTATGTGATTGCACAGCTTATGACATGTGTATTAACATCACCGTCACATTATCAAACATAGGACGCTTTTTTGTACGAAAGTCGCCCAAGTCTGAGCTAGTCAGTGAGATCGAAGTGAAGTCGAAGAAGCTATCTCCGCAGAGTGTACCCTTCTTCAATATCTTTCACGATAATGCTGTTGTTATTGACCTTATGACACATGCTCGAAAAGTGCCTACTCAGCAACTGAAATTGAAAACATTTGTTGACATGGCTGATGATCAATGGATGTGAATTTGGCATTCCAATGTAAAAGTATGGATATAGCACTTGACATATATCAGCCAAGTGGTATCAGAGTATGAAAGGATCAGGTGTACCATTGACATTATAGATGTCTTTCTCAGTCGAAATAATACCTCACTACCAGTGGAAATAGACCGTTTTGGGCCAATGATGGCAACAAAGCAAGGTATAAAAGATTTTTCATCAGGCGGGTTACAGAAATCGAGGAAAATGGATAAAGGGGATATTACTATTTATGATGGCAGATAACATGACGGAGAGATGCATAAATGCATAATGATTAACGTACATAGAGTCAAAGACGTGCCTTTACTTACGTGTGGGCATGAGGATGTGGACGACAGAATACTATTCCACATCTTTCAAGAATGTAGGTAATCATTTGCTGGATGAATTCCTCATCACACTTAGTTGTGATGGTGGAGAATTCGTGCTCTAAGAAGTACTCATCCTCATGACCTAATCAACAGAACTGGTGAATAAAAATAAGACCATACTTTCATGTCTTACTAAATCATGTTGAGCGACATTTTCATTATTGTGGGCGACACCAATTACGCGACTATGGGCTTTGGTAGGTTTATTATAAATCTGTTGATGTGCCTAATGTAGTCCATCGAAACACCACTAAACCTATGATGTGTCTGCTTAACAACACATGTCCTTTCAGAAACTCTGTTTACATTTTGGAAGGTGAATGGTTGTTGTACGCAATCTTCATGTATACTGACCCACATCCACCATCCTGAATAATGGGTCTTAATGAATGCGAAAAACATAGGTAATGCATGTATAACAGTTGACACATATAGATTCCAATCGCCTTCCCTATGAGAACGAGCCATATCCTGAACAAAGGGAATACTACAGTAAGGGAGTTATTCCAGTACTGTAAGATCTCACTTTGCTGCATACCTTTTTCAAACAATGCATGGGATGCTGGTTTCATTAACGTTAGGAGCTCTTAAAAGCCGTCATGATTTCTTATAGCTTGTTTCCCATCTAGGCTACTTCTTTAAACGAGTTCTGAAATAGTGGCACTGCATCAGAGTTCTGGAAATTGTGCCACATCCTGTTGCCACTGGAAAATTACAATCGGATTCCCATGGAACGGGAGTCGAGGTTAACGGAACTAATGATTGACGGATGAGCCAATCCGGTTCGTAGCCATTTTTTAGCCAATGACAGACTAAACAATCTTGCACGACCTGTTCCCACTGGTTTGAGAACAGCTGAAGTCTGCCTCTGATGGTAGGAATCTGCACACAGCTCGCGGTCGATGTTGCGCGACAAGACGTTAACTCGCTTAGGTGAAGATTCTCGACTCGCTGCGTTCCTGGCGCCACTGGTATGGCTCTCGCCGGAAGCCCATCAGGACAGTCCCCCACGGCCACCTCCTTGGAGTATGACGGCCTGGAACGGCCACCACGGCTATTCTTACGGTAGCCGCCGTGTCCCGACCCACCACCCTTCCTGTCATCTTCATACATCCTCTTATTAGACGGCTTGTATGTTGATGAACGGCCAGGTCCCTGAGAACCGGATGCCTGATGGGCATCACAGCCAGATGGATGGAAGGCGATCTCTGTTGTTGCCTCTGCGGCTCCTGTCTGTGCTGCTTATAGGACTGTTGCGGCTGAGTCCGTTTAGTCGACTTCCATGACTTTCTGACAGCCTCCTGCTCTGCAACCATGGACGCAACCTTGGAGAGAGCTTGTCTTGTCGAGCCGCCAAACAAACCCGGCCCAATGAAAGGCGCACAAGACAATGCAGCCCTCATCTCTGGTCCTGGTTCTACACAATCGAAAACCATTCTCCTCCACTCCGCCAATGATCTGGTGATCACCCTGGCCAGACAATCTTAGGATAAGCGCATGGTGTCCCGGAAAACTCTGGGAGCAGCCTCTGGCACTTCCCCACCTTCTGCAACACAGGTCAGCATCCCCTGCAGGATGATACAGCCATGCAAGAGAGCAGCCATAGCTGCTCTCACCGCATCCTCAATAAGCATTAGCTCATTGAACATATCCTTGTTAGTGTCGAGAACAACCCTTGGATTTCCCATCTAACGACCTATTCAGTGAAAGCCGAGGAACACGGGCATACTGATGGTAGGCGTGCTCTGGAAAACGGACCCTACTCCTTTGGACCTTTGGTAGTGTGTACTCCAGCTGAACCAAACAGTACGCCGCGACATTCAACATGTCGGAAGACTGAGTATCCAACGGAACGGTAGGCATGGCCGAAGAGCCACTCAACAGAGCGCTAGCCGCATCCTCTGTGATATGCTCCATCGCCGGATCGCGCCAAGATCCTTGGTCAGACGCCAACCCGAGACGGTCAGACATCCCCCCAAGAACCTGCAGCCATTCAGCCTCGGTGCAGAATAATGAATCGTCCATTAAAGGACTACCATTTTCATCGTCCTTCTCACCCTTGGATGAGAGTGACCGCTGATGCATGCTGAGAGCTACAGACCAAACCTCTAATTCGAAATGGGTCTGTGGCTCGACTACTCGCAGTTCCAGTGTCTAGCGAATCACCAGACAAGGAATCGCCGCAATCCATCGGCTCCAGCACTGGAGCCGGGACTACATCCACTAAAACGGCAGGATATATGACTCCGAGAGGAGCTGGCACATCCACATCCGCGATGCCGACGGGAGCCATAAAAGACGGGTCTGATGGCACTCCAGATAGAGCAAAATCCGGGTGGAAGATGCCCGACGAATCATCCACCTCTCCGCACATCTGACAGACCTGTACAAAATCTGGGGGTCACCCGCAGGAAAGTCTGGAATCCATCATCTGAGAAAGCTCTGGCATGCCAGAGTCTTCCATCAGAAGAATATTCTCTTCCTCTGCCGTTGGCTCTTGATCCAGCGCGAGAGTAAGGTCAAGTTCATGCCCGCCCCACAGACCTGGCTGGACCACCGACTGGTTGTCCTGCACCAGACTGCATCGACGGGAGCGTGGACTGGAATGAGTCGAACATCGCCTTAAATTGGGCACCCAATGCCGAGTCCATCCGCTCATTTAGGCGCTCCTCCAATCCTTTAACGGATGCCTGATCCAACTTGGCCGCCTTGTCCTTCGTGATCCTCTCAGCTCACGCACGTTGATCACGATCAAACCCAGCCACTAAGTCCGACGACCACTTTACACATACATCACAAGGGCTTCTGACCTTACACTTAGCACAGGCGACACAGTGATGCCCTGCGAACTTCTGCTTCATGAAGCGATTACAGCGAGAGCATAAGGTATCTAGCGGAGCCTTGCCCTGCCCCTTCACTTCTGCGAACACAGAATAAGAATTAAAATGCTACACATGGTAACATGAAGACGAGCAATATACACAATGACTTGATTGCAATCATTAAATTACTTAGAAACATTAACTTTCTCTTAGATTAATGTTAATCAAGTTTTAGGCAGGAAATATATGAACATTTTTTAGAGTGAAAGTTTTATAAACTCAACTTCGAGATTAACTAATGTTAAAATAACCAAGAAATTAAGACCAGTCGCTACAAACACCCTAAAGCTAATGATCGACTTAAAACTGAGTGCATAGACATGCCAAGCCAAAACAAAACGATAATCATGGGTGCCGCCATCTTGGCTACGGGCGCATCCATCTTGGAAGGAACCGAGTCACAAGAGAAATTAACCGAGTACCCGGATAAGATTAAAAAGTTAACGGGTAACGGAGCGACTCCAACAATGGCTACCATTTTAAAACAATGTGACAATTTAAAAAGAATTCAAACAGCAATTACAGCACGAATGTATAAATTCTAAATTGATACAACCTTCCCCTGCGATGACTTTCCTTTCCTTTCCTTTCCATGACTGCGGCAACGAATCAGATAAAAATGGCTTAAATTCACAAGAAATTGCTAATTTTAGAGAGCAAAAAATGCGCGACTAGATTGGAGTGCGAACTAGACGAATCTGACTGTAGTTGGGAATTGACTAAGAGTGACTCGGAATTGTACCTGGAGGCTAATGGTAATTCCTGGACTCAGTATGGGCAGGACCATGGAGTGTGGTGTTTTAATTGTTTATTTTGAGCTAGACTAGATAATAGACATCATAATAGTACATCTGGTAAGTATTATTCGAAGTAGAATCTGTCAACGTAAATCAGTCAGATCGATCCTTTCTCACCTGTTGATCTTCATGTCATCGGGGTGTGAGTCAGTTGCTTCATCCTATTACCAGCAAGGGCCTGCAGATCGAGCAATAGAGTGGTCTATGGGCTATTAAGTCCAACTCGCTCTAGTAACTTTACAGATGTCTTCAACTTGGAGGCAAGCACCACCCACTCTACCCGCAGATCATGCTCCTGGATGTTAATGGCGTGCTTTTGCCCATCAAAGGGATGACACAGTAAAAGCTTCCCACCACCGACTTCCAGGGTTGTGCCATCCTCTCCTCAATAAGTTAGGAAGGCCGATCCATGGCTGAGGAGCTTGCTCAGCCAGTTATCATCAGTACCACCACAATACAAGATTTTGTTCTTGTCGAAGATTTCCTGCAGGTGTTTCATCAGGGTCACAGTACACCATAATTTGACATCGGTGGTGTAAGTTTCACAGTACCAGTAGGTTCTATGACATGCATGCCGAGATCAGTATCCAAGGGGTTAAGGTCCGCTAGCAATCGTCATAGCAGAAGACAATTTTGTTACCCGCCGTCTTTGCTAACATCCTTCAGATCTGTGAGCACTTCCACACCATCACCACACCACTGATAGGATGGAGGGAGAATGTCTTTGACTCTGAACCATACTGCAGGGCAATTGACACCCCTTTAGATTATTAAAATTATGAATACTCGTTCTACTCCACCGTGGCTCTTTGAAAAATTATCTGTTATGTTTGGAGATTATTCCATATTTAGATAGCTGGCATATTTGACTACAAACCAGTGGGAATAGACCGTTCCAGTTTATCCATCAATCATATGATGTTATAATCAACTACGTGACATGTAGGATGATGTCATAATCAATGACATCATGAATGACGACGATTAAGTTTGTCACAAACGCTTAATTGATGACAGACTAAGCATTGTTGTATAAATTGTGTCTTTACTATTTAATCAACAAGCTGTTGAATATTTTGAAACTAATTTGATTAGGCATTGTTGCTACCATAGACAGCAACAGCAAAACGTCAAATTAATTTCAAAATATTCAACAGCTTACCAGTATAGTTTTCTAGAAATTATTAGTCAGGGAGTTCAGGAATCGATTGATCCCAACACGAGTGAGGTGTGGGTGGAACACAGCTAGAGATGGGCGGGGCATAGCTAAAACTGGATTCCTCTATTTATATGATATATGATTAGGAATGACACATAGGATGAAAACTTCATAAAAGTAAACATGAATCAAACAACATAGATTTACATTTCATTTTCCACAATCGGTACAATTTATTGGTATTGCCGATTGTGGTGTCCTGTAACGTGAAAAGAAATGTCTTGTAATAAGTTATCATATCATGAGGTTAAAATATAGACAATTGCCCTCAGTCATTTTCAATAATGGAAGGAAAATAATCTCTGCTCCTAGCAGAGTCTGGATTCTGACTGTGCTATGCTCATTCATTCAATGGTACATTTCTAATGCAGTGACACATGAAGATTTTCATACCGGCATATAGACTAACGTTATGGCTGGTCCGTTGAAATCAGATTGTCTAACGTGTTCAGATATGGCCATTTAATTTACCCATAACCACAATAAAGAAGTTGCTAGATCACAGTTAAAGTCAGGAAATCCTCTTTTCACATAAGATTCTTTGTTGTTAAAATTTAAGCAAAATCGGATAAGCAGTTTTTGAAATACAGCTCCGGACAGACAGACAGATGGATGGACAGACAGACACACACAGCAAGACTGACAGACAGCAAGACAGACACAAACATACGCGAATGCAATACCTCCTCTTCCCTTTCCAAGGCGTAGATAAATATGGACAATTACGATTATGTGTCTGCATATTGATACTTTAAAAAGACCCAGTCAACGCTCCTCATCCAGTATAAACATATTTGCTCAATACAGCGAGCTATCAGTTAGGCGACATGTCTTGGTATGAGCATTTGTCAGTTATACAATGCATGTGCATCGCTTGTCAAATAATTAATGCTAAAGCCATGACCTGCTGGCTAAATGGTTACTTTCTCTATTGTACTGGGCAAGGGGTGTGGGTTGAATGTTGTTTAATGTATCAATTCTGTAATAAAGTACCAATGTAGTGTCGAAGCCTACCACCATAGGATCGTTCCACCCAATTTTCATTTCAATCCGGTTATTGATTAAGGAGGAGCGCGGCAGCGTTTTATTGGATTTCCAGTATCTTTGGAAAATCCAAGATGGCCGACGAAAAAAGAAATCAATCTTCTCCAAAATCGCTTAAGTATTGGTTCAAAATTCATGAAACATCAGCTATGGTAACAGCTAAATCAGGTTTCTTCGAGGGAACTTGATTGGTCAAATGCTTCAACGACCATCTTGGATGACCTAATATTCATGAAAACGACTTCTCTTCCTCCACTGCTTAAGGGATCGGGCCAAAATTTGGGGCATATTATTAGGGAAGGACCATTTTAGTTTGTTCAAGGGACGTTAGTACGCTAAGAAACATGGCTGCCATCGACCAATCAAATTGGAGCATTTTGGCAGCTATTTTGAAATTATTAATTAGATGGATTTTGAAGAAATTGGTTTTGTTTAGGTTGTTGACTTCCCCTTTTGAAACTATTGGATAAACGGGTTAGTGGCCACCTTGGATTTTTTCCCTGCCAAAAACTCCCATAGCAAAGCAATGGGAAATTTAAAATGTCTTCTTGAACCACTGGACCGATTTTAAACAAATTTAGTAGGACACATCCTTGTTCTTGTTGTAATTCTGGTCAAAGTCTTAGGGTTCTAATTATAGGCAATGACCTTTCTAGGTGAACGATACAGGCCCCTTTGTGTTCTGTCATTAGTCATTATAACCAGTAACAGTTCAACAATATTTACTGTCTTGACATAAAATTTTCCAATAAAAACATTTCAATCAATAACCTACACAATCAGTTGAATGCCAACTGCTGCTCAAGTTTAGTACACATGAACTTATATTTTCTGTACTACAAATACTGAATTACCAAGCTTTAAATTCCTATGTCTCAATTTCAAAACAACTATACACCTGTGCAAAAGTTAAGCACCAGCAAAAACAATAGAACGTAGAAACATGATGGTACAACTAGGCTGCCATACTTTTTGTCCCCGCGTTAGCTGACATAATTCCAAGTACGAAATGCACATGCATGCATGACTTCACGCCGCTTGATGTCCGTGCGTGGCGGGAAACAGCACACGTGTTCAGTTATGTAAAAGTCCAGTTTGAGGTGTAGAACATTACATACAGATTTAGGCGACAAGATTAGGAATTTTGTGTTCATGACCGTGGTTTATTTGTACAGAGAGAATTAGCTCTTGATTGTGAACCGCTATGGCAAGACGAAGGTTAAGTGATCGTGTGAAATGGCAAATCATAGGCATGCATACCACTGGTATGTCATGCAGAGAGATTGGCAGACAGCTGAACATTAACCATACTGTAATCAGTCGTTTGATTGCAAAACATGGGCAAACTAACGAGGTGAAGGACAGGCCTAGATCTGGAAGACCGAAGAAGACTACTGCCCGTGATGATCGAGCCCTAGTACGCCTTGTTAGGAGATCTCCATTCACCAACAGCAGAGTGCTCAGCCAGCAATGGGAAACGCGCAATAGAGTGTCAATGTCTACCATCAAAAGGAGACTGTATGCTGCTGGCATGAAAGCTAGGAGACCTGTCAGACGTCCTCTCCTCACTGCACACCACAAAGAGGAGCGTCTGAGGTGGTGCAACGAAAGAAGACACTGGAACATGAGATCCTGGAGACGGGTACACTGGTCCGATGAAAGTCGGTTCCTGCTTCATGCCACAGATGGTCGAACTCGTGTATGGAGGTCCAGACGCACGGCGTACGACCAACGTAACATCATGGAAGAAGTTCCATTTGGTGGAGGTTCCGTTATGATATGGGGGTGCATCTCATTTGATTGTAAGCTGGATCTGTTGACTGTACCTGGAACACTAAATGGACAAAGATATCAAGATTCCATACTGGATAGAGTTGTGGTCCCTCATTTTGTAAATCATGCACCTGGAACCCACCCTATATTCATGGATGACAACGCCCGACCACATCGTGCTAGAGCTGTGCATGAATACCTCCGCCAGAATGCCATCGAAACCCTACCATGGCCAGCAAGGAGCCCTGACATGAACCCTATTGAGCATATCTGGGACATTCTGGGAAACATGGTGAGAAGGAGGGATCCTCCTGTGCAGAACCTACAGGAGTTAACAGACGCACTCCATCTTGAATGGCAACGAATACCACAATGGCGTATCAGTCGGTTGGTGACCAGCATGAGACGTCGTGTCCAGGCCGTCATCCAGGCACAAGGTGGATATACCCGGTATTAATAATGACAGTCTCAAACTCGTGCACAGATGTTAAACTTCGTTTTCAGACACCATTAATGACAATCTAGCCACGTGTGTCAACTGTAGGGCAATAGTTGTCAGTTGTGTCAACGTAACCATATTCAGGCCTCGTTTTCAAGTTCAAACAAAAACATACAGTGTTTCCCCACCATCATAATCAGCATTCCTCTAGTTGCATTATTACCTCTTGCACTAAGATGGATGGGTACATAAATGTTTATGCTATTGCTTTCTTCATAGCACATGAATATACCCTCGCATGTGCGTAAAAATAGGGTGGTGCTTAACTTTTGCACATGTGTATATATATGAAACCTGTTGAATATTTCGAAACAAACTTGACTGGAATATGTTGCTACATACCAAATCATTTAGTTTCAACAGAGTATTGTTAACATAAAGAATCTATGGTATCTAAGCTGTAGGAGTTAAAGGGTTAACATTAACTATGCAGATGGGGTTATATTGAATTTACATCTCAGAACTAGGCTTTATAGTGTACCAGTTTTCATGCATGCAGATGTGACCAGGTATAAAATTACTAAATATTCCTGGCATTCAATGTTTAATGTTTATTTTTTCTGGTCACAACTTGAATGTCTATCAGAATGGTGGTTAGATTATCTATATATTTAACCCACTAATAGGCAAATTTGTTCAAGAAAATAAAATTTTCTCATCGAAAATGTCCACTGACAGTCCAAGAGTCTATCTTTTTAACTTTACCACTGGAATAACTCGCACTATTACCGACCCAGTCATTCCAGTATTAAATCTTTTTTAAATAGTCGTCTCTTAGTCTGTAAATGGACACTCCTCAAAACCACTGATGAGGTAAATTAAAATATTCACTAGCTAGCCAGTAAGTATGACATGAATGGAGGGATCCGATCTGTCACTCAAGTATATGACATCATACTCAATTACATCACACATAGGCTCACATCACAACCACAATGATGTACTATAGCTGTCACGAAGCTTGAAAAGGCTGTCAAATGTATGAATTTTTGTCTTTGATGGATTTACAATTTAATAAGCATTCTAAGTTGACAGACAATTACTGCTGTCAATAGCAGCAGCAACATTACAGGTCTCACCAGCCAAAATTTTGATAATATTTTGACTGGAAATTGTTGCTGCAACAATTTTCAATCAGATTGTTTTCAAAATAGTCAGCAATGTATGCCTACTACCACTTGCTGAAGATATTTTGGGCAATTTTATTGATAGTTGTTGGCAACTAAGAAGCAACAACGTTCTCAAATGGTTCTAAGAATAATAAGTGGACTTTCAATATTTTTAGGTAACAGTTTCGTATGAAAATTAAATAGGCCTATTTCATATAAATTATCAAGGTCCAATGTGAAATACATTTCCAATGACTGGTAGAACCGCCCGTCACATACACGATCTGATATAGTGACTAGAAATGACATGATTGACAGTGAAATAGATACAACTACAGCAGTTGCCAACATATATCGCACTGGATTTCGATAATGTATATGACAAATAGCTAACTAATTTCACCTACATTAGCTAATAATACTGAGCCAGAAAATTATTATTATTATGAGATCAATTTAACAATGTTGTTGCTGCCTTTGTCAGCAACGACTGCCAATGAAATTGCCCGAAATATCTTCAGCAAGTGTTACTACATTGCTGATTTTTTTAAGAACAATTTTACTGAAAGTTGCTGCCACAGCGATTTTCAGTCAAATTGTCAGAATGTTGTTGCTGCTATAGGCAGCAATAATTCTCAGTCAACTTGTTCTGTAAATAATTAGCCTAGCACGCTACAAACTATCGACTCGATGAGCACAGCTCGACTAAAATGCATTACCTGGCCAGTTAGTATATAACGGTAATTTTGATGTAACAACTCGATACAAGACTGCAGTGGCTCTTAGCTGGAGAACTCCATTTTCCTTAGCCTAATTTGGTTGTATTATCAGCTTCCGATAGCTTTAATATGCCAGAACATATTCATATACTATAAAACCTGTTTTATATGACAACCTTATGAAACACAAACAATGGATGAATGCAGTGTTTCTCATGGCATCTAAATTTTGGAAGTCCCAGGGACACAACACCCTGAAATCTGAGGGTGCCCAGTTGAAATTAGAGGGTCCTAAACTAAAATCTGGTGTTCCCATGCAGTATTTCTCATCTATACTAAGATTAGAACGTACCATGGATTCACAACTATGAATTATGGAGGTCTCATGCTAGATTGTATAGGTATTTTGTGCACAAATCGATAAAACTACTTAGTATAACATAATAATGCAAGATGTTCAGGGGGACCCTCTGCCATAACTTTTAGGGATCCCAACTGGATTTTGGGGGCATATACCCTCAAAAGGACACTTAAGAGAATCCATGGATGAACTGATCTGTCGATCACGTATATGATGTCATAATCACTTACTTCACATGTAGGCTGATTTCACAATCATAATTGATAGAAATACTCTGTCATGAAGCTGGAATCGTCTGTCAAGTGTATGAATTGTTTATCTTTGATGGATTTACTACTTAATAAACATTCTGTTAAAAATCACTCAGTCAATTTAGTTTCAACATATTCAACTGCTTACCTGTTTAGTTACCTTGATATTGATGATTCTGGGAATTCAAGATTCAATCGATCACAACACAGGCAAAGATTCCCGGGCTTAGCTAGAAATGGGCGGGGAATAGCTAGAAAAGGATTCCTCTGTTACCCCCTATAGACAGGTGATCTCTTGATACAGGTGACAAACTGTATGGTATGCCTTCTGGAACCAGAAATTGTTAGTTCTTTTCAACACTCTAACAACACTGTTTGTTTCAACAGTGCCTCAAAGCACTCACAATGCTACTCATATAAATTAACCCTTTAATGATCAAGATTTTTCATGAAAATTATACTTTTTGCAAGCCGAGAGAAGACTATTTTGTAAATTTACCACTAAAACTTACAAAAACACCATTAGTCTTGCAAATGGACGTTTCCCAAAGACCACTGCAGATGACCATCAAATGGATAATGGTACCAAAAATTCAGTTTTTGTTTAGCCAGTGTCTATTTTTAGCCAAGAGAAGACTATTTTTGAAAATTTAGCACTGGAATGACTGGCTTGACCTGCAAATTGACTTTCCTTAAGACCACTTTTTTTACCAGCTTAGCCATTAATGGGTTAAGTTGACACAAGCGGGGTTAAAGGTAAAAAACTGGCCTTTGCCTTGGACTTGAGGAATGTCCATTTGCAGGTCAAGATAATACTATTTTAGAACCGTTACCACTGAAATGAGTGGCTCCATAAATGATAAATTTTCAAAAATAGTATTCTCTTGGCCTGCAAAAACAAATGGACATTCACTAATCAAAGATTTAAATTTTAATATTCTTGACAAATCTTGACCACTAAAGGGTTAAGAGATATGACCTCTTGACAACCTCTCTGAAAGAAGAACCATATTTTGAGAATGTTTTATTGTAAAAATATGTCTATGATTTTTCTTTCATCCTTTTTAATGCTTTATAATCTCCCTCCTGTCGCGATAGTTCACCATACAGTCTCCTCACTTTAGTCTTTCTCTCGGAATCCCTGTCAATCAAATATACAATAGTCTTTAGTTAGCAGAAGAAAATACTGGCCAAATAATCACTGGAATTGATCTAACTATAACCACGCTATACCAAGATAGATTATAAGTAATAGTTGAGTCCAGTTTATCAATCAATCATATAATGTCATAATCAACTACGTCACATGTAGATGATGTCATAATTAATTACGTCATGAATGGCATAATTAAGTCCATCGTAAATGCTTAATAGTCCGTCAAGTTGTACGAATTCTGTCTTTACTATTTAATAAGGATTCTGTTGAATATTTTGAAACTAATTTGACTTGGCGCTGTTGCTGCCTCTAGCACCCAGTCAAATTAGTTTCAAAATATTCAATAGCTCAACTATATAGTTTTCTAGATATTGTTATTCAGGGAATTCAGGGAGCAATCAATCCCAACACAGGCAAAGCATGAGTGAAGCTTAGCTAGAGATGGCCAGGGCATAGCCAAAACTGGATTTATCCATTATTGTAATCTTGTTAATTGGAAACTATGTGTACGCTTCATGTATAGCCAGTCATTGCGCATATAGACATTTTAACCAGTTAATGGTTCAACCGGTCATTCACTTACATGTCAAGAAAAAACTATTTTCAAAAATTTACCACTGGAACGACTGGCTCTATAATAGACTGAGTCATTCCAGTTGAAATTTTCATAATTAGTCTTCTCTTGGCCTGCAAATAGAGATTCATTCATCAATTTGATTTTGTTGCTAATTTAAGGGTTAATTAATCCATTTCCTCATCTATGCTAAAACGATAGTTACCACATGCTGAAGCTAAGATCATGCACCTTAATTTGAAAGTAATTTGATTGAAAGTTGTTACTGACTAATGCAATAATGACTCAATTAAATTGTTTTCGAAATAATCTGCATATTTGCTGGTTACATAGCGTTCAGACTCACTTGTCTACTTGCTCTTGTAACTGTATTCTCGCCAGGAATTGATTATCACGACGGATTTCTCGAACGGCTGCTTTCTTTTCACGTTTATGTCTATGGAGAAGGCGTTGTTTATCGTTAAACATCCGGCCCCCTCCAGCTCTGGACTTCTTATCATCAAAACTGAAAAATAAACAGAATATTGGTGTTCATAAATAAATACTTATAAATTTGACAAATTATTTTCAGAGTAATAATAACCCATAAACACTGTCGTAATAATTTCAAGGGCAACTTCTGCATACTGAAAATCCTGTCCCATATTACTCGATGCCACATCCGAAACAAGAACGACGACCACTTGACTGAGCTTGTCAAAGTGGCTTTAAATGTGGATGCAGCTGCGCAGTCATTGTATGGGCTCAAAGTATGCTTGTCTCAGGATTCATGTCCAAACACTGGGATTGCCATAAAAATGGGTATTGACAGGTCACAAGCCTTTGACACAATCAAACGCTCAGAGATCCTAGATGAACTACACCAGGCCAGTTGCAGTGAAGATGAGCTGTGGCTAGTGAGACTACTACTTGAAGACACCAAGCTGGGACCACGAGTCAAGACTGTGAAGTCTTTAGAGTTTGAACCATCAATCGGTTCCTACAGGGGGATGGTCTATTTCCTGCGCTTTTCACCTGCTACCATGCTGCAGCCTTGAAATCTGTGTGGGAAAATTTCACAAGGTCAACCCCTACCCGCCACTAGAGATGGGATATGCAGACAATGTGGACTTCATAGACGAGGAAAGGAAACCCCTTGACGAACTATTCTCGATATCTGCAAGCAAACTAAATAATGAGAATCTCTTTATAAATGAATCCAAAACAAAGTTCGCCCACACCTATCGACAAAGCATGAAACTAAACAAAATGATGATCCACTTCGTGGCGGCTAACCATGGAAGAAAAGTACAATCCTGGGCTCACTGCTCATCAGTACTTCTGATGTAGCTACACACTGCCTTATGGCAAACATATCTCTCCAGTCCTTCTAGAGGCTATGGATTCGTATATCAAAGATGCCCTTTATAAAGAAGACTATGTTTGTACAATGCAACCTGCATATCCTTGACGCTGTACAACTGTAACAGCTGGGTAGCTCTAGACAAGCGTGATGTACATATGTGCCCCTGCAAACATATCCCCACCATCACTAGACACTGATGGCCAAACAAATTTCCAACGATGCACTATATCAGATGTGTAACACATCGCTGCTGCCCGTAAAAGTCACGCATATTCATATTTGGCCATGTGCCATGGATGCTAGAAGACACACAAGCACAGAGCCTTGGAATTTTCCCTATTGGGAGCCATAATACAAAAGCCAGGAGAGGATGTTGTTGCATAAATCTGTTAAGCGTGCTGCGAAGTGACCTCAAGAAAACAGGACCCGGTACACTCCGATCAATAATGAACCTGAGGAAGGTAAAGATTTTGGTCGACGACAAGAAGCAGTGGTCAAAGGCGAAGAAGGACTGATTGCTGCTGTAGGATGTTACTACTACGACAGCCACAGAATACAGTACATCAACATCTGCCACTACTGCTGCTACGCTGATACTGCCTTGCTGAACACCTACCTTATGTAGTGCCACATGACACCAAAATTTTACTAGACCCGTATATTACATTAAAATTAACCAATTAATGGTCAAGCCAGCCAAAACAAACCTTTGCAAGGGTCTTGGGGAGTGTCCCTTTGCAGGCCAAATCAAAACAATTTTTGTAAATTAACGACTGGAATATCTGGCTAGATAACCGAGCCAGTCATTTCAGTCGGAAATATTAACTAGATGGACTGCGTTTCACGTGTTTGTTTTTTTCTGCATATAATACATCATGTGTGGCAGTGTCGTGAAATAAGGATTTCCTAAAATTGCATACGCATTGATGAACCAAATCCTCAATCCACATAAAAGTGTGCAAAACACGAACTCATTAAATTGTGATAGCGAGTGGATGCAATGATGGCATAGATCAAATCTGTAAAGTTTTATAAAGATCGGATAAGTATTTAATGAATTAAATGTCTATTGAAAGCTAATATTTACCTAATTCTTGTTGCAAAATAAGCCCAAGCACCATAAAAATATGGAAAATATGTGACAATCATTTCAATTATGGTAGAGACAGGATGAAATGATGGTATAGATCAAATCTGTACGGTTTCATTAAGATCGGTTAAGTGACTTAGCAAAACCAGACATCTATTTGTCAAGCATCTTGACAAGAACTCTCCTCTACAGATATCTGATAAACACATACATGTCCATGATCTTGGGTTCAAACATTTTCAAAGGCTGAGGTTTATGTGTCTGCATCACGAGAACATGCCGGCTGCTGTTAAACTCACTCGTTAATTCCTGTAGATTCTTTAATTTGACCTGAAATATAATACGGTCAGTGTCTGTTAAGTTACAAGATGGATCACAAAAGTAACACCAATAGATAGGGCCAGTAGGGTTTGTCAGTCAGAGGAAAAAAGGAAATATTTGGGCCTTTACTATAAGTGTGGAAAAGCTAGAGTCAGATAAAGAAAGAGTTAAAAATTTTAATTGTTTGCCTGCTGCATTTCTGCAGACTACATTTCCAATGGGTTTAACTCTAGATATCATATTTTGAAAAAACATTGACTGAAAGTTGTTGATGGCTAAGCCACCAACAACTTTCAGTCAAATTATTAAAAAAATATTCAGCATGTCCAAAGTTATTCCTCATTGAAATTATTGTGTGTAGGCTTGCAGCGGTCAGACAGTTAAATGTTTAAGTCGACTGAGAGGCCTATAAAATAAGGTCTTAACCTTATAAGGCTTTGTCAAAAATAGCAAAAACTTGACTCACTGAGAGGCAACCTGTGGCTCAAAACGGGGGGGGGGGGCGCTGCTAAAAGATCAGAAAATCAAAATTGTATGTATGTGTTCATTTTACAAATTTCTAGGGTCGGAAGTATCTGTAGAGTGGAATGCCCTAAATAGTTGCACAAACACATTTTTCAAAACTGTTCATCAATATGACTGCCTCTAAACCACACCGGGGAAAATTTATTGTCAAGAAAATATTTGTATCCATTTCTATAAATGTGAGATTGTAACACAGAAGAGCTATCTCTCTGGTCAGAGAATGGTTAACTCGAACTACGATGTACACAAACACCTTGCACTATCATCAAGATACATTCAACAGAGGGATGCGTTTCTAGCTATGTCCCACCAATCGCCAGTGAAGCTCTACCCACTTCAGGTTTGTTTGAGTAGGTTTTAACTATTTGAATCTTGATAGTTCTAAACTCCTAATTTAAAGGTAACTATACAGGTAACATGTTGGATATGCCTATGGCAAAAACAGCTCCCAGTCAAATTAGTATCAATTCACCCAAGAAATCCAATTCAGTCACTTTCATGACAGAATTTTCCACCTTGTGATAGAGCTCCAGCATTTTGATTATGATGTCAGCTAACAAGTCCATAACATCAGATACTTGAGTGACAGATAGTGATGGATGTAAATGTCAATGCACGTGGTGCGCCATAGTTACGATGGGCAGCTTTGTCAGAATTGTACATAATTTGACTGATTGGCAGGCAGGTAGACAGGCAGGCACATGTACGTTGTCCGTAGCTTAGCCACCAACAACTTTCAGTCAAATTGTTTTCAAAATATTTAGCAGGTCCAGTGATATAACCCTTGGAATATGTCGTCTGCAAAACCTCAGCAGGCAGACAGTTAATGGGAGATTTAAAAGCATTATAGATGAGGATTATTGCTATGCAACTGCCTCAGCACAGAACTCCTGCATCTCGATTTCACCATAAACATACAGTGAAGATGTTGTATATTTTGAAAATAATTCAGCTGAGGAAAACATGACTTTCAGTCAAATTATTTCCAAATATGTAACAGAATGTCGTATTCCACAAACTTCCATCAAATCTCATTCATATGTGTAAAAGCCACATTTAAAGGCTAATGAAAGCTAGCTTTCTGGAATCATTTACATAAAAATTTTTAAGTCAAAATAAAATATTGACAAAAACTATTCTTTACATTTTCTATCACTTGTTGAGGCTACCTGCATGAGAGACTTACCTGTAGAACATGTGGATATTTGTGAATGGAAATCTTTGAACACATATAACATACAGGAGAAAATATCTCCTTGTATGAAGGTAGATCATTGTACAGGTGTGAGAATTCAATCAGTAAATCCAGGCAGGTGTGGATGGCTTGTAACCTGTAATGTAAGGGTATCGCAAATCATTATTATATCAATCAGTGCAGTAATAACGTAGTACATTCATATTTACAAAATTGAGACTAAATACATGTCCCCTGAGCCAGCCATTTTTAACTTATCCAACTGAAAGTAGATTTTTGATAAATTAAATTTTTCAGGGGATATTACTCTTAAAAGAAGGGTCAAATTTTTCTGAAGTGAAATCCCAAGTGACCAGACCTGCGGTTAAATGCAAATGCATTTAAATACTTTTTTTCAAGTATTTGCATTTGCATTTGAAGATTTCAAATCACAACTATTTGCATTTGCATTTAAATACTTTTGTTAAAGTATACTGAACCAAAAAAGTTTAGCAACAGTGAAGTTTGGTTTGTTGTATTAAAACTATGCGTCCATTTATAACCAAATTTGCAGGCATGTTTCGTCAATGTAATGTCTCGCTGATCATGAAGAAATGCAAATCATTTCTGGCATTTCTCGGCCGCACGCTTACTGCATGTGAAAATGCATTTTTCATCCACTGGCCCACATTGGCGGGTAGCAAAGGCAAAAATTCACCATATTGCAAAAGCAGATAACGAACGTTAACAGAAAATGTTTAAAAGTTTACCCTACCGAACATGGGCCGCTGCACAGGGCTACCCGAAAATCAGTGCCATGAAGCAATGGGAAGACTCGCTGCTGGGCAGAGCGTTCGCGCTGTTGCACGACATTTTAATGTTCACGCTTCAACCATTTCCTGTCTCCGCCAACGTGAGCAGGAAACTGGACATGTTAATGACCGACCACGATCTGGCAGACTGAGAGCAGGCACAAACTGTGCGAAACAGACTCCATGATGCTGGACTGTATGCCCGTCGTCCACTTGTTGCTGTTCCACTTACAGAGCGTCACATCGAGAATTGGTTTGCATGGGCAAGAACTCATCAGCGATGGCATGCTCAACAATGGAGCCACGTTTTGTTCAGTGATGAGTCGAGGTTTTGTGTGGATGTGGCGGATGGTAGGCAACGGGTTTGGCAACGTTTAGGAGAACGATATGGTGCAGCCAACATCAATCAGCACAACAGATTCGGTGGCGGCAGTGTCATGGTGTGGGCTGGAATCCATGAAAATGGCAAAACAGATCTTATTGTGATTCGCGGAATTTTAATGGCTCAACGTTACTGTGAAGAAGTTGTTGCCCCTGTTGTCATCCCTTTTATGCAGCATCATGCAGACTTTATGTTCCAGCAAGACAACGCCCATCCTCATTCAGCTAGGGTCACCAGTGATTTCCTTGAGGCTAACGGTCTGGTGTGACTGGCCAGCGCGATCACTGGACCTGTCTCCTATCGAACACGTGTGGGACATTCTTGGCCGTATGGTGCGTGAGAACCATCCACATCTTCACAACGTGCGGGAGCTGGAAGCTGCACAGATCCAGGAATGGGATGCGATTCCTCTTCATGACATCAGATGCTTAATTCGAAGCATGAGAAAGCGATGTACGGCGGTGGTTAATGCGCACGAAGGTCACAACCAGTATTGACAGCTCAGTGTCATTATTTAAATTGGACCCTTCCATTGAATGATGCCGTGTTAAAGGCGCGATGCTAGCATTACAGTAACAAGAGACTGTTGTTCAAATTGGAAAATGACCTATCAATTAAATAATATATTTGAATCAATTTATTGTTTTTATTAAATAACATTTATACAGTAATATTCTCAGTGTTGCTAAACTTTTTTGGTTCAGTATATTTGAAATTTCAAATAGTTTTCAAATGCTTTTTCAAATTCTTTTCATATAATATATATAGACGGCAGGATCATCCAAGTAAATTAAAAATATTCCCAAACCTTATTTAATCATAAAGAATTTGTATCTGCCTTGTGGTCCTGAAACCCCTTTGACCACTGAAATATCAGCTTCCCAAAGTCAATTTCATATGTTAATTGGTGTACATTCTGGAAACAAAATTGCTGTGACACTGTTGGTATTTAATGTGACAGCAACAAATTTTAAAAACATTGTCAAATGTACACCAGACATTCTTCTACTGACCCTGTATCAATTGTATTTGGCATTAATGTGATAAGTGATAATATAATAGCTATACAATGTACATGTATGTGTCAGTTTGTGCAATCATAATCAAAACAAACAATATTAAATGCAATCTTTAAAATAAATAGCTACATTTTCTATATCGCTTTTTCATATACTGAATTTAGGATGTAATGGGTTAAATTGTGCATATGAGATGTTAATTCCCACTAAGCAATAGAGCTATCTAGAATGAAGACAATTTGACTGGAAGCCAACTAATTTTTCATGACATAAATATTCTGTGGAATATTTTGAAATTAATTTATTTATAAGCTGCTGCTGCCTAAGGTAGCAAAATATTCCAGTCAAATTATTTTCAAAGTAGTCAATTGCTTTGAAAATATGATTTAAAGTATTCCATCCATGAAAGGGCTAATGGAATAAATTTCTCAATAAGAGGAATTTCTCATGAAAAATAAACGAAATCACGGATTTCTTTGTTTCACGAGAGAGTTGTTATACTTACCTCCCTAACACTATGATATTTCCTAAATATCGACCGTCACTCAATAACCCCAGATTAAAAAAGACAGGTGACAGTCAGCCGGATGCCGGCCCCAACCTCGCGCATGCGCAGACTGTCACTGCCTGAGCTTGACTATTGGCCGACACATGCAACTTAAAAGCCTGAAGACCAAGCCTCTTTATTGTTAAATAAGGGTAATACATCGTGACAACAAATCATGTAACAACAAAAGGAAGTACTGACCTTATGCATGAATGCTGTATCCATCCAGTCCACATCGGTGAAGGAATCAAAAAGGCATCTGCTTTTGTTTCTACATGAATTGTTAAAACTTAGCAGATGTACTATTATGATAATGTCTATTATCTAGTCTAGCTAAAAAAAACCAATTAAAACTCCGCACTATCCATGGTCCTGTCCATACTGTGTCTGGGAATTACCATAGCCTCCGGGTACCGAGTCAATTCCCATCAAGTCAGATTGGTCTTATATTTGTCTTGACAAACAGCGAAAGCAGCTCAGCCTCACCTCAGCGGGGTGGCTGAGGCAGGCCATAGTACATCTGGTAAGTATTAACAAGTATTAACAATTCTCGTAGAAACAAAAGCGGACGCTTTTTTTATTCTACTTCGAATAATACTTACCAGATGCACTATTATGATAAACTCCAGATTTCACCAGCTAAGAACTCTGGTGGGAGGAGGCGAGGGTCGAAACAGCTCTCATCTACTATCTGACAGAGATGGTTGTGAAGAGACTAGAACCCCAGCATACTCTTAGGTTCCGCCATCTGACTCATAGTGTTAAACTTCCATGGTCTAGACCGCACTCCCCCCCACCCCCCCTCATTAATATATTAAATATAAAAAATCTGAAGAGAAGTTCTAGAGCCTACCTTCATATGATCGTTTTAGTCAGATTTGGTTGAAATCTGCCAAGAAACTCAGGAGGAGTAGCGTTTTAAAGCAATTTGACAATTTCAGGCAAATTTGAAATAGAATCCAAGTTTTTTACCCAAAAAATTAAAATATAAAAAATCTGAATAGAAGTTCTAAAGCATACCTCCGTATGATCGTTCTAGCTAGATTTGATTAAAATTTGCAACGAAACTAAGGAGAAGATGCATTTTGACACTTTCAGGTAAATTTGCAGCAAAATCTAAGTTTTTTACCCATTTTGAAATATCAAAAATTTGAATAGAGTTTCTAGACCCTATGTCTGTATGACCCTTCTAGTCAAATTTGGTTGAAATCTGAGTAGGAGATGTGTTTTGACTGGTTGAAATCTGTTAAGAAACTAAGGAGGAGACGCGTTTTGACACTTTTCGGTAAATTTTAAACAAAATCTAAGATTTTTACCCCAAAATTTTAAATATAAAAAATCTGAAGACAGGTTCTAGAGCCTACCTTCATATGATCATTCTAGTGAAATTTGCTTGAAATCCGGCAAGCCGTTAAGGAGGAGATACATTTTAAAGCAAAAGTTGACGGACGGATGGATGGACGATGGATGGTCGCCACGGCATAAGCTCACTTGGCCTTTCAGGCCAGGTGAGCTAATAACCAACCAGTCATATCACACACACAATAACATTACCCGCATACAGGGCCATATGTAGTATTGTTACCCACACATGGAACATATAAAAGGAGGCCAAAACTGGCCATTGGCATCCAGACTCTTCTATAACCATAGAAAGCGTCGTGCACATATTAATTAGAGCTTAGTTTAAGTGATAAACTTATCATCGTAAGTCTTACCTAAATAAATCAGTATTTAAAGATTTTCGGCTAACATCAGTGGCCAGAGTGTGTCGAATACTGAAGCGTTCCAGTTCTGTAGAATTACTGTAAATAGAACAATGATGTAAGATAGATGCTTATTTAGCCTATGAGCCTTAGTCGATTGTTAGATTATTCAGGCACATTTGCTGGTTAAAACATGTACCCATCCTGACATCTACAGAATGGTGGGATATGATCTGGCACTCAATGGAGGAAAACAGTTTTAGCCCTTCCCCGCTCATCTCTAGCTAAGCTCTACCCACATTTCACCAGTGTTGGGATTGATCGATCCATGAACTCCTTGACTATCAATTTTCAGAAAACTATACAGATAAGCTGTTGAATATTTTGTAACTAATTTTACTGGGTGCTGTTGCTGCCAGACTCAAATTAGTTTCAAAATATTCAACAGCATGTTTATTAAATAGTAAAAACATACAATTCATACAGCGCTTAGTCCGTCATCAATTAAGCATTCGTGACAAACCTATCTACGTAACTCATGATGTCATAATCCTACACGTCACATAGTTGATTATGACATCATATGATTGATGGATAAACTGGAAAGGTCCGTTATCTGATGTCATATTCAAGATATGCCAGTTGATAGCTGATGTCATGATCAAAGTGAGTATGTACATCACAAAGTTGAAATGTCTGTCATAAAAATGTACAAATTCTATGTCTCTGATGACTAAAATTTAATAAACATTATGTTGAATATTTGAAGCTAATTTGATTGGGAGCACTCCTGGCATAGGCAGCAATATTCAACAGCTTACCCATATAGCTACCTTGAAATTGGATTTCTGGTAAATCAGGATCTAAAGTGTATAAAGCGATTCAAATGTGTGAACAAAGTAGGTGGAGCCTAGATAGATATGGGCAGGGCATAGCTAGAAATGGATCCCTAACTTTAAGTGTGTTATTTAGTTCACTATTATATGATAAGCAGTGTAATTTTTCAAAACTGTGTTGTTGTTAACCCTTTAACCCTCATATCAGCCAAAAAGCTTCTGCGGTGGTGGTAAGAATTGTCCATTTGCAGACCAAGAGAAGACAATTTTTGAAAATTTATCACTGGAATGGCTGGCTCGATAAATTGTCTCCTCATGGTTTGCAAATGGACATTTTCTGAGTAAATCGAAATTTTCTTGAATAAATTTGAGTGCTAAAGGGTTAAGGCATTCAAAATTCTTTTAACAAGTCTCATTTGTAGCACACGCTAATTACTTTTAGAACAATTTTAAAGATTAGATGGACTGCGTCCCGCGTGTCGAGCACTTTAGTCTTTCCGTATATCACACATATGTGGCAGTGTTGCAAAATAAGGATTTTTTAAGAGTATAGTTCTTTGGATAAATCAAGTGTCTATTGAAAACTCTCACATTATTGTAATTCTTGAAAAGGAGACAAAATCACAGAGAAATAAAGTCCAAAGCAGGGTAAAGTATGGAAAAAACTTTAAAATTGTTTTTAATTTTGTCGCAAACTGAATGCAATGATGATACAGAACAAATCTGTAAAGTTTCAATGGGATCAGATAAGCCCTTGATAAAACTAATAGACCATTGAAAAACTTTAACATTCTTCTTCTTCTTTTCGATCGCTGGTATCACACTTGGAGAGCCGTTCTCAAGATGAAATCTGTGGTTTTCTGCAGTTCTTCCACAGGCCCATACAGCTTTTCAAGAAAAGAGGTTGACAAAGGCCAGATCTCATCTCTCAGCAGCTGATACGTACTGCAACATTGAAGGATGTGCTCTGTGGTCTGTTCTGCTTCTCCACAAGGACAAGCGGGCGATGTCGTAAGGTGGAACCGCATGTACATGTGTTGGTTTAGTCTGTTATGTCCAGTTCTGAGACGAAAAATGGTCACTTGCTCTGGCCTCGAGAGACGATGGTAGGCATCTTCTGATTGAGGTGTTCTATAGAGTGACTTGATGATAGTCTTCATCTCTGTATGGGTAACCATGTTTTCAGTCTGATTCTCTTCTGCACCCACCTTTGCCATCTTGTCTGCTTCCT
Source organism: Chaetoderma sp. LZ-2023a (assembly GCA_034401795.1). Lineage (NCBI taxonomy): Eukaryota > Metazoa > Mollusca > Caudofoveata > Chaetodermatida > Chaetodermatidae > Chaetoderma > Chaetoderma sp. LZ-2023a. The sequence goes on from CM067369.1 coordinate 55,844,563, forward strand.
CATTTCCTTGGACTCCACAGTGTGAGGGGATCCACTGCAATGCTATCCGAAAGCATTTGATGGTTTGTAGTGCTTCTTCAAGTTGTGGCAGCTTACCTTTGGTGATAGCCTCAAGGACGGAGCGGGCATCAGATAAAAAGACAATCTGTGCAATAGGGTCTGCTGTTCTGCTGATGATATTAGCTGCATGAACCAGTGCTTCGACTTCAGCTCTGTAGTTTGTGCAGTGTTTGCCTGTCGGTATTGCAGCTGACTCATGTCCGTTTGGATACTGTATGTGCAGTCTGGCACCTCCGCTCCTAATTGCATCTTTGGCTGATCCATCTGTGTAGATCCTTATCCATGTCTCTTGAGGGTACATTTCTTCCAGCATGGCTAGGGTCAGGGCCTTCTTGCTCACATCACTGTGTTCATCTTTGGTTGTGAGACGAGGTACTGTGGTGCGAATAGCTATACTCTCTAGTTTGTTTTCCCAGGGTGGAGGATCAAGGGTGTGGTTTGGGTTTTCTATTTGTGCTGGCAACATTTCTTGGTGTTTCCTTTGAAGTGCTTTTGTCTCTTTCACAAAACCTGATCTTTTAAGTCTTCCTGATGACAGCTGTGCTTGCCTGATCTTCATCGGGTGGTTGTTGAACGATTTGAACTTTGCAGCTTGGATCAGTGCTTTGCATTCCCTTCCTTTGCTAAGTGGGGGGGATGCCTGCTATCTGCTCCATTTTTTCTATTGGTGTTGATCTCATTCCACCAGTGATGATGCGCAGTGCCTGGTTTTGTACTCTGTCGAGGTTCTGTTGAGATTTAGCTGCTGTCATCCATGAGCTGGATCCATACTCAAGGTGTGGTCGTATGGCACCTAGGTAGATGGTCTTGAGGATCCTTTCATTGGCATCCTACTTTGTTCCTGCCAGCTTCCTCATGATGTTTAGCTTTCTTCTGGCCTTTACCTCTGTGTTCTGGATGTGCTCCTTCCATGTTAATCTTCTGTCATAGGTGACTCCCAGGTATGTCTGCTGGTCCTCGTACTCGAGTGGAGTACCGCCCAGTGTCAGATTGCCAACCTTGGTTTTGGTGGACAGTGAGAATAGCATGGCTGATGATTTTTCTTTGTTGATGGTAATACACCAGCGATTAAACGAAATCAAGGATTTCTTTTTTCACGAGAGAGTTGATACTTACCTCCCTAATACTTTTGATATTGCTAAATATTGGCTTTCACTCAATAAACACTCAGATTAAAACAGTTAGGTGCCCCTACTGGGCAGGGAGTCAGAGCGTAGTCTGGCGGATGCCAGCCCCACCACCGCGCATGCGCAGACTAGCACTTCCTCTGACTAATTTATTGGCTGATACACATGCAACTATTAAGAGCCTGAAGACCGAGCCTCTGTGGGGTGGAGAGGCCGGGTCCGTATCTAGGGAGGTAAGTATCAACTCTCTCGTGAAAAAAGAAATCCTTGATTTCGTTTATTTCACATCAAGAGTATACTTACCTCCCTAATACTTTTGATATTGCCAGAATTCGACAGTGAATTCGGCGGGAGGGAGGCGAGGTCAAAAGACCAGCTCATCCCTATACGCTTTTCTGCGTTTAAGGCACTTAAACTTCTGAAACTGTATGAAAAAACAGTCAGGATTTGACTAACCATCGGATAACACCACCGATGTATGAGAGATGACCGAATGTCATATGCGCTCCCCCCCCCTCCTTCCTGGGAGGAAGAGTCGAATGACCTCAATGTCCTATACGCTCTCTACGTACAAGTGCCATGTACTACAGGACAGAGACGAAAAAACTCCATTTTCGTATACTCTCAACAATGAACCACATAAATACACAAAACCATCATCATATTAATAACGGGTAACGTGACAAGACAATCAACAATGGACAACCCATACACAAGACTGACCTTGTTGAAATGGCTGCTGACATCCTCTTCCCATTGGTGAAGAACGATGCAGTCCCAAAAAAGTGGTTGTTTCCATAAATTAATTGTGAAATATATAAGCAATGAGGAAACCCCATCAAAAATATATGCCTAGTTATCTTTTCAAAATCGACAAGGCGAGAGGATTAGAGGTGTCACGGAGATAATGGTCTGTAAAACTTGACTCACAGTGCCACTGAGCCACCGACATAATATCATCCACAGGGACCCCATTAAATAGGGCCGTGGATGTCACTACGCCGCGGACACTGTGAGCCTTGGCCACGTCAACCTGCTTCCCGGTGGTGGATTTATGACAAAACTGAATGCATTCTACAATCCACCTGGAAATGGTGTCCTTAGAAGCCCTGCCATGGGGTTCAATATATGACAACCATAACGCCGACTGGTCGGTGCGCCACTCCGATGTACGTTGTTTGTACCGGAGAAGCGCCCGGACGGGACACCATGCTTTAGAATTAGGATCATATCTAGTTAAAGCAGGCAAAACAATAGGTTGACCTGGATATTTCAACGACTGATTCTTAGCCAAGAAATTAATCCTAGGTAGCAGCTTAAGGCCTTCCCCTGAAACCACAAAACGGTCATCCTCGGCTGATAAGGCATGAATTTCACTTCTACGCCTAGCCGAGGCCGCAGCAATTAAAAACACAGTCTTCAGTGTTAATAGTTTCATAGAAATGGAACTAAGTGGTTCAAACGGCTTATCACCTAGTACTTGAAGCACTAGCGATAAACTCCAAGACGGAATCACAGGGGGATTCCTTGGTCTTAGATTGCCCATGCCTTTTATTAATACATTTAATGTATTTACTTCATCACTTCCCCTCTTAGCCAAGCAAGGAATAACAGACATTAAAGCTGACTTATAACCAGCAATAGAGTTAGGCTTGAGGCTATAGGCATCATACAGGTGCCAGAGGAAATCAGCTACTACCTGAATAGATGAATCCATTGGATCAATACATCTTTTTGAGCACCATTCTGCAAATCTGTTGATTTTATAATTATATGCTCTGGAGGTTGACCCCCTCCTGGCTTTGGCCATAAACATGGCTGCTTGCTCAGAAAAGCCCTCCTTAATTCTAGATTCCTTGACAACATCCACGCAGTCAATCTGAACATTGACGGATTGTTGTGAAGGGCCTTGCCCTGGAAGATAATATCGTCCATCAGAGGCAGAGGAACCGGATTGCAGACCAGAAGGTCCAGCAGATCCGTATACCATGATCGGCTTGGCCAATCCGGGGCGATCAGAAGCACATGGCATTCCTCTTGTCTGATTTTCTGAAGAATTTTTGGAATCAGGATTGCTGGAGGGAATGCGTATGCATACATTCTCCCCCAGCTGATAGCTAACGCATCTGTTGCGAAAGCGCTTTGATCCGGAATCGGAGAGACGTACGTCGTCATCTTCGCATTCCTCTTCGTTGCGAACAAATCGATGCTGGGTTTCCCCCAATGGTCGAACAGACGATCCGCCACACATTGATTTAGTTGCCATTCCGTGGGTAAAACACTCATCCTTCGGCTCAATGAGTCTGCTAGCAGATTTAACCTTCCCGGAATATGAACTGCTTTCAAGGTAATCTGGTGATCCAGGCACCAACAAAGCAGTCTCCATGTCATCATACAGAGACTGGGCGACTTCGTTCCGCCCTGGCGGTTTATGTAAGTCACAACTGTTGAGTTGTCTGAACGAATAAGAACAATCTTGCCCTGAACTTTCTGTAAGAAATGTTCCAGGCCCAGGACTACTGCTCTTAGCTCCAGTAGATTTATATGTTCCTTTGACTGTTCCGGATTCCACAGCCCTGATATCGTGGATTCTTCCAGGCAAGCCCCCCAGCCCTCCATCGATGCATCTGTATACACAGTCACCTGAGGGTGGGGAGGGGTTAGCATAACCCCCACCAAGAGATTCTCTGTGTCCAACCACCATTGCAGGTGATGAATCAGAGGCGCCAACACTGACACGTTCGAGTCCAGCGAACCTGTACTCTGGGTCCACTGTGTCATGAGAAATAACTGGATCGGCCGCCTGCGTAAGGCGGCCTGAGGAATGACTGGTTCCAATGAAACCATCAACCCCAGCATTCTCAAGTAAACCCGTGCCAGGACATGACGACTGTCGCACACTGACTGAATTAATGAGATGAGTTTCTGAACTCTCTCCTGAGTAGGAAAAACATATCCTGTCTCTAGATCGAAGAACATCCCCAGGTAAACAAACTTCTGGGATGGAGTCAGCTCTGATTTTGGGAAATTGATCATCCAGCCCAAGTCTGTGAGTCTTTAAAACAATCTCCAGACTGGCCGATAAACTTTCCTGGGTGTGCGCTTTCAACAGCCAGTCGTCTATGTACGTGTGGACTGCTATGCTTCTCCTGCGGAGGTATGCGGTGATCGCAAGAACCACACGGGTGAAAACCCGAGGAGCCGTGGAAATTCCGAAGGGTAACACCCTGAATTCCCACTGTCTGCCCTGGAATGCAAATCTCAGGAAGCGACGGAAACTCCTGTGTATGGGGATGTGGAAATAAGCGTCCTTCAAATCTATCGACGCTGTCCACATTCCCCTCTCTAACCCCGCCAACACCGAGCGCACAGTCTCCATCTTGAAACTGGGCGTCTCTATGAACTTGTTCAATGGCTTGAGGTTGAGAATTGGTCTCCACCCTCCGGTGTTTTTTGTTACTAAGAACAGGGTTGAATAGAAGCCCGGACACCTCTGTGCCGGCTGAATAGCTCCTTTTTGTATGAGGGAATTTATTTCCTCCTCGATACACAACCTTTGCTCTGGATCTCTCGGATTCGGAGTCCAGATCGGCACTAGAGACAGTCGCGATGGCGGGCCTGTCATCCAATCGGGATGATACCCGACTGAAAGCCATCGCAAGACTAAACGGTCCTGAGTTAACCGTTCCCACTCTTGCATGTGGTCGGCTAGCCGGCCTCCCACCGGTCCACCTAGGGATAGAGGTGGACATAAGGAGTGCAAGAGCGGCACTGTCTCCTTTGCCAGAAACACCGGCGCGGTTCTCACCGCGGAAACCGTCCCATCAGGAACGATTACCCCGCCCAGATCCTCGGTGCGCGGGCGGCTGCCTGGCTGACTGCGCCTGAGGAGCCTGCGCCCCCCTCGCTGCTGGCCGAATCGCACGCGGCCGAGGCCGACGCTGCGATGGTGGTTGGCCTCTGACCTGGCCACCACCACCTCGAGCCTGCAGGGGACGATACGCAGGGGGTGCGGCACGAACGTTAGCACGACGAAGCACCTCAAACTGCTCGCGCAGCGCCCTCTGGTTATTGACCAGAGTAACCATCTCCTGGAGGTGCCTACATCCCTCACCTCCAAAGAGACCAGGACCTGTCATAGGCGTACGGAGTAGCCTATTGTACAGGTCCTGGGACGGGCACAGATTGTCCAAGGCAAATGTGCGCCTTGCCCGGACACTCCTGGTCACCGCCCGCGTCATACAGTCCAGAGCCAGGTTGATACCATCCTGGATGGCTCGCTGGACTGTGACCGGACTTGGCTGGCGTGATGCAGATGCTGTTACTACCCCTTGTAACAGCTGGGAGACGTGGGACAGAGCGGCAATCAAAGCCCTCCCACTCTCCTCCGCATCACGCAACGCGGCATTTGCTTAACGCAACGCGTTCGAACACAAGACTCCCGTGTCAGAACGGGGGCCTGGCCGTGCATCCTCACCTAAAGCCGCGCGGTCATCCACGCTCGGCTTAGGTACCACACCGTACCGCTGGTAATCCAGGGGCACGATGCGGCAACGCCTGGCCACCTCGCGCGGGACCTTAGCGAGACGTCCACTCGACTTAATGGACGTCTCCGCCGCCTCGAACATGTCAAGGACATGCTCTGCCAGCGGCAGAGAAGGCATAGCGTTAGCAGTAGGCTTACCAGCTAACCACGGCCTGTGATCACGCTGGCTAGCCGACTGCTCCACGGGCAGATCTGGTCTAACACTCACCAACCACTGGCAAGCGTCAGACCAATCCTCCTCCGTGGCTAGCTGCGAGCGCTCTACAAGACGGGGGCCTTCGTCTTCCTCCTGAGCGCAAGCAACAGAGCTTGACGGCGGATACGCTGATATCCCTGGCAAGCCAGGGAGAGCATGCGGGCCTGATAACACCGGCATGCTAATCTCACTGGCTTGACCAGGAGCAGGCGCCGTGGTAGAGCGCGGGGCATATACCGCCGGCATGCTAATCTCACTGGCTTGACCAGGAGCAGGCGCCGTGGTAGAGCGCGGGGCATATACCGCCCCACCACGGCCCCGGCCAGCACCAGCGACACTCTCGGCAAGCCGAGGTATGCGGTAACGCTGGCCCTCAGCGCCCAGGGCCACAGTCTGAACCGTGGATTCTACCCCTGGAAGAGTAGAACCGTGGAATAAGTCGCCTGTATTCCCCGCGAGGGGTGCACCGGCGTCATAATCCATGGCCACGTCCTCAGACGGCGACCCCAACATGTAATCCTCATCCTCCTGGCCAGACAGATTAGACTCCGGGTCAGCAAAGAGAGCTAACCCGGACTGGCCAGGGAAGGTGCCATACGAGGTACTGGCACCCGCGGCGTGCGGATACCCATGGACTGATAAGCAGCCCGCGGGTTCCAGCGACAACCGTCCACGGTCCCTAATCGGCGCGGCACTAAGCCTGCTGCCAGGGTCGTGGAACGCCCCCTCTAATGGGGCCACCTCTGAATCTTCGAACAACGGAAGCGTACTAATGAAAGGTGATTCAGAGGTGGGGATTACCTGCTCCGAAGCAGATGATGAGGCCAGCAAAGGATTTGGTCCAGGAAGCATGCCACGAAGCAACTCTGGAACCAAATCCTTTATTGTCCTCCTCATCTCTCCCAACATCTCGGTCCGGAAGGCCTCCATGTCCACCGCGGACGAGGCCTTCCTCTTACCCTTCTTACTCACAACCTCTCTTTTCTGCTTCTTCTTGTCCTCCTCCACCACCTTGTCCTTCGCCTGCAAGCACAAGAATTCGGACATTAGCTCGCCCCCCCCCCAGTGCTTACATATCTCGCAATTAAGCAAGGGACCACAGGGGCTACACCGATAACAGAGATGAGGCACAAACTTGTCCTTCAAAAACCGTCCACAGGACGCACAACCAGGTCTCTGAAACAGGGCAAAGGACGAGGAGTATGAGCAATCTAGTTAAGCTCAGAAACTCACCAACTCAAGAGAAGGAAATGATCATAAAGATCAATATTAATCAGAAACCAGCTTCGGACAACTTTAATTTTTAATAAAGAGCAAGGCTGATTATGACGTCATTAATCCTATGACAGGAAAAAATCGATCCCCAACAAACATCCAAGTGCAAGGACGAATTGTATCTCTAACCAGAACATGTGCAGAATGGACATTTCGACTACACAACCATCAGATATTTACTGATAACAATGGCAAATACTGTTAATTATCTCCCTTTCTTCTAAATAATTAACATCACCTCATATCAATAATTAGATACCTGACACCTTGTATAGACAAACCATCCAACGTGATGAACTGGAGCACTCCACCAACTGAACGCCTCTTAATTCTCTCCGCCTCTAGGGGTAGGAATTGGATCAAGAGGGCAAAGTGAGAAGACCTTTATACTAGGCCTCCGACTCACTGGACATAAAATTTTTGGTTAGATAACCTAACAGTATTAGTAGGAAATGGAACCATGGTGGAGAGAAAACAACCTCTCTGCTGATGTGATGTCCATTACATGTCGTTACACAAACCTGTGGACATAAACACAAAGAGAGATTAGTATGATATAGCACCTGGTTGAAATAAACCAACTAAACAAGGCGCCTATCACGGTAAGCGCGAGTCCCGGAAACACATTACACCGGGGACAAAACACGCTAATTTTACTAGAAGTCACCTGATTTAAAGGTCCTGGGCCCTCCTCTGGCGAAGTCATCCTTCCTGCCATCTTTATCAGGGATAAACACTTCCAAATTATCACAAAAACACTAAGAATTGAGCCAAGAAAAGCACTAGCACAAAAACATGTGTAGACTCTCTGCCAATAAATTAGCAAAGAGGAAGTGCTAGTCTGCGCATGCGCGGTGGTGGGGCTGGCATCCGCCAGACTACGCTCTGACTCCCTGCCCAGTAGGGGCACCTAACTGTTTTAATCTGAGTGTTTATTGAGTGAAAGCCAATATTTAGCAATATCAAAAGTATTAGGGAGGTAAGTATACTCTTGATGTGAAATGGCCCAAGCTGTAATTCTGTCTAAGGTGAGCTGCATTCTGTACGTAGCAGTCGTTGTGTACTCCTCGGTGCACCAGAGTACGAGGTCATCTGCATAGAGGGCTGCTTGGATCCCATTGGGCAGCTCTGCTACAATGTCATTAATGAAGAGTATGAACAGAGTTGGTGATAATACTCCGCCTTGTGGCACCCCTTGTCTCAGCAATACATTCTGTCCAGATTGTCCATCCACCAGCACCCTAGTTCTGCGATTGTGTAGGTATGACTTGGTCCATCGGAACATGTTGCCACCGATGTCTGTGCGCCGGAGCTTCACGAGGAGGCCATCCTTCCACACCTTGTCAAATGCCTTCTGCAGATCAATAAAGGCAGCTAGCATCATCTTCTTGGCTTGATAGGTGTCCTCTATGACCTGTGCAAGATGTGTTGTTTGATCTTCTGTGCTCCTGTATCTTCTGAAGCCGGCCTGCTCTGAAACTATAATGTTTTACGACTCCAGGTACCACTGCAACCGCTGGTTGACGATGCGCTCCATGGTCTTGCATATGCAGCTTGTAAGACTGATAGGATGGTAGCTCAGCACTTTCGTATTGTTCTTCCCTTGTCTTCTAATTCTGGGCTTAAGCCCGGAAAAGATATGGAAAAAAAAAAATCATATTTATTATCATGTAAAAACTCATGGTACAAAACAACACTGATTGAGTAAATCCCTGATTGATTAAATGTCAACTGAGACTTTAACACTCTTCTAATTATTGGCTTAAGCAGGATATATATCACACAAAAATATTCTAAGTTCAAATCCCGGAAAAGTATGGAAAGATTAATTAAATTTGTAAAGTTTTATTAAGATCGCATACATCCTTGATGAAATAAATGTCCATTGAAGAACTTTAACATTTACCTCATTCTTGTCGGATGCTGGACGCATTTGAATCGCTTTGTCGATATCCTCCGCTTCGCTATGGACTCAACAATAAAATAGATTAACCTTGTAACACTCAAGCCGGCCAAAAATGGCTTCTGCAGTGGTCTTGAGAAACGTCCATCTGCAGAACATGAGATTATTTTTGAAAATTTATCATCGGAATGACTGGCTCAATAATCCTGGGTGTCATTCCAGTGTTAAATTTCAAAAACAGTCTTCTCTCGGTCTGGAAATGGACATTTTCTATGAGAATTTAAATTTTCTTGATCAAATTCGAGGATTAAGTGGTTAAGAGAATACCTTGAACAATCTGCATCCAGTTTGAGGAGATTAATCTGCTTGCCAACTGGCTTGAATGGTGGAATCACAGCTTCAACTGAAGTAAAACATGAAGAAATTTGCAAAAAAGAACCTACAAATTTCGATCATTTAAGCAATACGTTGATTGAAAAGCACCAATGCTACAACTGTCTCAGGAGTGAAGGTGGGCAAGATTTTCAGTCTGATATCCATATATAATATTGTAGGATTATTGACAACAGGTGATCTTTGTTCAAAATAATACCTGTGTATGCATATACATGTATGTAGTGATGAAAGCATTCATCTATATCTATGCATCTCTGGTCACATATTCGCATTTATTATACACCTGTGTGTGTTTATCCAATAAAATGCTTCCAATTGTACCACGTGGCCATCCAATAATTTTTCCACATTTTTCCATATTGGACCCTGCTTAAAACTTGTATTGGACGTTAATGAATGACAATTCTTTCCGCATTAATTTCTTCATATTGCATTGTCAAGTGAGGTAACTTCTATTGCGTTGATAAAGTTCATGCGCTACAAGTACATGTTTTCGTCATTAATGGTTACAAGATGCTTTCGGAAGAAGGTATCGATAACTTTGTTTATCAGCAAGAAAACAGAAAATGACGTTCGTTTGTTCAGACGCCGGTTGTCAGCGTCTGTACCTCATGAAGAATGGATATCTAGTCTACATTTTCTCATGAAAAAATTTGTATTTAAGAGATTAACGTAAAGTTCTGTTGATTTTTGTTGTTTATTTACTGATAATTGTAATAGGCTCATAATAAATAGGTCATTTTACATTGTTGTGTCCAATATGCATTGTTATTGTATTCGTCCAAGATGTGTTGAAAAATCTGTGTTGGACTCGACGCCTGTGACGTCCTGTTGCGGTGCCTCGTTCAATACCGATTTCAACACAACATGGACTCGTACATTAACAATCCATATTGGACTCAACAACATAAAATAAACCTAATAATATCTTGTACGTAAGAACTATCCACACAATTTCTGCATCCCTACATTTGCCTGGATCTTTGTCAGCCGCCAGAAAGAGACAGCCATGTAGAAAGTTGACAGCTTCAGGAACATAACGCCTAGACAAGGACACATACTGTAACAGAACACAAACACACAATTTCAGTATAGTCTGTTACTTATATGTGGCAAGAGAAGTAACTCTGTATCACACAAAATAAGTGTCAAGAGGAAAGGAAGATTATTTTTGAAAACCTGCCACTTACAAGACTGGGCTGGTATTAATGAAGAGAGCTTATGCCGTAGAAGAGACAATCAACCAGTTAGTCTTCAAATGTATCACCTTTCAATTCTGTTATTAGTAGTTGCTAGATATCAGGTTACTGAAGGAGAGATCATACATAAACGCTTAAAAATGAAAATTATATTTCAATAACAATCGGCAAAAATATAAGTTTCTATCATATATTATGAATTGAAAAAAATTGGACAAATTTTCAGAACCTCATTCAATATAAAAATTTTGGTAAAAATCATCGATTTTTAACCTAACCCCCCCGAACCCCTCTCCTCCTCCCCCCCCCCACCCCAAACAAACAAAAATTTACACTATGATGTCACCGCGGGAATTGTCAGCCAGATATTTTCAGATTACACTACACATGTTTTTAGAGTAAAAGAATCTTGCATCTATTAAGGTTACAAAGTGGGACATCAACTCCAATTCAAGTACGTGTATAATAAAACACAATCTCATTAATATGGCAGTAGCGATGATGCTAAATTACAACAATCATTCACGCAATGATGTCACGCCATTATTTATGATGGTAAACAGCAGAAATCCTTCACGCGATGATGTCACTTGATGAAATTGAAGAGTGACTTTTAATAGTGAAACTTATTATTAGGATTTCGAAAATATCCAAATAATGTATTTTATTTTAATTAAATTAAACAAAAGCATCATTTGGCACACTTTGGCCATGCTATGTTTGTGCTTTCTTTTAAGAAATTCAGCCATAAATTAGTGTAACTTCTAACATCTTTTTCTAACAACACAGCACGTATAACACGTACCTCTAAAGATAGATTGCACAGAAACAGACCAGCTGCAACATCGCGTTCATTGTTCACAGAACTCTACACAAATAAACAAGAAACATTTCATAATCTAAATGTTCTTAACTCAACAGAAATATATCATAAATTAACGCATTATCACTCAAACTGGAAAAAGCTGGCTTCTGCAAAGGTATATTTCAAATTTTCTCATTTAAAATGTCCATTTGCAGACCAAGGGAAGACGATTTTTGAAAATTTACCACTGGAATGACTGGCTCAATAATCGAGCCAGTCATTACAGTTGTAAATTGTCAACAAGAGCTCCGCAAATGGCGCATAATACCCCGCCATGATGACAAACTAATAAATGACAGCTATCAGAAAATATTTATTTCTTCCTCAGACCAGTAATCCTTATTAAGTGTCAAAGCGATCCGTTAAAGGGTCCAGGAGGTATCATCTGGAAACCAATTTTCAAGATGGCTGCCGCTGACCGGTGGCCATATTGGATTTCAGATTATCGTAAATAGGTTTCCTCCCCAGACATATTCCAACGACCCTAGGAAGTGATCCGATAAATGGTAACGGAGATATCATCCAGAAACCAATTTTCAAGATGGCCACCGGTGGCTGGCTGCCATCTTGGATTTCGGATCATTATCAATTTCTCCAGGTTTCTTCCCCATACCTAGTCTAACCACTCCATGAAGTTTCAATGCGATCCAACAAATGGTAACGGAGTTATCATCCAGAAACCAATTTTCGAGATGGCCACCGGTGGCTGGCTGCCATCTTGGATTTCGGATCATTATCGATTTCTCTAGGTTTCTTCCCCAGACCTAGTCTAACCACTCCATGAAGGTAACAGAGTTATCATCCGGAAACCAATTTTCAAGATGGATGCCGGTGGCTGGCAGCCATCTTGGATTTCGGATCATCGTCGATTTCGATTGGTTTCTTCCCCAGACCTAGTCCAACCACCCTATGAAGTTTCAATGCGATCCGACAAACGGTAACGGAGTTATCATTCAGAAACCAATTTTCAAGATGGCCACCAGTGGCTGGTGGCCATCTTGGATTTCAGATCATTGTAAATTTTGAGAGGTTTCTTCCCCAGACCTAGTCTAACCACTCCATGAAGTTTCAAAGCGATCCGATAAAAGGTAACGGAGTTATCATCCGGAAACCAATTTTCAAGATGGACGCCTGTGGCTGGCGGCCATCTTGGATTTTGGATCATCGTTGATTTCGATAGGTTTCTTCCCCAGACCTAGTCCAACCACCTTATGAAGTTTCAATGCGATCCGACAAATGGTAACGGAGTTATCATTCGGAAACCAATTTTCAAGATGGCCACCGGTGGCTGGCGGCCATCTTGGATTTCGGATCATCGTTGATTTCGCTAGATTTCTTCCCAAGACCAAGTCCAACCACCCTATGAAGTTTCAATGCAATTCAACAAATGGTAACAGAGTTATCATCCGGAACCCACTCCCCCCCCCCCGCCCGCCTGGACGGATGGCGGCATTACATAACAGGCCGCCAAATTTTTTGGTGGGGTATAAAAATACACTTCTCTTGGTCTGTAAATGGACATTTTCAATGAGAAAATTTGAAATAGTTTATATAAATTTGAGGGATAAAGGGTTAAATGTTCTTACATTCTGTCAATCAAGCATGCCTTCATTTTCCAAAATGTTACCATTTGTTGAAATTAAGTGAAATTCAGACATAAAAGTTTATTTTATATCAAACAAAGTCATCAGGTACTCATAAACATTTAATTTGAAAGCAATAGTCAAACAAAACAGCAACTATCGAAAGAGATTTCAGTATTTTTGTATGAAGGATGAATAGTTGTTGAAAGATTCCATAAGCGTTTCTGATGTCATAACCACTATTTAATAAACATTTTGTTGAATATTTTGAAAACTAATTAGACTCGGCACAGTCTAATTTGTTTCAGAATATTTAACAGGTTACCTGTACAGCTACCTTGAAATTGGGACTATGGGAATTCAGGATTAAAAATATATAAATCAATCCCAACCCGAGCAAAGCGAGGGTGGAGCTTAGCTAGAAATGGGCGGGGCATAGCTAGAACTGGACCTCTCTATAAAGACATCACTTGCTAACTGATGTCACAATCAAAATACCGCAAAACATCTGAAGTGCTTTGAATTGTGTTTCTTTTCTCACAATACAACATTGATCAGCAATGGACATTTAGCAAGGAAAATTAAACTAATTTTAATTAGTACATAATTGTTATTTTTAGTTGTCTCGCAATTTGCCTAAGTTTGACATTTCAGACAAAGTTGCCTATGTCACAACCATAGCATGTCAAAATTGTTATTTCCAGTTTTATTGTGGACAGATTATATGCAAGAAGGTAACTATGTTAATGGCAACTATCATTGTTTAAACTTTTATCCCTTAAATTGTTCAATAAAATTTAAGTTTTCTCAAACAATATGTCCATTTTCAAACCAAGAGATGAGTATCTTAGATAATTTACCATTGGAAAAACTGGCTCAGTTATTGAGGCAGTCATTTCAGAGGTAAATGTTAAAAAATAGCGTTCACATGAACATTTTCAAGACCACTGCAGAAGCCATATTTGATAATTTTTAAGTGTTTAACCAGTTCATGACGAAGCCGGCCAAATCCGGCCTCTGCAGTGTTCTTGAGGAATGTCCATGTGCAGACCAATAGAAGATTATTTTTGAAAATTTCTCACTGAAATGACTGGCTCAGTAACTGAGCCAGTCATTCCAGTGGTAAATTTCCAAAAATAGTCTTCTCTTGGCCTGCAAATAGGCATTTAATAACAAATAATTTTGAAATTCTTGATAAAATTGAGACATTAAAGGAATAAAGTGTTAAACTCCATCGACCACAATTGCACACGTACATATAAAGTGTGGTGAGTTTGTCTAAAAGTGTATGCATGACATAAGATGCAATGAGTCATTGTAATCTCACCTGAGCTAAGAGCTGTCCAAGAAAGAGAAAGGTTGGTGTAACAACATGATGCTTGAAATCCGATGTCGGAAATAGAACTGATACCAGCTTCAGATACAAGAGCTGTTAACGAATACACAGAATGGACATGATACAAACTTGATCTAATACTTTAGTAATTGTTGTTGTTTTCGAAGAGAATGCTTATCTCTGTTTAACTCTTTAACAATTAACCGTGGGTGGTTTTTTAAATTTCAATTTTCTCATAGAAAATGTCCCTTTGTAGACTCGGAGAAGTATTTTTGAAAATTTATCACTGGTATGAATAGCACAGTTTTCGAGCCTGTCATTCCAGTGATAAGTCCTCTCTTGGCTTGCAAATGGATATTTCTCAAGACCACTGGAGAAACCATTTTTGATGGCTTGAGTGTTTATTGAGGGTTAATAAACTCATTTAACCCACTGCTGGTGAAACCGGCCCAAAATGGCTCGTGTAATGGTCATGCATTCTAACAGATCCATCTAATCATGGTAGAGTTGCTATTATAATTTAGCATTCAACTAAATAGCTCTAAACACATGTGCAATGGTGGCCAGATAGTTGAATGCATGAGAATGATAATACAGATATTTATTGACAAGGATAAAATCATTCAATTTATTATGCCTACAACTTTGATCAACCTTTGCTAATAAATTAACATTTCATTCCGAAATATTTTGGGCAGGTGAATGAACCACCAAATATATTGAATTACAAAACAAACACAACGAAGAATGTCAATGGATTTTGTCACCTGCCAGTCTCCTTTCCCTACATAATTATCAACTTGTGACCATGTCAGACAGCAATACCTTTCAAAAATGGAGATTACTTTTCCTTTCCTGGCTTCTAAATAACATCTGGAATGCAAGGATATATGGATGAAAAGACGCATTCACCAACATGAAAAAAACATCTAAATCTATCCATTGGAAAAGATTTTAAAATAAAATTTTCAGACAATTCATATAAATATTGTACAGATTTCTCTGAAATGTAATCCCATGTACGGTCCTTTCACATGCTAATTTAACATGAATCCATGTCAGCCTTTTTGTTATGCTCCAGAAACAAATTTTGTATTAAAGGGGAGGTAACTGGTGAATACGCACAGATATCAGTTGGTGAAACACAATCTCAATGGAATGAATGGATCTCTCTTGTCACAAGCTATTGAGAAAAATACACAGGCACTACTATGTGCACACACTGGAACAAGGCAGTGTGTGTGCGTGCCTGCATGCGTGCATGTGTGTACTGTGCACATGCACACGCACATGTTGTGTGTGACACTAATATCTAATGAATGATACTCACAGTATCAAGCATAGGAAAGATTCCTTTTCCATTCCTCCTTTCAACCACAGCCTGATATTCATGTTGTTTCTCTTTGATAACATCAAGCATCCCCTGGCCACAAGCAAATGGAGATTGTTGTGCTAGCTCATATAAATGTGGCGGAAGCTTGTCCAGCAGATATAGCTGCGGGGGAACTTGATTGGCTAAATCTCCACAGTACAGCAAAAGCAGAGAAAAAAATGTCTGTAAAAAATTGATTTCAATAAAATGCCATAATCAGTTTCTAAAGTCAGAAGTACAAGTGTAGTTTATGTCTCATTGACATTTAGAGTAAAATGGGATACTTATTTGCAATGTTAGGTAAAGAAGCTATAACTAAATTATGTATGTGCCTAATAATTTCACAAAGAGACAATAACACGCATGTATTTCAGATGAATCTATTTTAGAATGCTAATTCCTATGAAAGATATTTATTATTGGGAAGCAACAGTTAGATCATTAACATACCCTTATCTTGCAATAACTCATGAGGGCAACATCTTTTTATTTACTTAACTGAAAGGCTAACTATTTCTACATGTGAGTGCCCAGATATTGATGAATAATTGGTTGACTAAATGAATTACAAAATTGTGTAAAATTAGATACAAAGTATATTTGATGGCTAATTAGTGCAAGTTTGCAAGTCATTAACTAGTGATAACAATATTTATAGAGAAGCACCTGTATAAATATTTGAAGTAGCTAAACTGCTGCAAGTTATCCTATTTTCTTGAATGGTCAAGATAATCTAAACCTTTCACTCAGTGAATGTCCATTTGCAGGCCAAGAGATATCGGTTATTGGGCAAGTCATTTTAGTAGTAAATTTTCAGAAACCTTCTCTTGGTCTACAAACAGACATGTTTTAAGACCACTTCTGAAGCCAGTTTTGGCCAGCTTGAGTGTTAATGGGACACACACCTAATGGAGCTTCTCCGCTCTCACTGACCTGCATTTTCTGCTTGTTGTTCTCTGCTAGACTGACATGATGGCATTTTCTCACTCTCTCTATAATCGTGAGCTGTTCATCTGCAGTACGACCCTCAAACAATGACAGGAGATCACCATAACTGTCAGGTGCTGTTAATGGAGGGATAGTTTTAGCCATGACCCACTCATCTCCAGCTAAGCTCCACCCACACTTTGATCGTGTTACGATCGATCGCTGCACTCTATGAATCTTAATTTCCAGAAAACTATACAGGTGAGCTGTTGAATATGTTGAAACTAATTTGGCTGGATACTGTTGCAGACAAATTAGTGTCAAAATATTCAACAGCATGTTTATTAAATAGTAGACATACAATTGGTACAACAACGCTTAGTCCATCAACAATTAAGCATTCGTGACTAACTTATCTACGTCATTCATGATGTAATTAATTACAACGTCATCCTACATGTCACACAGTTGATTATGAAATCATGATTGATGGATAAACTGGAAAGGTTCATTATAACAAGAATGACAATCAGAGATGGCTGAAATCAATACCACCACAAAATCAAATGCCTCCCACCACATCAGCATCTTAACCGGGCAACCATGACCATGATCAAATAGGGTGCTTTAATATATTAATATGAGTGTCATAGCATTCGGATAATACTTTGTTGATTTAATTGCCATTTGCAAAAAAAAATAAACACTGAAGAAATGTTTACCTGGACGTACGGTATATCGGCCCAAAATAGTTGAAGTACAAATCCCGTAAAAAATAATATAGAATTCTAAATCAAGAAATATAATCATTGTATAAACCAAATCTGTGTAGTTGTAGTCAAATCAGGTAACTTCTTATTGACTTATCTCATGCATCGTGTAATTGGATTGGTAGAAACTGTCACAGAATGACAAACAAGAGACCCAAGGGGGTCACCTGGAATTATTGGCCACTGGAAAAGCCGAACAAAATGAGAAGTCCACTAAACTATTAACTAATCTAATTTCTGTGTAGAAGGTTTATCCAAGTTTTATTAAAACTGACCAACTGGTTAATAAGTAGTCTTTGAAATAATTTTCTTAGAAATCGTTAGAAAATCCAAGATATCGGCCAAACACGGAGATTTTTAAAGACGTTTCTAAAAATCAGTCAAAATCCAAGATGGCCACCTTCGCTTGAACAAACTTTGATCTCCAGAAGATAACTGAAATTGGCCCAGTGGTTCTTTTAGATTTCCTATTGCTTAAGTATGGGAGTTTTTGACAGGAAAATGATCCAAGATACTTTTCAAACAATTTTGAGTGGCAAATTTGAAATCAGCATACCCAAAAACCTATATAAAACCAATGTCACGTTCAAAATCCATTCAATGAATAAAATCAAATATGACCGCCAAACATACTACATTTTGACTGGCCCACTGCAGTCATGTTTTTTTTATGAATCAATGTTCGTTGAACTTTAAAATGGCCCTTAGTGCCTAATCATATCTCCCAGAGTGAAGCCCGATCGGCGCAGCAGTTCTGGAGAAGTCGTTTTCACGTATCAAACAAAGTTGGTTCAGCTGTTGCCTTTGATGATCTTTCTTGAATAGATCCCACAAGCGGTTTTGGAGATTTTTAAAGACGTTTCTAAAAAATCAGGCAAAATCCAAGGTGACCATTGCCACATTGTTCCATCAACTTTGTTTGAAAGAACTTGTATCTCTATGCCATAAGGATGCTTCTTGCCATATATAATTGAAATCGGACCAGGGCTTCTTGAGTTGTTTAAAGAAAAAGTTGACAGAGAGACGACTCATGGGTGACGAACGGTCGCCACTGCATAAGTTCACTTTGCCATTCTGGCCTGGTGAGCTATATAAAATTAGAGCAATAAAAAAACAAATGCATAACTGACTCCAAATTATAACTTTCCTGACAGATTTTTGACACAGAGGTGCATAATATTTTGTGGGTCCTCTCATTCCACATTATTTCCAAATACATAACAACTTAGTCTACATGAACAGAGACTCAGACATACAGACAGACTAATAATGACATACTTTTTTCCTGCATAGGGAGAGTATAATACGGTTTACACAAGATAATCTAAAATAATCCCCTAATAACTTATTCAATACATAATTTACGCCCTACCTGTAAAGGTAGTTATTTAATGTATAATTTGAGGAAGGCCTATACCTGTAAATATCCTGTTACTTAATATTTAATGTCAGGCCTACCTGTAAATGTATAGTTATTTAATATTTAATTTCAAGCCCATCTCTTAATACATATGGTAATTTAATATTAAATTGCAGGACAACATGAAAATGTAAAAGGTTATTTAGTATTTAATTTCAGACCTACCTGTAAAAGTATATGGTAGTTCCTTTTTTGCTGTTTCCATCATTTCTTTTCTAACCTGAAAGATAAACAGCTATGCAGTAGATTCAGCATGTATATGACCATGTGTTCTTCAGTCTATGGCTATAATATTAACACTTTAACCATTTAATGATCAAATTATTTAATGATCAAATTTGGTCTAGAAAATCAAAATATTTGCTTATTGAATGCCCATTTGCAGGCTGAGAGAAGACAATTTTTTTAAATGTACCACTGGAATGACTGGCTTGGTCGTCATATCCATTGATGCTCTGACTGTTCTTCAAGCTCTCATACCAATGTCAAGGACATCAATGACCTAGTCACTCCTGTATCCCCAATACCACAATCTACTGAGAAAACAGTTATTCAGTGAATACTTTCACACTGCAACATAACAGGCAATGAGGAGACTGATAGACTGGTAAAGGATGGAGGGAAGGTACCACAAGATGAACATGTCACATCTAGAGGTAAAGACTACCATAAAAGAGAAATAGAAGAGTAAATCACTCTAGCCACATCCCGACTTCATAATCAACCATGTCACTTATTCGGCGACTTCACAGTAAAAATGACGTCAAGCTCTCAGTTATGAAACTAAAAAAATAGTACGAATAGTTTGTCTTTGAAAGATTTATAATTTTAAAAAAAATTTGTTGAATGTTTTGAAACATAGGCAGCAACAGCACCCAGTCAAATTCATTTCAAAACATTCAACAGCTTACTTGTCTAATTACATTGGAATTGGGATTCTGGGAATTAAGGATTCAAAGTATATAAATCGATTACAAAAGGTGCAAAAAAATTAAGTAGAGCTTAGCTAGAAATTGGCGGGCCATAGATACAAATATATCCCTCAATCGAGTATTCCAGTTTATCCATCAATCATAGGACGTCATGATCAACTACATGACATGTAGGCTGACATCATAATTAATTACGTCATGAATGACATAGATAAGTTTAGCAGGAATGCTAAATTGATCACAGATTAAACGTTGTTGTACGAATTGTGTCTTTCCTATTTAATAAACATGTTGTTGAATATTTTGAAACTAATTTGACTGGCTGCTATGGCAGCAACAGCACCCAGTTAAATTAATTTCAAAATATTCAACAGCTTACCTGTGTAGTTTTCTGGAAATTGATAGCCAGGGAGTTCAGGGATCAATCGATCGATCCAAACACAGACGAAGCGTTGGTGGAGCTTAGCTAGAGATGGGTGGGGCATAGATAGAAATGTCTCTCACTTACTTTGCTGTCTACAGCAGACTCAGTGGCCTTAGAAGGTCTCGGTGATTGCTTCAGGATAGACTTCTTCTTAGACATCTCTTTAGCATCTTTGTCTGTCATTTCAACATCAGAAGCAGAATTATCTTCCTTCTCCTCATCATCATCTTTGTCTTCATCGTTGTCATCAGATTCAATGTCTTGAAAACTATCATCACTGTCACTTTCTGGAAATAAGATTATATTGTTATTTCTTAAAATTAATTATATAAAAATCTAAGTCTTACAGTCAAACACTTCAAACTGGTACCATTGGGTAGATACTGTGTCTGGTTTTAGCATTGTACCACCAGGGTTAAGTTCGACTCCTAACCTAGTCAGCTATAGTCGACCGAACACCCGAGCTCGGTTCAGATGGTTAGTTTGATATTTGCGTAAATTTCAAAATGGCAGACACCGATCGCTTGCCACGAATAAATGCATATAAAAGTGTAACTATTTCACTAAATAACTTAGGTTTGATGAAATTATGCTTTCCCATTGTATGTCAATGTTCCAAAGCCCCTATTCCTTTCCACTTTATGTCTTATGGACGGTTTTTTTACGTCTTAGCGGACAAAAATAGCCCATTTTCGAAGGCCATTAAAACAGATGACAGAAAGGCTTAATGGAGACTGGTATCGGCTCCAAATTTTCTACGATAGTAATTCAATAGGGAATCGGGAACCAACGAACTATAGTTAACTATTTAGCGTCCAACTCGGCATAGCAACTGCACATGTTCAGTAACCCAGCAAACTGACTATAGTTAGCGAGTCGAACTTGACCCTGAAAACATGTTAGTCCAGAACAGCAGTTGGCAAAAACATGGGATATTAGCAATGATGTGCCATCACCTGCACATTCTAGTTTAGCTTTAAAATGGTATGAATTAATAATCCTTTTGACACCGGCCTCTGACCCAAAGCACAGACAAATACAAATGTTTTCTTGCAATCCAAAATCATATGCGTGGTAACACGGATAACAAATTTGGTTGAATTTCACCAAATGGTTATGGAGGAGATAGCTGGATGGACAGATAGATGGATGGATGGATGGACACACAGAGTCTTTCAAAACATGTGGAGATAATCAACATATCTACAGCTACAAGTGAAGTACAGTAAAACATTCTTAAATGTTTCATGGTCAACATTTGTCAAGCTAAATTTTAATACTTGCTGAAAGTGAATGTTCATTTCTAGGCCAAGCGGTCTCTTTGAAAATTTACCAGTGGCATGCTTATTGAGCCGGCCATTCCAGTGGTAAAATTTCAATGTCTTCTTTTGGCATGCAACTGGAAAATTGCTAAGATCACAGTAAAGACCATCTTTGGCTGACTTAACCAGTAAAGCTCTTAGCAATAAGTCACTATAGACAGATGGTCTCTTACTACAAGTGAAATATGGTGGTTCTATAAAGTGGGTGGTCATATGACCATCTGCCTTAAAGAACCACCATCTTCTTTATGTATTAAAGACAGGTGGCCATTCAAATATGGTTGTCGGTTAAGATTAATTGCATGAAATGTTTCCTTTAGTCATTACCTTCATCATCAGCACTTTCATCGGCATTCGCTTCAACATTTTCATCATCCATGCCAGACTTATCTGTCTTATCCGCTTTTTCTTCTTCATCATCTTCATCATCAGGTTCTAGCGAATCCAAGAATTTTACACTTTTCTTTGGCAAGCCAGTATCTCTATCCTTTAGTAAAATTCTGCAAATTGAAAGAGTTGATAGTTCAGTACATGTACTATAACCTTTATGTCCTACATGAAAGCATGTGCTTGCTTGTGAAACCTGTCTATAATGGACACCTGTCTTTGGATCCAAAATATAAGAGGCCCAAGGGCCGGTGACGTTCACCTGGACCATTAGCATTTGAACTGTTTGCATTTAAATAGACATGATGGCTAATTTTTGGAAAATCCAAGATGGCCACCAAGAAAATTGACCAATCAGAATTCTAATTCGATTTCTTGAAGCCTATCATTATAGTGTTGTTCCACCCAAATGTGTTTGATATCGAGCCGTAGTAGTAGTGGTAGCGATTTAGTCTTCTGAAAACTGTGGAAAGTCCAAGGTGGCTGGCGAAAAAGAATTACCAATCAAAACACTTAATAGAAGTCTTTAAGCCGATCACCATAGGATCATCATACCCAGGTTTCATTGAAATCTGGCCATTGATTAGCATTATAAAGCAGTTCTGGAAAATCCAAAATGGTTGCGGGAAAAAATTGGCCAATCAAAATTCTGTCTATACGCTCTGAAGCCTACCCACCTTGGGTCCTTCCAACTGATTTCACAAAACTTTTGGAAAAGCCAAGATGGCCGCCAAGAAAATCCAGTCACTCTGCGCAACAATCTTCAGGTAGTTCTGGCCTTACTAAAGGACTTAGGATGGATTGTGAATCTAGAGAAATCAGAATTGACTCCATCCCAGGAGTTTGTGTATCTGGGAATTCTTTTCAATCTCAGGAATGGTGTGGCTTTTTTCGGCGGCGAGCAGAGTCAAGAGTTTGCTTGCCGTTCTGGGGTCAATTTCTCTAAGAGCCTATCTGACAGCACGCCAATTTCTCAGAATATTGGGTTTGCTAGTATCCCTGGAGAAGGTGGTGCCTTATGCGGTACTCAGGAAAAGGCCGATTCAGATGTATTTAAAGTCATTTTGGTCTCACAGATCCGTTATCGTTGAGGATTCCAGTAAAAGAACCATTGATATTCTATCTTCAGTGGTGGTTATCAGAAAAGAATCTCCTGCGAGGTGTTCCCCTACAACCTCCTCAACCGCAGATGTCCAATTCCACGGATGCATCTGAGACAAGAGTGATGTCCTATTTGATGAGGTCACCGGATGATATGATGATATGGAACCTTCTGCTGTGGTGCCAAGGAATGTTATTCTTCAGGCAGCACACATTTCAGGAAGATTGAACATCCTAGCAGATGCTCTCAGTCGAAGGACGGTTTGTCATACATCGGAATGGCAGCTCAACCAATCGGTAGCAGAGGTTCTATTCAAACATTGAGGCAAGTAAAATGGGGATCTATTTGTGATAAAAGGAAACGCAAAGCTGGTTACATACGTGTCACCGACACCGGACCCGAGTCTTAGCAATAGATGCACTGGCGATAAGTTGGAAAGGAATGTACACTTACGCATATCCTCCAACAATTCTAATCCCTAAAGTTCTAGCAAAAATAAGAGAGGGCTCATGCCAAGTACTACTGATCGCTCCTCATTGGCCAGGCTGATCATGGTTTATGGATCTGCTGGACCTTTTGGTCTGCAATCCAATCACTCTTCCAGACAGAAGGGATCTGATTTTTCAGAACAAAAGTCTGTATCATCACGACAGACCAGAGATATTCCAATTGACTTCATGGATGTTGTCAAGCAGCGAGCAACTGAGGGTGGATTTTCTGAGCAAGCAGCAAAGTTTGTCGCTTCAGTCAGAAGGGGGTCAACCACCGGAACATATAATTATAGAATCAACAAATTTGCAAAGTGATGTAAGGGAAGAGACATTAATCCCTTTTCTGCATCTGTTCAACACGTAGCAGATTTTATCTGTCATTTAGATAAGGTTGACGCACTTGTACCTTCAACTCTAGCAGCATATAAGTCTGCATTAGCTTCAGTCATTCCCAGTCTGGCCTTAGTAGGAGTGGAGAACGACACCTTAAATGAAGTTATTAAAGGAATGAGCAATCTGCGACCTAGACAGACAATTCCTATCCCAGCATGGAATCTACCTCTTGTCCTTCAGGTTTTAGGGCATGCTCCCTTTGAACCAATTAGATCTATAGATATTAAACTGTTGACTACTAAGTCAGTTTTCTTGGTTGCAGCAGCATCGGCGAGAAGGAGAAGCGAAATTCATGCGCTTTCTGCTGAACAAGACCGCTTTGTCGTTACGGGTGAAGGTTTTTAAGACTATTACCACGTCTTTGTTTCCTGGCAAAGAATCAGTCACTTAAATATCCTGGACAGCTGATCAACTTGCCAAGCTTAGTTAGATATGACCCAAGCTCTTCTGCTTGGTGTCCTGTCAGATGTATAAGAAACGTACTGAGGAGTGGAGAGGTGACCTGAAATCCATTTGGTTATGTCTTAAAGCTCCTCATCTTCGCACCTCGAAAGACACTATTTCTCGTTGGATAGTTGATGCTATTCAGATGTCGCATAAAATTGCAACAGGAAAGCAGATTGATTGTGCGAACGCCCATCAAGTCCGAGCACTAGCATCGGCCCTTTATAAGGGTGTCTCGTTAGAGGAGGTGATGTCTGTAGCACAGTGGCATGCCTAGTCATCATTTACTGATTTCTACCATCGCGATATCTCCAACGCACTTAATCCAGTAGCTGTCACCAATTTGTCGAATCTTAGTTAGGCCACATCTGATCACTCTTAACACATACTTCGTAAGGTTTTCCACAGGCACTGACACAGGTGATGCATATGGACTGTGGACATCCGTGGATTGGGCGAAGATCCTGTGACAATCAAGAAAGACCAAGTGAGTGTTTCCTAAGTTTAAGTGACTAATAATATTATTGTTTCACATACCGTCGAATTCCCAGACTGATTAAGTGGAAAAGTCTGGTTCAAGAGTATTCTTATACATTGCAACAGATGATAGTTTTTTCATAATTAAAAGGTGTAGTAGCTTCTTTGCACTCTCCTAGACTGCCCTAGCCGAGACTTGGGGCTGACACAAGTCTGGTGGGTGTGCCTCCCTTTTGACAGCCCTGAGGAATTTGTGCAGACAAATGAGGGGGGGAGGGGAGCGCGGTCTACACAATAGAGGTTTAGCACTCTAACAGTCGGATGGCGGGACCCAAGCGTATGCTGGGGTTCTCAGTCTCTTCACAACCTTCTCTGGCAGATGGTAGATGAGAGCTGCTTCGAGCCTCACCTCCTTCCACCAGAGTTTCTTGGCTGTCGAAATCCGGAGTTTATCATAATAGTAGATCTGGTAAGTATTATTCGAAGTAGAATAAAAAAAGCATCTCTTTTGTTTCTATGAGGCTTGTTAATACTTACCAGATGTACTATGGCCCGCTTCAGCCACCCCACTGAGGTGAGGCTGAGCTGCTTTCGCGGTTTGTCAAGACAAATGTAAAATGAATCTGACTGTAGTTGGGAGTTGACTCCGTACACGGAGGCTATGGTAATTCCCGGACTCAGTATGAGAAGGACCATGGAGAGTGCAGAGTTTTAGTTGTTTATTTTGAGCTAGACTAGACAAGAGGCCCAAGGGTCTGTGACGCTCACCTGGACCATTAACATTTGAACCATTTGCATTTAAATAGACACGGATAATTTTCGGAAAATCCAAGATGGCCACCAAAAAAATACACCAATCCTATGTTCTCATTTAACATTTTGAAGCCTACCGTCATAGAATTGTTTGACGAAAGTTTTGTTGAAATCGTACTATTGATTAAGGAGTACCATCTTTAAATGGTTCAGGATAATTTTCAGAAAATCAAAGATAGCCACGAAAACATTGAACTATCAAAATTCTGAATAGATTTTCTAGAGGCTACCACTATAGGACCCTTCCAGATAAATTTGGCTTAAATTGCCCAAGGGGTTTAATGAGGAATAGCGTCTCAAACGAATTCCCATTTTCCAGAAAATCCAAGATGGCCACCCAAAAAAAATCAAGCAGTCAAAATTCTGTATATAAGTTCTGAAGTATACCAGACTAGGGTCCGTCCAGCTGTCTTCGGTTAAAATCGGCCAAGCAGTTAAAGGGATATTCTACTGGGGGATTTTATGCATCTGACGTAAAGTACTAATTTTCCGCATTAATTTGAGACCAAGAGCACAATTTTATGCCAACAAATAAAAAAGATATCCTCAATTTAAATTGCCAAAGTAACCAGTAGAGAGGCGCCATTTTGGACAAGCAGCTGACGTCACCGACACACCTACCTGATTGCCCGATCGAGGATAGCCGTAACCAGGGGAGGTAAATCTTGCATCTCGTGGATAATTAGCGTACTGGCTAAACAACTGACACTTTGCCACAGTGTTTGGAGGAAATTAAAGTGAAATTAGTGTCCCGATGATCGCACCAGTCATTGTAGTGCTAAATTGTCAAAAATTGTTTTCTTATAGGCAATTTCTGTTTTTAAAAAACATTGAAGGGTTATGCGAGGAGCGTGTTTGCAATCAACCAGCTACAACAAATTCTTGAAAAATATATTAGTTGAATAAATGTTGAATGTAATTTCTCTGAAAGCTGTTGCTATTGCAACTTCTGCTTCCAGTCAAATTCCAGTTTAAAAATATTCAACAGGCAGTAAATATGGGTCAACATTTAAAAATCTGGGATCAATTAGTTAACTCTTTCAAGGACAGAAAAGCAGAAAGCCTAAAATTTACCCTGCATATTGTGTGAAACTAATTAGTTTGGAAGCTACTGCAACATAATTCCAGGAAAATTTAATTCAGAATATTCAACACTCTGCGTAGTTATTTTAAAATTGCGAGTAAACGTTGTAAATGATTAACAACGCTGGATTTCAATAGTGTGAAAGCACTAAACTACTAATTATGTCTAGCGTACACTTGTCATTATTTACTAGCTGTCACCTCCTATCGTCTACGAAGTAAGCTGCTAAGCGGTTGCCTATAATTGACTGACCGGACAACAGAGACATTGTTTCATTTTGGTTTGCAAATCCCGTTTTACAATTGATGCAAGCAAATACGGCGTTAATTGTCGAGTTTGATTCTGTTATATTAAAATTAAGGACCGCGCCTTTTGTTTTGAAATGCATCACACATTATTTTAAAATTATACAGACTATATGTTCTAAACTTGTGTCTTCCAAATTTAAATGTGGAAGATATCCATCCAGTGGCGATGTTATGAAGCCATCTTTCAGTTAACTTTTTTCATGCGGATGCTTCTGTGGATCCTGTATCTGAAAATGTGAATTGCCGTACCCTTTCCATGCTCGTTTCTATTACTGCAAGCCCATGGTTGACATGCGGACATGATGCGATTTAACCATTTCACGCCAGCACTGGCCTCTGCAATCGTCAAGTTGAGGACGCAGGTCAAAAGAAGGCTATTTTGAGAATTTACAACTAAAACGACTGCCTCAGTAACAGAACCAGCCATTCCAGTGGTCAGTTTTCAAAAATAGTCTTCGCTTGGCCTGCAAATGGCCATTCAATAAGGAAATATTCTGATTTTCCTGACATAATTTGGTCATTAAAGGGTTAATTAATATTCGGCCTTCATAACGCGAAGTAAACAGGTAAATCTAAAAGCGCTGGCGATATTTTGCTGGTGTGTCGTTGATGTCATAATCTCGCGGTTTCTCGCTCTCGTTGCGAGAAAATGGATGCGCCCAGGAGTCACATTTTCGAGCGTTTTGGGCATATTCATTTTATTATTTCTCGGCAATGGAACAGTGTATTTTATATTTTTTTGCGGCAACTATTTCGGATTATAGTATATTTATAGTTGACTTATTCCCGATTTTCACTGGAATTTCCCTTTAATGAGGAGTAGCCTTTTAAATAATTTGTAAAAACTTTTTGGAAAATCCTGACCACTGGAAAAATTGACCAATCAAAATTCTGTATACATGGTCTGAATCCTACCGCCATATGGTCCTTCCAGCCAAGTCTGGATGAAATTGCCATAGAAGTTAATGAGGAGTAGCGTTTTAAACAATTTCCCGCCAATTTTCAGAAAATTCAAGATGGCCACCAAAATAATTTTCCAATCAAAGTTCTGTATAGGATTTCTGAAGCATACTACTCTAGGGTCATTCACACTGAGTTTGATTGCAAGCAGCCCAGTGGTTTAATGAGTAGGCTTTTAACTGATTTCCAGAAAATTTCTAAAATCCAAGATGGCCGACGAAAAAACTGGTTGAAAGTGTTCAAGCAGTTGCTGAGTAGCGTTTTAAACTATTTACCGACATTTTTCGAAAAATTCAAGATGGCCTCTGAAAATATTGATTGTGTATAAGTTCTGAAGCATACCAACCACTCTAGGGTCCTTCCAACCGAGTTTGCTTTGAAATCGGCCAAGTGGCTAATGAGTAGGCATTTAACAGATTTTCAGAAAATCTGAGATGGCCACCGAGAAATTTACCAATAAAAATTCTGTATACGAGTTCTGAAGCACGCTACTCTTGGGTCCTTGCCACTGAGTTTGATTGAAATTGGCCCAGTGGTTAATGAGTAGGCTTTCCAGAAATTTTTAGAAAATCCAAGATGGCGGCCGGAAAAATTGACCAATCAAAATTCTGTATACAAGTTCTGAAACCTACCAGCCTAGTATCCTTCCCGCCAAGTCTTTCGGAAAATTCAAGATGGCCACTGAGAATACTGACTCTTTAAAATTCTGTATACAAGTTCTGAAGCATACTACTCTAGGGTCCTTTCCACTGAGTTTGATTGAAAATGGTCCAGTGGTTAATGAAGAGTAGGCTTTTAACTGATTTTCAGAAATTCCAAGATGTCCGCTGGAAAAATTGACCAATCCAAATTCTGTATACAAGCTCTGAAACCTCACCCCCCCTCCCTAGTATCCTTCCAGTCAAGTCTGGCTGAAATTGTCCAAGAAGTTAATGAGGAGTAGCGTTTCAAACAATTTCCCGCAAATTTTCGGAAAATTCAAGATGGCCGCCCAAAAAAATTGTCTATTCAAAATTCTGTACATGAATTCTGAAGCATAGAACTCTAGGGTCCTTCCCACCGAGTTTGATTGAAATCGGCCCAGAGGTTAATGAAGCGTAGGCTTTTAACTGATTTTCAGAAAATTCAAGATGGCCGCCGGAAAAATTGACCAATCAAAATTCTGTTTACATGTTCTGAAACCTCCCAGCATAGTATCCTTACAGTCAAGTTTGGATGAAATTGCCCTAGAAGTTAATAAGGAGTAGTGTTTTAAACAATTTCCCGCAAATTTTCAAAAAATTTAAGATGCCCACCAAAAAAAATTGACCAATCAAAATTCTGTATACATGTTCTGAAGCATACCAGTCTAGGGTCCTTCCAGCCAGTTTGCTTGAAATCGGCCAAGAAGTTAATGAGGAGTAAACGAAATCTAGGATTTCTTTTTTCACGAGAGAGTTGATACTTACCTCCCTAATACTTTTGATATTGCTAAATATTGGCTTTCACTCAATAAACACTCAGATTTAAAACAGTTAGGTGCCCCTACTGGGCAGGGAGTCAGAGCGTAGTCTGGCGGATGCCAGCCCCACCACCGCGCATGCGCAGACTAGCACTTCCTCTGACTAGATTATTGGCTGACACACATGCAACTATTAAGAGCCTGAAGACCGAGCCTCTGTGGGGTGGAGAGGCCGGGTCCGTATCTAGGGAGGTAAGTATCAACTCTCTCGTGAAAAAAGAAATCCTAGATTTCGTTTATTTCACTTCAAGAGTATACTTACCTCCCTAATACTTTTGATATTGCCAGAATTCGAAAGTGAATCTGGCGGGAGGGAGGCGAGGTCAAAAGACCAGCTCATCCCAATACGCTTTTCTGCGTTTAAGGCACTTAAACTTCTGAAACTGTAAGAAAAAACAGTCAGGATTTGACTAACCATCGGATAACACGACCGATGTATGAGAGATGACCGAATGTCATATGCGCTCCCCCCCTCCTTCCTGGGAGGAAGAGTCGACTGACCTCAATGTCCTATACGCTCTCTACGTACAAGTGCCATGTACTACAGGACAGAGACGAAAAAGCTCCATTTTCGTAACTCTCAACAATGAACCACACAAATACACAAACCATCACCATATTAATAACGGGTAATCGTGACAATACAATCAACAACGGACAACACATGAACAAGACTGACCTTGTTGAAAATGGCTGCTGACATCATCTTCCCATCGGTAAAGACTGATGCAGGCCCAAAAAAGTGGGTGTTTCCATAAATTAATTGTGATATATATAAGTAATGAGGAAATCACCTCAAAAAATATAAACCGATTTATTTTTTCAAAACCGACAAGGCGAGAGGATTAGAGGTGTCACGGAGATAATGGTCTGTAAAACTTGACTCACAGTGCCACTGAGCCACCGACATAATATCATCCACAGGGACCCCATTAAATAGGGCCGTGGATGTCACTACGCCGCGGACACTGTGAGCCTTGGCCACGTCAACCTGCTTCCCGGTGGCGGATTTATGGCAAAACTGAATGCATTCCACAATCCACCTGGAAATGGTGTCCTTAGAAGCCCTCCCATGGGGTTCAATATATGACAACCATAACGCTGACTGGTCGGTGCGCCATGCCGCCGTACGTTGTTTGTACCGGCGCAGCGCCCGGACGGGACACCATGCTTTAGAATTAGGATCATATCTAGTTAAAGCAGGCAAAATAATAGGTTGACCTGGATATTTCAACGACTGATTTTTAGCCAAGAAATTAATCCTAGGTAGCAGCTTAAGGCCTTCCCCTGAAACCACAAAACGGTCATCCTCGGCTGATAAGGCATGAATCTCACTCCTACGCCTAGCCGAGGCCGCAGCAATTAAGAACACAGTCTTCAGTGTTAATAGTTTCATAGAAATGGAACTAAGTGGTTCAAAAGGCTTATCACCTAGTACTTGAAGCACTAGCGATAAACTCCAAGACGGAATCACAGGAGGATTCCTTGGTCTTAGATTGCCCATGCCTTTAATTAATACATTCAATGTATTTACTTCATCACTTCCCCTCTTAGCCAAGCAAGGAATAACAGACATTAATGCTGACTTATAACCAGCAATAGAGTTAGGCTTGAGGCTATAGGCATCATAGAGGTGACAGAGGAAATCAGCTACTACTTGAATAGATGAATCCATTGGATCAATACATCTTTTTGAGCACCATTCTGCAAATCTGTTGATTTTATAATTATATGCTCTGGAGGTTGACCCCCTCCTGGCTTTGGCCATAAACATGGCTGCTTGCTCAGAAAAGCCCTCCTTAATTCTAGATTCCTTGACAACATCCACGCAGTCAATCTGAACATTGACGGATTGTTGTGAAGGGCCTTGCCCTGGAAGATAATATCGTCCATCAGAGGCAGAGGAACCGGATTGCAGACCAGAAGGTCCAGCAGATCCGTATACCATGATCGGCTTGGCCAATCCGGGGCGATCAGAAGCACTTGGCATTCCTCTTGTCTGATTTTCTGAAGAATTTTTGGAATCAGGATTGCTGGAGGGAATGCGTATGCATACATTCTCCCCCAGCTGATAGCTAACGCATCTGTTGCGAAAGCGCTTGGATCCGGAATCGGAGAGACGTACGTCGTCATCTTCGCATTCTTCTTCGTTGCGAACAAATCGATGTTGGGTTTCCCCCAATGGTCGAACAGACGATCCGCCACACATTGATTTAGTTGCCATTCCGTGGGTAAAACACTCATCCTTCGGCTCAATGAGTCTGCTAGCAGGTTTAACCTTCCCGGAATATGAACTGCTTTCAAGGTAATCTGGTGATCCAGACACCAACAAAGCAGTTTCCATGTCATCATACAGAGACTGGGCGACTTCGTTCCGCCCTGGCGGTTTATGTAAGTCACAACTGTTGAGTTGTCTGAACGAATAAGAACAATCTTGCCCTGAACTTTCTGTAAGAAATGTTCCAGGCCCAGGACTACTGCTCTTAGCTCCAGTAGATTTATATGTTCCTGTGACTGTTCCAGATTCCAAAGCCCTGATATCGTGGATTCTTCCAGGCAAGCTCCCCAGCCCTCCATCGATGCATCTGTATACACAGTCACCTGAGGGTGGGGAGGGGTTAGCAAAACCCCCGGTAAGAGATTCTCTGTATTCAACCACCATTGCAGGTGGTGAATCAGAGGCGCCAACACTGACACATTCGAGTCCAGCGAACCTGTACTCTGGGTCCATTGTGTCATGAGAAACAACTGGATCGGCCGCCTGCGTAAGGCGGCCTGAGGAATGACTGGTTCCAACGAAACCATCAACCCCAGCATTCTCAAGTAAACCCGTGCCAGGACATGACGACTGTCGCACACTGACTGAATCAACGAGATGAGTATTTGAACTCTCTCCTGAGTAGGATAAACATATCCTGTCTCCAGATCGAAGAACATCCCCAGGTAAACAAACTTCTGGGATGGAGTCAGCTCTGATTTTGGGAAATTGATCATCCAGCCCAAGTCTGTGAGAATTTTCAAAACAATCTCCAGATTGGCGGACAAACTTTCCCGGGTGTGCGCTTTCAACAGCCAGTCGTCTATGTACGTGTGGACTGCTATGCTTCTCCTGCGGAGGTATGCTGTGATCGCAAGAACCACACGGGTGAAAACCCGAGGAGCCGTGGAAATTCCGAAGGGCAACACCCTGAATTCCCACTGTCTGCCCTGGAATGCAAATCTCAGGAAGCGACAGAAACTCCTGTGGATGGGGATGTGGAAATAAGCGTCCTTCAAATCTATCGACGCCGTCCACATCCCCCTCTCCAACCCCGCCAACACCGAGCGCACCGTTTCCATCTTGAAACTGGGCGTCTCGATGAACTTGTTCAGTGGCTTGAGGTTGAGAATCGGTCTCCACCCACCGGTGCGTTTTGTTACCAAGAACAGGGTTGAATAGAAGCCCGGACACCTTTGTGCCGGCTGAATAGCTCCTTTTTGTACGAGGGAATTTATCTCCTCCTCGATACACAACCTTTGATCTGGATCTCTCGGAATGGGAGTCCAGACTGGCACCAGAGACAGTCGCGACGGCGGGCCTGTCATCCACTCTGGATGATACCCCACGGAAAGCCATCGCAAGACTAAACGGTCCTGAGTTAACCGTTCCCACTCTTGCATGTGGTCGGCTAGCCGGCCTCCCACCGGTCCACCTAGGGACCGCGGTGGACACAAGGCATGCAAGAGCGGCACTGTCTCCGTCGCCATACACACCGGCGTGGTCCTTACCGCGGTAAGCGCCCTGTCAGGAACGATAACCACGCCCAGATCCTCGCGCGACCCGCCCCGCCCCGCGCGCACCTCGGTGCACGGGCGGCTGCCTGGCTGACGGCGGCTGAGGAGCCTGCGCCCCCCTCACTGCTGGCCGAATCGCACGCGGCCGAGGCCGGCGCTGCGACGGCGGCTGGCCTCTGACTTGGCCAGCACCACCTCGAGCCTGCAGGGGACGATACGCAGGGGCCGCGGCGCGAACGTTAGCACGACGCAGTACCTCAAACTGTTCGTGCAGCGCCCTCTGGTTATTCACCAGGGTGACCGTCTCCTGGAGGTGGCGACATCCCTCACCTCCAAAAAGACCAGGACCCGTCATAGGCGTACGGAGTAGCCTATTATACAGGTCCTGAGACGGGCACAGATTGTCCAGGGCAAATGTGCGTCTTGCCCTGACACTCCTGGTCACCGCCCGCGTCATACAGTCCAGCGCCAGGTTAATACCATCCTGGATGGTTCGCTGGACCGCGAGCGGGCCTGGCTGGCGCGATGCGGATGCCGTTACTACCCCCTGTAACAGCTGGGAGACGTGGGACAGAGCGGCAATCGAAGCCCTCCCACTCTCCTCCGCATCACGCAACGCGGTATTCGCCGAACGCAACGCGTTCGCGCACAAGACCCCCGCGTCAGAACGGGAGCCTGGCCGCGTATCCTCACCCAAAGCCACGCGGTCATCCACGCTGGGCTTGGGTACCACACCGTACCGCTGGTAGTCCAGGGGCACGATGCGACAACGCCTGGCCACCTCGCGAGGGGCCTTCGCGAGACGTCCACTCGTGTTAATGGACGCCTCCGCCGCCTTGAACATGTCAACGACATGCTCCGCCAGCGGCAGAGAAGGCATAGCGTTAGCAGTTGGTTTCCCAGCTAACCACGGCGTGTGAACACGGTGGCTAGCCGACTGCTCCACGGGCAGATCAGGCCTAACGCTCACCAACCACTGGCAAGCGTCATACCAATCCTCCTCCGTGGCTAACTGCGAGCGCTCTACAAGACGGGGTCCTTCGTCTTCCTCCTGAGCGCAAGCAGTAGAGCTTGACGGCGGGTACGCTGATACACCTGGCAAGCCAGGGAAAACATGCGGGCCTGACAGCACCGGCATGAGAATATCACTGGTTTGACCAGGAGCAGGCACCGCGGTAGAGCGCGGGGTATATATAGCCCTACCACGGGCCCGGCCAGCACCAGCTACACTCTCGGCAAGCCGAGGTATGCGGTACCGCTGGCCATCAGCAGCGCCCTGGGCCACCACCTGAACCGCGGACCTTACTCCAGGGTGAGTAATACCGTGGAAAAAAGCGCCTGTATTCCCCGCGAGGGGTGCACAAACGTCTTCATCCATGTCCACGTCGTCAGACGGCGACCCTAGCAGGTAATCCTCATCACCCTGGTCAGAAAGATTAGACCCCGGGTCAGCAAAGAGAGCTAACCCGGGCTGACCAGGAACGGTGCCATAGGAGGTACTGGCCACCGCGGCGTGCGGATACCCCTGGACTGATAAGCAGCCAGCGGGATCCAGCGACAACCGTCCACGGTCCCCTATCGGCGCGGCAATAAGCCTGCTGCCAGGGCCGTGGAACGCCCCCTCTAATGGGGCCACCTCTGAATCGTCGGACAACGGAAGCGGACTAAGGAAAATCGATCCAGAGGCGGGGATTACCTGCTCCGAAGCCGATGATGAGGACAATAAAGGATCTGGTCCAGGAAGCATGCCACGAAGCAACCCTGGAACCAAATCTTTTATTGTCCTCTTCATCTCTCCCAACATCTCGGTCCGGAAGGTCTCCATATCCACCGCGGACGAGACCTTCCCCTTACCCTTCCTACTTACAACCTCTCGTTTCCGCTTCTTCTTCTTCTCCTCCTCTACCACCTTGTCCGTCGCCTGTAAGCAGCACAAGAATTCGGACATTAACTCGCCCCCCCAGTGCTTACATATGTCACAATTAATCAATGGACCACAAGGGCTACATCGATAACACAGATGCGGCCAGAACTTCACATGCATAAAACGTCCACAGGACGCGCAACCCGGTCCCTGAAACAGGGCAAAGGACAAGGAGTATGAGCAACTAGTTAAGCTTAGAAACTCAATCCAACTCAAGGAGAAGGAAAACGATCATAAAGATCAATATACATCAAAAACCAGCCTAGCGCTTGAATTGCTAATAAATACATAGGCAGCTGATTATGACGTCATTAATCCCGTGACAGGAAAAAATTCGATCCCAACAAAACATCCAAGTGCAAAGACGAATTGTATGCTGAATGGATAAGTTGACTACACAACCATCAGATACATATAGATAACTCTTTTCTGGCAAAAATGTTAATTATTTCCCTTTGATTGTTTACAATAATTAACATCACCACATTATCAATAACTAGATACCTGACACTTTGTATAGACAAACCATCCAACGTGACGAACCGGAAACTCCACCATCTGCACGCCTCTTAACTCTCTCCACCTCATGGGGAAGGAATTGGATCAAGAGGGCAAAGTGAGAAGACCTTTATACCAGGCCTCCAACTCACTGGACATAATTTTTCATTTGGTTAGATAACCTAACAGTGTTAGTAGGAAATGGAACCATGGTGGAGAGAATACTAATTCTCTGGTACTGTGACGTCACCACCTAGCGTCATACAGACCTGTGGACATAAACAGAAAGAGAAATTAGTCCTAGGTAGCACCGAGTTGATATAACCCAACCAACCAAGGCGCTTATCACGGTAAACGCGAGTCCCGGAAACACAATACACCGGGAAGAAAACTCGCTAATTTTACTAGAAGTCACCTGATTTAAAGGTCCAACGTCCTCCTGTGGCGAAGTGTATCCTCCCGCCATCCAAATCAGGTCTTATCACTTCCAAAATAACACCAATAAAAACGTTAAAGAGCAAGAAAAGCTTATGACTCAAAAAACATGTGTGTTCTCTTTGCCAATAATCTAGCAAAGAGGAAGTGCTAGTCTGCGCATGCGCGGTGGTGGGGCTGGCATCCGCCAGACTACGCTCTGACTCCCTGCCCAGTAGGGGCACCTAACTGTTTTAAATCTGAGTGTTTATTGAGTGAAAGCCAATATTTAGCAATATCAAAAGTATTAGGGAGGTAAGTATACTCTTGAAGTGAAAAAGGCTTTTATCTTATTTCCCAAAATTTTCTGAAATCCAAGATGGCCACCGGAAAGATTGGCCAATTAAAATGTCAAATTAGGTTGAAACCCGCTAAGCGGTTAATGAGGAGTAGCGTTTTAAAGCAAAAATTGACGGACACATGGACGGTAGCCATGACATAAGCTCACTTGGCCATTCTGGCCAGGTGAGCTAATAATAGACATTATCATACTAGTACATAGGGTTGGGCGATATCGGTATCTCATTAAAATACCGCGGTATCACGATATATCGTCATTGTGTCGGGTGTGGAGTTAGGGTATAAACATAGAACAACATGTATTTCAAATTGGTGGCGTCTGCAAGTTATTTTCATTACATTTGTTGCATTGAAACTGTAAATTGAGATCGCCATGATTGCCATTTCCGCTTATTTAATACACGAAATTCCACACTTTGACACCCTTCAATATACAGTTTAAAGCAACGAATGTAATGCAACTAACCGTATTCATCACAAATAAGAAAAATAAAGGATTTTCTTCTGTTCTTGTGCTGTATTTTGTGCTATCTTTACCTCACGACAACTGTCAAAAGATTGAGCAAGGAATACGCATTAACTTCATTGTGCAGAAAGGAATTCCGCAGAGCGAAATCTGATTGGCCGCCGTATCAAACTTGAGCCAATCAGAATTCACACTGCAGAATTCCGACAGCTGTTATCACGCCCGCCGCTAGCATAGACGATGCAAATTAATAAAATAACACTGCATGATTTTGAACGAGAACCAGCGTGAAGACTGGAAACAATTATATCAGATTTTATTTGGTCTGTAATATTAAATACTAATTTGCCCCATTGTAGACCTATTCAAATTCGCTCACTACGTAGCGGGTTTATCCATTGATCTCAAGGCGTAGCCGGGATGTGTGAAATTAACCCAGTTAACTCTGCAGCCAAGACTGCCACAGCAGATAGAAGACTGGAAATAATTAGACCTAAATTCTTTATTTTAAGGACGTTTCTCACTTAGAATAAATCCGTAATGTTATATGTGGAATGAATTTTGATCTGATTCGTTTAAAAATGCTAAATATATTGTATAAAGTTACATAAAAACGTATAACGGTAAAGCAAGAGATTAACTTCCCCCTCACCCACCGTTCCAAGCTGTGGTATTGATAAGGGATTAAGTGTGTGTGGTTTCCTATCGACCTAAAAAGTTTTAAAGTTTAAATCTTTCATGGTCAGAAGAATGTTTAACCATGCAGATCAATGACTAATGGATAAATAGCTTGAGCTGTAGTAATGACGTCATCAGAATGGAATGTGGGTAGTGCAAATGGTATTCCCCACCGACTAACACTCAGAATGAGGCAAAAAAAACATGGCGTCGTCTATTTGTGTAATTATGAAAAGTGAACAACAAAGGATTATTTTGTACTTTAAATCATTTTATTAGCGCAAACAAACCATGAATTAAATGAGCACAGATTATTTTGGAGTTTATTAAGTTTTTATTACCTTAGACAAAGACTGGAGTATTACTTAAAGACTATTACTGGACCGAATAGAGGTAAGAGTATGACATTTCTAACGTAATTATTTATATTATACTCACAGTTAAAAGTGCAATATCGTCCTGTCGGTATTGATGATATTTACAATTTTTCGAAATTATGACGATTTCGGTATCGGTATTCGGTATATCGCGATATTGACGATAATATCGAAAAATCGCCCAACCCTACTAGTACATCTGGTAAGTATTAACAATTCTCGTAGAAACAAAAGTGGATGCTTTTTTGATGCCTTGACACATCCTGTAGGCATAATGAATGTTGGTGTGGTAGGTGTCTACTCACAGTCAGTCAATCAGACACCTACACACCATGGACTGGCTCTACCAGCATGGGGTGGGTG
This sequence comes from Chaetoderma sp. LZ-2023a, assembly GCA_034401795.1. Taxonomy (NCBI): domain Eukaryota; kingdom Metazoa; phylum Mollusca; class Caudofoveata; order Chaetodermatida; family Chaetodermatidae; genus Chaetoderma; species Chaetoderma sp. LZ-2023a. The sequence goes on from CM067369.1 coordinate 55,883,030, forward strand.
GAGCGTGGGGGTCGGTGGGGGGGGGGGGCACTAATTAAATAGTTAGTCTAATGCCTTACCCATCACTGAGATCATCAGCTGAAATGTGTGTTCCTTCAGGTACAACATCACCGTGTACACGCCCCTTCATTCTGTGAACACGATCTGTCTGCGATCAAAATATGTATGCAAATAATAACAATTGTAAAAGATAAGGATATACTGATTACATCAATAAGTCACTTTATTTTTAACCCTTTCAATGACAAATCCTTGACAAAATATATTATTTATGAATTAAAGAATATTTTGTTAAATATATTAATATGAGTGCAAGCCATTGCTGCCTAAGTCAGCAATGGCGTCTCGTCATTTTACTCTAAAAATATCAACAGCTTTAGTGTATGTTAATCTTGTAATTGAGATATAGGGAATCTATCAGTGAAAGTGTCAAGAAGCTAAGAAGCCTCTATTCAACGGAGATAACTATGAAATGGGTGGAATATTTTTAAAATAACAGAGAAAGTTCATCCTAATAGGTAGCAAATACACAATCATTTAGAATTAAATTGATCAATAACTGATTCACATGCAAATTGAAGAAATAATGGCATAGGTAATCACAACCAGTCCTGAATATATAGGCTGAGATGCTTTGCTAAACATAGAAACACAACATTGGTCCAGAAGTCAATGACTGTGACCCTGACCTTTGATTTTGTGACCTCAATAGCACTGCGCTAACAGTATCGGTAACGATGCATTCAACTTTAGTTCAAATAGCGTTAACCAAATCTGAATTAAACCATGAGATATGTTGCTAAATGGAAAGCCTTACCAATAATGCAGCCATTGTTGTTGCAAGTCATCCTTGTCAGCAAGAAAAATTCCAAAATTCTACTAATTTCTCAAATATGAACAATTATTTATGACATCATATGCCGAAGTTCATCTGACTGTAATTGGGCTCACCTCTAACTTCTCAAGTCTCTTTTTTTCTTCTTTGGCCAATTCCTCTTCAGTCTTCAAGCGATCACTTGGCTACAAATCGGTAAACAACAAATATTAGATAACAAGATTTGTTCAATATATACTGGTAATTCATCGACCAAATATGTGACCAAGCATAAAGTTTACTAGTCTTAATCGAGACATTACCATTAAAACATCACTTGTCAACTGTGTCACAATTAAAAGTCATCACATTCTAAAGATGTCACTTGTCAACTGACATCACAACCAAAACATCACAATGTAAAATGCTAAATTGTATATTGTTTGTGTATAATTCAACACTGACAGGTCAAAACACTTATGACATAAAATGCATAGGTTTCCAAATTACTGAATACACCACAGAATATGCTGTCTGTGTCTATGTGTGCATGCATGTCACTCACCAGTAGATGAACTTATTACTTACATTTCCTTTGACTTCAAACATAAGCTCTCTAACTTTGATGTCATAGTCATCAGCATGCGTTATTCCCTTTGGCTCTGAATTTTCACCTTTCTTCTTCTGAAAACGAAAATGAAGCAATCGTATTCATTAGATCAATATTTATATACCTGTAACTGGGTCCACTGAAGCGATTGAAATACCGCACGCTGAGACTACTAATATAGTCAAATCTATTTATAATGTGCAGTGTATGGGGGCCATCAAAAGGTGGTCCATAAAGTCAGGTGGCCCCTAAAGATTGCAGGTGATCACTACTCACTAAAGACAGGTGTTAACTTAATACAATTCACTAGCTATATTACACAGCTTTTGGAGCAGATTCTATTTCAGGGTTCGTAAACTGTCCACTCTGTGAATTTCAATGACTTTCCATGCCTTAAAAATCTGAAATCCATTACCTAAATGGTACTCAACTGAGAAAATTTTGAAATCTACATGTGATCAGATGGTATCTCCTGCAATTGTTTTTTGTCATGGAAATTTAATTTTTATAGCAGAGTAGTGTTTTATCTGATTTTCATGACTTTTACATGACCTACAATGTATATTAAAAAGCAAGTACTGTTTTTCCAGGATTTCCAGGCTTGTTCAAATTCTATGACCTCCTGGGATTTTCGAGATGAAGAGACTAACTCTTTGACCATCAAATTGTTCATTAAATTTTCCATTTTCTCAATGAAAATGTCCATTTGCAGACCAGAAGAGTATTTTTGAAAATTTACCACTGAAATGACTGGTTGGGTTATCGAGCCAGTTATTCCAGTGGTAAACTTAAAAAAATATTCTTCTTTTGGTCTGCAAATGGACATTTCTCAAGCCCAGTACAGACATCGTTTTTGGATGATGAGTGTTAAAGGGTTAAGCTGTTAGAATAATAAACTCCTACCTTTACACCAGCAACCAGATGCATCACATTTTTCCATTCTTGATCAAGTTTCGTTGTCAGTTCTAACGTCTTCTCCTTTTGTGCTTGTCTCTCATACTGCAACACAAACAGAAACATACAATAATATTTAAAACAATACACTAACAGGTCACCAGTCATATTCCATCGTATCAAACATATTCGTACAATTTCTATATTTATGTACTTTTCATTCCGTACAATGCACGGCTGGCATCCTTGGTGGACTCTGGGTGCGCAGAGGTGTAGTGTCTAGATTCTTGCTGAAAATTTTGAACAAAATTGGATTGGAAGCCATTACTGCCTCAGCAAGTTTTTGGAGTGGAAGCATGTAAGATATTATGTCTTTCCACTTAGCCAGTATTTATACTTCAATTAGAATTTATACTATAACTCTGTAATCTATATAACTAGTTTTCAATAAAAGACTTGCCTATAAATACCTAACTCATTAACTGCCAAGATTGGTTAAGAAAGTGAGATTTTTGATTATTGGATGTCTATAATAAATAAGCCTAGGGAAAAACTATTTTTTCAAAGTTATGACAGGAATGACAGGCTCATTTATCGAGCCAATCATTCAAGTGGTAAATTTTCAAAAATAGTCTTTCTCTTGGCTTGTACATTCCTCAAGCTCATTGCAGATGCAGGCTTTTAGAGACGTTTGACTATTAAAGTGTTAAGTCACCAACTAAAATGGCATCTTGTTGCCTATATTAAACTAGATGTTGACTTTAAGTCAGCGATTATGTAGCCTCACAAAAAACATCATCCTTGCTACACCGATACATGTAAGAAGTGTGGGATTGATATATGAATACCTTAAATAAATACATGTTGAACTAATACCATTTCATCACTCTCAATAGGTTAATCAGGACTGATCCCTCTTTGCATTACTCATGTAGTACCTTTGCTTTCTTGGACTGTGAAATCAATTCCTGCATCTTCTCCTTCCATGATTTCCTCCCAGTGGCTCCACCTGCTTCCTCCTCCTTTTTTGTCAGGAAACCACCAAACAGTTCTTCTCCAACCAACTTTGCTAAAATAGAAAGAGTTAAACCTGGTTATTGAACTTATAGCAGACACATTAGGGACCATTCAAATGTGGTCACAAAAACAAATGATTGATCACTTTGCCCTTTAAAGAACAGATTCTTCATGATATATACATATTCTGTTGAATATTTTAAAAGTATTTTGATTGGAAGCAGTTGCTGTCTATGGTAGCAGCAGTTTCTATTCAAATTAGTTTCAAAATATTCAACAAATTTCATTAGAGCTGTCTTGAAATTGAGACACTGGAATTTCAAGGGCCAAAGGGTTAATATAAGTTATTATCCACAACGTTTTAAAAAACCCTCGGGGATATTGTAATCGCCTCCATCCGTCCATCTGTCATGCTATCTCCTCCCAAACCATTGGGTGGAATTCAACCAAATTTGATATGTGGGTTACCCATATGATTCCGCTTTGCAAGACGATGTATACGTTTGCCTCCACCATCAGGGGGGGGGGGGGAGAGACAGAACTCAACCAAATTAGATATGTGAGTTTGCGGAGTGCAAGAGGCCATTTACATTTGACTCCGGCCACAGTGGGACGGGGAGGGTTAAAAGGTCCAATTTTAACTTGCGGAAATTGATTGTAATTTGTAAGATATCTCCTCTGAAACCATTGGACAGAATTCAAACAAATTTGGTATGTGAGTTGCCCATATTAATGTGGAGTACATGAGCACATTTTGATTTGGCCCCGGTTCCCAGGGGTGGGTGGGGGTCAAAAGGTAAAGAAATTGATTGTAATGCTCCTCCGAAACCATTCGACGGAATTCAACGAAATTTGGTATGTGAGATACCCATATCAATGTGGAGTGCATGAGCACATTTAAATTTATCCCCGCCTCCTTTGGGTTACCCATATCAATGTGGAGTGTATGAGCACATTTAGATTTGAACCCCCCACCCCCTGCAGTGGGTGCGGTCCAAGTGTCAAGAAATTGATTGTAATGCAACTGCTCCAAAAAAATTGGATGGATTTCAACCAAATTTAGTATGTGCGTTACCCATATCAATGTGGAGTGGATGACCACATGTACATTTGGCCCCGCCCCCCCAGGGAGAGGAAGATGAGGTCAAAATGTCATAAAATTTATTGTAATGCAACTTCTCTGACATTGTTGGACGATATTCAACCAAATTTGGTATGTGAGTTACCCATATGATTGTGGAGTGACATTTACCGGTGTGTGTGTGTGTGTGCGTGTGCGCGTGTGCGTGTGGTGGGGTCAAAAGTTAAAAGCGGTGAACGTGGGGATTTGTGTCATCGACCAATCAATCTAGTTTGTTATATGAACTTGCCATTGGTGGGCTTTTTGATAGTTATTTAACATCTGACTTAAAAAGTAACCAACCACCTTATGGCTCTCAAGACAAGTGTCCATTATAGACAGGCTTGACCATACATACAGCGGATAGGTGAATGGATGATTTTCACACTACACACTGTCAGTAGTGCGTGGACATAGATAAGCGTGATCCTGTAAATATTATAAATATAGGATTATACATGAGAAAATGGTTCTAGCTGGAATTGTGACAATAAGGTGGCACCGCTCACAAGGAACAAGGGAGATAACTCCTTTAATCTACACATATAAGGAGCTGGTTCTATCAGTGCATGTGTAATAAGAATATGTCCGTAAGCATGCCTCGGCTCTTGTATACTGTGGCTCACCTATGGCCATAGCGGCTTAATAATCTGCTGTCGGATTAAGTTAAAGTCCAATAAATGTGCTAAAATATCAGGAAGCCATAGGGCTTCACGATATACCGATATTATATCGAATACCGGTATCATAGCTATACCATTAGTCATACCGATATGATTTTGCTGATACCGAAATATCGAGATATAAGATAAAACCAGTATAACATTTTTTTAGGCAGATAATCTGCTTCACATTAGTAATATTTCAATAGTATATAGATATCTAGTGATATAAGTTACTGCTCTTCGTATGGGAAAATGATATTTTACCCGTATTTACCGATCACGCTTTTCCTATTTATCCAGAGCTGTCAAATTGTTGTCTTGGGGCTAGTGTTAGAGTAATTGATAAATTAACGGCTATGAAAGTTGTCTACTTATAAGAATGCACCTCTCTGCAAAAAAATTCAATAAAACCTATTTTATTTACCATCATAGGACATCGGATGGTTAAAAATGTCTAAAACCTATCTTTTCCTGTGCTAATATTTTATAATTTTGGCTCGTTGTTTTCTAGAAAAATCATAATATGAAATGAATATTTCGAGTGATATTTTATATCATTTACTACAGGTTAGTCAGCGATTTCCCGGAATTGGGCGCCTTTATAGTGACCGCCCAACAACCCAAGTAAAGAGGAACCTGACAATATGAGAAAAACTTCTCAATTCCCACGAGCTTTATTCACTTATGTTGGCGGGTATCATTAGATATCGATTGATACAAGCTACTCTAACGAGAGCGAGCTTAGGCATATGTATTCACAGCATATGGTAGTCTATTTAGTATGTGTTATAATGGCTAAGTTGTACCCCTGCACAGAGATTTCCACATTTTCTGGCAGTTTCGTCCCATTATAAATTCATCTTATAAAACACAGGCCATCGTGATAAGTTCATTTGTTATTCTAACATATACATCAATGCAGATAGCCAGGAAAATTAGTAAAACGTATTACATTCATATCAAACGTGTTTGACTCATAACATTGATATTTGTCAGTCAAATATCAACAGCTCGCCGTTTCACTGGGCGGGTTTATACGGGACGAGATGGTCACTGGTTACCGATATCTCGTGATCTCCACGCGGAAATAGTTTTAATTTCGTGGCAAATTCAAATCATTTGTAGGGACGATTTGGGGTGGAGGGGGGGGGGGGGGGGTTCAGCCGTTTTGGGATATGATTTAACTGAAGACTGAAGGAAATTTCAATTTCCCTTTCTCCGAGATCTATCAATACTCACCATTCTATTACTTCTGATATACAGCTGGCCCTGATAGCTGGCTCTAGGACTATAGACTTAGAAAGCTTTACCGACTCCTTGGAACCGGGTACTCGGCTCCCAACTGCCGAGTACCGTCTACCATGAAGCTCATATTGTTTGCATAGCCACCAAACAAGAGAAACTCATGGCTTGCCTCCGTGGGGCTGGGAGGCTGGGTCCGTAATAGAATGGTGAGTATTGATAGATCTCGGAGAAAGGGAAATTGAAATTTCCTTCATTCTCCTTCGATCAATACTCACCATTCTATTACTTCTGATATACACCAGATTTGGTCAGTAACCTGGTGGGAAGGGGCAAGCCATAACTGCTACTTTTGCCCCTTGGAGAAAGAGCTAGACTTAAACTTGACTAATGGAGACCTAAAAGGACCATCAAGTTAACGGAACCGAATCGCATTCGCATCACTGCCACCCCCCTTTTTTCTCCTAAGAAAAGGGAGAGAACTCACGAACATGCACCTCGCCTGAAAACACAAATATGCCAAGAGGGTTAACTGCTCTTTGCATATATTAGCCTGGGAATGAGCATGAATATATAAGATGAATGATCATGATATATAGACATAACACAAAACACTCTCAATCCTGAATTACCTCATGATATTTGGATTTCAGACCTGGAGCCTCCAACCATTCACTTGTCCGGCCATCAGTGACACAATCTGGTTGATATCCACTCGCTCGACCATGTCTGCTTCTTAATTCTCTCTTACAAATTCCTAAAAAGGAAGAAGAGCCGTGTGGTCATATAGCTATCGTCTCAAAACAGCTAAAGCGAGTGGAATGGCGAAGTCTGACACATCCCTCATATAGTAATCCTTGAAAGAGGACTCACAGTGCCATTGTGCAACAGTCATGATGTCCTTAAATGGAACACCGTTGTAAAGGGCGGAAGAGGCGGCTAGTCCTCTAACATCATGCCCTTGCGCATTGCTCTTGGTGCCCAATCGTAATCTCACGGGTAGTCTGAATGCATTCGACTACCCAACGAGAGATAGACTCCACGGATGCGGCGCCATATGGCTCCTTATGGCAGATCCACAGATGTCTATCATTCGACCGTAACGAGTCTGTCCGTTTTGTACTTAGTCAAAGCACGGACTGGGCACCAGACACTTGCATCACGATCAAACCTACTTAGTTTCGGTATAATGATCGGTTTGCCGGGATATCTCAAAGATCGAATCTTTGACATAAACTCTGCTCTTGGCAGTAGACGCAGACCCTCTCTGGAGACAATAAATCGGTCCCTCTCTGCTGAAAGTGCACGGATCACACTGCGCCTTCTAGCTGAGGAAGCTGCCAATAGAAAGACTGCCTTTAGAGTCAAATGCTTTAGATTAGCTGAACGCAATGGTTCGAAAGGGTGCTTGGCCAGTACATTAAGCACTAAAGATAGACTCCAGGCTGGAATGACTACCGGTTGTCTCGGTCGGAGATTGCTCATTCCCTTCATCATCACACTCAACTGGGCCACCTCTGGACTATCCCTGTTGGCTAGACAAGGGATAACTGATGCCAAAGCTGACTTGTATCCAGCAATTGTGACAGGAGCTAGTCCTGAAAAGAACAGCTCACAGAGAAAGTCTGCTATTTGCTGAATAGTGGAATGATAGGTAACAATACCCTTTTCCTCACACCAGTTTGCAAATCCGTTAACCTTGTTGTTATATGACTTGAAGGTTGACCTACCTCTCGCAGCTGCGATGAAATCTGCAGCATGTCGAGAAAAGCCCTCCGACGTGGAACGTTGTTTGACAACAACCACACAGTCAATAACATTTCGGGACGCTCGTGTAGGAAGCGTCCCTTGGCCTGGGAGATTATGTTCGGAATCTCGGGTAACTGCACTGGATTTTCCACCCGCAGACCTCAAAGATCCGTGAACCACGCCCTGCTGGGCCAAATGGCGCTATAGCAGGACCAGGCACAGTTCCTCCCTGATCTTCACCAATATCTTCGGTAGAAGAATGGTGGGTGGGTACGCGTAAGCGTGCATCCCTCTCCAGCTTAACGCCAGAGCGTCTGTATCGACAGCATTAGGATCTGTATCGGCAAGACATGTCATGATTTGAGCATTTTCCCTTGTGGCGAACAAGTCCACGTTGGGTTTGCCCCAATGCTCGAAGATCCTGTGAAGAACTGGAGGGTTGAGAGACCATTCTGTTGGCAGAATTCTCTGTCTGCGAGACAAAGCATCCGCCAGAATGTTCAATCGCCCAGGAATATGAGCTGCTTTAAAAACAACCGAGTAATTCCTGCACCATTGAATCAAGTGCCACACTTAGATACATAGTGTGGGTGACTTGGTCTCGCCGTGGCGATTTCTGTATGATACTACTGTCGAGTTGTCCGACCGTATCAATATCGCCGTGCCCCTGACTTTTGGAAGAAACCTTTTCCAATGCCAGTTCCACTGCCATCATCTCCAACAGATTGATATGCAGCTGGCTCTCTTGGAGAGTCCATGTGCCCGAGACCTGGTGTTCTCCCAGGTAGGGCCCCCATCCCTCCAGCGATGCATCCGTGTACACGGACAGCTGGGGTTGGGGTAGGTGCAGCGAAAAACTCCTACTAGGAGATTCTGACGCTTCTTCCCACCATACAAGATGCGACATTATTGGCTCCAAAACTGGCACCAGTTTTGACAGGGGTTCTATTCTCTGTTTCCACAGAGACATCAGATACAACTGGATAGGTCTTCGCATACGAGCAGTGTACGGGTATACCTGCTACATGGAGACCATCATGCCCAGCATCTGAAGAAACCGCCTCGCCTGAATGTGGTTTCCCAATCGAAACTCTTGAGGATGGCTAACAGAGACACCACTCTGGGCTCTGATGGGTAAAAAACCCTGCCCTCCTCGAGATCGAATCGCATCCTTAAATAAACGAAATGTTGAGTGGTGTGTCAACTCAGATTTCGCCTTGTTGACTATCTAGCCTAGATCTGAAAGCAACTTCAGATTCAGAGCAGTATCCACCTCTAACCTGGCTGATGATCAGCCAATCGTCTATGTAGGTGTGAAGCGCCACGTTCTCTTTTCTGAGAAACGCTGTCACCACAAGGACCACTCTGGTGAAAACCCCTTGGAGCTGTCGACAGGCCGAATGGGAGGATTTAAACTCCCATACTAGATTCTGAAACGTAACTCTCAGAAACCTGTGACAACTCCCGTTCATAGGAATGTGGGAACATGCATCTCTCAGATCGATCGATACACACCACACCCCCTTCCTCAATCCTGCCATTACCGACCTCGGAGTTTCCATCTGAAACCGAGGCTTATGGATAAACCAATTCAATGGCCTGAGACTGAGTATGGGTCTCCATCCCCATGGGGGACAAGGAACATGTTTGAATAGAAGCCTGGAGTGTTCCGGTTTGCTGGTTTATTGCTCCCTTCAGAAGCAAACCTGACACTTCGTTTTTAATAGCCTCTAACTTGTCTGGTCCCGTTGAACGGGTGACCAGACAGGTGCCAAAGACAGATTCTGTATTGGAAAGTCCCACCACTCTGGTATGTACCCCTGGGATAACCATCCCAGGACCAGACTGTCTGACGTCACACCTCTCCAAACCTCGACGAAAACGCATGAGCCTTCCACCCACTATAGACGCCTCAACGCCTAATGGGGGTGTCTGGCTCGCGTATCCGCTCCCCCCCCCCCCCTCTCTCTTGACGAGAGAGAGAGAGAGAGAACCATATTGGTCTTGGCTTGGCCGGTCTAACTGGCACCGCTGTTCTTGTCGCACAGGTGCGGTCCAGGCAGATGCGAAGGGAGCCCTCGTACCCTCGGGTACGATCCGCTCCCTTCTGTCCGCCCTTTGAGGACTTACCTCTCCCCTTCCCCTTCCCGCCTCTCGGGCGATCAGGAGCAATATTGGGGAGGGTAGAGGCCCCCACAACCTTCTTGGCTTTCTTCGCCGAGGCGGCTGAGAAAACCCAGCAGAAAAGAGAAGCAGCACTATGCTTTAGGCTTTCACCTTGCTTTTTCTGTTTCTTGAAGGTTGCCCGGTCAGTGGCCTGACTACAGTCAGATAAACTGCCAACCGATTCTGCACAATGCTGGCCGTGTCCTCCAAGATGGTCAGCGCCTGGCCACCAAAGATGCTAAGGCCTGTCAGGGGTGTCCCAAGAAGACGCTCCCTGACGGCATTAGCTGGACGCATATGGTCAAGGACCATCTGCCTCCTGGACATAGTCACACGCGCCTGCACCCTTGCCAATGCGTCTATAGACAGCACCAGTCCGTCATTAACGCACGAAAGCGCCACAGGTGGCACAGGGTGGCCTGCCCCCACTTCAGCCCACACCGACTGAAGAAGACGATAAGAGTGGTTGACAGCACTCAGTACTGTCCTCACACCCCCATCACACAGGGACAGGACTTCATTATGGTCTACCTGAGCTTTGTCCACCAGTGCCGGGGCGGGGCCACCCGCTCCAGCACTCTGGACACCCAGTACCCAGCGGTCAACCTCTGTGACCGACGGGACAACACCATACCTGTCGTATTCCCCCCGTGGAATACGGCCCCTCGCCCGCACCTCCATGGAGGCCGCAAGAAGCTGGCCCTTGTTCATGCGTTGTTTGCTATAAATAGCATCAAGCAACACCATAAACCATGGATCCAGTCAAACAGACTGGATCAGGGCTGCGGGCAAGATCCCCGTCCTAATTGATGCACCGATGGACGGGGTACATCCTCCTCGGCCGTGGTCGAAACCACAGACGGGTCCACCCTGGCTAGCCAAGCCAGAGTCTCAAACCAATCCGTCTCCGAGGAGGACACTCCCGTGAACACGTCACCCGTTGACATGTTCACGGCCCTACCAGCAATGGCCTCCCGGCTAGGAGCCATTGCTGATATGCCAGGAACTCTGGTACCGTACGGTTCCGCCGCCACCCCATGGAACACACCAGTCCATGGAGTAGGCCTGCACGGAAAACCGTGCAGACCCGTAGCAGTTGAGGAACCGTGGCCAAACACGGGCGCCAACGGCACCCCATGTCTGACCGCCGGACCAGGCGAGATAGGTGAGTACCATGCCTGGCCGGCCACACCTGTCATCGTGTTGGTTGGCGGCAAACCAACCATTACAGGACCGGTGCCCGGTACCGGAGTGGCCTCAACCACGGGCGGAGCCGCTGCCCTGGCTTGCGCCAGGCCAGACAGATGGAGGACGGTTCCATCAGGACGGAATCGACCTCCATGCTCTCCACCCACGGCATCACAGGCCGCAGCACCCCTTCCTCTTCGCCCTCCTCATCTTCAGACCCCTAAGAGTCATCACTAGACAAGGAAAATGCCTGACGGACCGGCCACCGCTACTGGACCATCCGGTGGCCGCAGAGAGACAGAACCCAACCAGGCTGGAGCCCGACGGGACTGCCAGGGGGCCGTACGAAACGGCTCCCTCGGTGGCCAGTCCAGAACCCTGTCCAAGGACAGGGTCTGAATCAAACATGGGGAGAGACTGCCCTACAACTTTTGGCAGCAGGGACGACACCAGCGTGGGCAGAACGCTATGCAAGACACCTTGCCTAGCCGGACCAAACCACGCCGGCGGTGCCATCTCCGCCACCTCCGGTTGCAGACGTGGAATGCCCCATGGGCCGAAACGGACGCTCCACGATTTACTTTCGGACCGCCTGACCCCGCGTCAGACCCTGCCAAGTCCTTCTGGCAAGGAACTTATGCATCATATCGACCGACCACACAGCGCAAACATTACACCTACTGTCAAGACTACACTTAGTACAGTGGAAACAGACATGGTCCTTGCATAGAACCCGTACGATATGTGGCACTCGACACATGATGGCGGGGCTGGCTTGGCCTATAAAAAACCAAACCTACAATAAGCCAGCGGAACGAAACAAAAATGGGAGGCAGACAATTAATTTTCAAATATATTGACCATAAATTAACTGTCACCCTCCCGCACCCCACCCCGCAACGTTACAGCAAAGATCGCATTGATTATGATGACAAGAACGAAGCGGGCAATAATACACCCATACACTGACCTCAAGGATGCATAACGGAACCAGGAATCATATCGCATAGCATTCGGGGTATATTTACTAATAAATATAAATTATACTCCTAACGAAGGCCAAGACGATATGTGAAGAAACAACAAAATGTAAACAAACTGCTGTAGCACACGGTAAAACTGCAGACCACACATCTAAATCAAGAATTTTGAAACCACTGATCATTGCAAACAGATCGTGATAACACGCAAAACTTGAAAATCCAGTTTTTCTGGTACCAATTAAAGTACAATTAAAGTACCCAGAATCAGATGCGCGAATTAATGAAACATTTTCTTCACATAAACATCCGAGAAACACGGGTGTGACGACACCCGCTCGGATCTTACGGAGAACGACGTCAGCCGATAATCGTGTTAAAACACCGATAAGCCAACACCTAATTTCATATCTGCCGATCGCCTGTTGGGGATTTAAAGGAAGGCGATCATCTGGCATATTTCGTTGTTAACACACGTCTCAGATTCTTTGGGGTTAGAAATTGGAACATGCGACACAGACGAAATTTTAGAGACCTAAGTCTTTTAACTATGGAATAACATGGAAATATACGACCTGGTTATCATCGGAAGCATCCATATTAATCCAAAATATCCTTTTGAGAACGCACAAGCTATCACAATTAATCACAGTAAAAAGACTTAGGCTTAAACACTCTTAAGACTTTCCAACTGCAAAAAGCATGTATTCTCTTGTCGCTATGCAAACAAGAATGAGCTTCATAGTAGACGGGTACTCGGCAGTTGGGAGCTGAGTACCCGGTTCCAAGGAGTCGGTAAAGCTTTCTAAGTCTATAGTCCTAGAGCCAGCTGTATATCAGAAGTAATAGAATGGTGAGTATTGATCGGAGAAAGTTAAAATTTAGCGTTTAATTTCAGGATTCGTGTAATTTCTTGGTTTTATTGTGGAAATTTGCGGCGACTATTTAAGTAGCGCTGATATACGTTGAATATGGAATCATACTACTCGAGCCTCACTCCATTTTTCCCATCGGAATAATACCGGTATTAAAGGTATACCAGTATGAAAATTGATATCGATACCGATATTCCTTTTTCTAATACTGTGAAGCTCTAGGAGGCCATATGCGAAGGAATTTCGAGAATTAAGTTCATTGTTGTCTCTGTCAATAGCAGGCTTGCACGATTACGTGATTAATTCGAAAATCACGATTATGTTTTAAATCATGAATTTATATGATTAAAAATTAAATATTCATGAATATTTTCTATTGCATAATATATTTCAAAACCTAACTTTCAATTACTTTTTAATACGATCGGTCATGAAAAATGACATTTTGGTTAGTGAATGTATGTCCATTTGCAGGGCAAGAGAATATTTTTGAAAATGTATTAGTGGAATGCTTGGCGATCAATGCAATAATCGTTCAAGCCTAGTAGGCATGCGTGAGTGACCGTGTGAGTGAAAGTATCAGTGTGAGTCCATGTGTTAATGGGCATCCTAGGAGGAAAGTTAGTGACAAGTTTTATACGCAGTCTACGTCTGGCCCACTCCATAATTCGAGGCTGCCCACTTGCCATTGAACAGCACCCTTCTACGGGTTAGAGGAAGTGTACTCTTGCGGCTGTCTACTAACAACTAACATTTCTGTTAGTCCATGATAGAATTAGCCATAATTCGTAAACCGCTACCCTCAAATTTCGACATTAGGAAACTCTATTATGCCTCACCTTTCCCACCACCAACTCGTGAGACAAAGGATACCGCGATTCCTCCCCGTCTGCAACCCGGTCCGACTGTGACTCTAACGTGGTCATATTTATGCTAGGAAAAGTCATGGCAGAAGAAAAGAATAACATCAGGATAGGAGATGGAAAAGGCGTCTCTGAGAGGCGGTCGAGCCATAGAAAACTGCACTGGAAGCGCAGCCAGCAACCCCATCAACCACGTGGTCGATGTCAGTGCTGTAACTTAACATTTAGAGATGAATGCCATCAGGGCATGCTAAAAATTAAAACAGAGTACCCTCATTGAACTTAGGTTGCCCGCATTCTGTCATATAATAAATCAGTACACATACTTGTCTTTTTATAAAATATTGTATGAAGAATGCTATTTATTCAAATATTTAAGGTACTGACTGTTTAGATCCACATGCCCTCGGTGATTCTCAATTGCATTTGCATCAGGGCACTCACTAAGTTACAGTACTGGATGTGATGCGACACACAGAATTTCTTACACCTTCTGAAGAATGAAATTCCATATCTTTCCAGATTTATATTACCAATTTCAACACACATTTCCTGATATTGCCAATCAGTGTCTTTTAAAATTGCCAAAATGGCGCAGTAGAGAAACATCCATCCGCATTCCGAGAAAAGAATGTTTAAGAAAACGTTTCACTGGAGTGATTGTCTCTGTGGCTCCCACATGATAACCAGGCCAGTTATTACTAGAATATGTTTTATAAATATATCAAATTTTTGTCTGCAAAGAGAAATCCTCTAGGAAACGGTTTCTGTTGTCCTGGTCCACTTCAACAATGAACAGATTAATTATAATTGCTCACCACTAAGTCTTCCTCCTTCCTCATCATCCTCATCACTCTCCACCGGGTCCTCAAACTTCTCAATCTCTGCCAATGATTGACCATAATGAGTTAATTCTTCGTCATCATTTAAATTATACAACTGAGTCTTCTTCTGGTGATGCTGGTTTAAAACAAACAAATTGCTCCGGATTAACATTTAATGGTCAGGCTTGCCAAAACCACCATTTGCAGTGGTCTTGAGAAATGCAGACCAAAACAAACTTACTTTGAAATTTTACCAAGTGCTACAGTAACTCGTTCAATAAAAGAGCCAGATATTTCAGTGATAATTCATAAATTTTCAAGCTTTTCTTCTCTTGGCCTACAAATGGACATTCACTAAGCAAGAATTTCAATTTTCTTGACAAATCTTGACCATTAAATGGTTAATACATGTATAGTGAGAGCACAAATTTATCACATAAAGCAAGCATTCTAAGTTATTTGTGAGCTGTACTGTAGCTAAGTGTCTAAGAGGGTCTGTTATATGGTCTGTGTATGGCCTAGAAAACAGATTGTTACATGTACAATACAATGCAAAACAAATCCATCATGTACTGTGAGAAAAACAGAGTGAAACAGAACAAAAATGAAACAAAAGTAAAACAGAAATGAGACAAAAGCAAAACCAAAATGGAAACAATCCTACATGTAGTTATCTTGTACCTCAGATTGTTCCATCTTCACTTTGTGTATGTTTCATTTTCGCTGTTTTTGTTTCACATTTGCTTTGTTTCTGTTTCATCTTGATTTTGATACTCTCAATTTTTATCCCAAGCAGTTATACGTTTGTAATTTGCTTTAAGTTGTACTGTACTAGCCCCCAAAGCTAGTCCATTCAGAACCATAGTGCAAGCACTGCTTAACCATTTAACCCTCGAATTTGTTCAATACAATTTCAATTTTCTCATAGAAAATGTCCATTTGCAGACGAAGAAGACTATTTTGGACAATTTATCACTGGAATGACTGGCTCGGTTATCGAGTCATTCCAATGGAAAATTTTCAAAAATAGTTTTCTCTTCGTCTTTAAAAAAGACATTTCTCAAAACCACAGCTGAAACCGTTTTTGGCTGATCTGAGTGTGAAAGGGTTAATTTCTACTGGACATGGTCTAGACTTAATTTCAAGCCTTGTGTACATTACATTACCCGTCTTTCCAATGTAAATCTCTTCAGCATTTTCTCTTCCACATTCAAGGTTGGATTATTCTCTCCAATACGCTTGTCAATTAAGCGGTTAGCCTTGCCATGTTCTTTATATTCATGTAACAAGGTTTCTTTTCGCTGAAAAGATAATAACAGAATATGCATGCATAGCATTCACAATGTAACAACAGCTACATGCTGTCAATGTGTTGCTTCCAAGAGATTAATGAAACATTCAATTACATGTAATTCTTTCTCAACATTAGAACAAACAGGAGACATGCAATATCAGCAAATGTATCCATATCATACAATTATTATTTAAAACAAGTGTGGCTTAGTCGGAAATGTAAAATTGGACAGATATGAGGCACAAGCCAAAAGGCCTGTATTGCTGAGCCAAGGGGCCTGTATCACTGAAATACAGCATCAATATTTGAACTAAGAAACATGAAAGATTTTAAGATTTAGGCTGGAAATATAACCATTTTTGTATGCAGCATGAACACAAGATTATATTGACATGAAACCTGAATAGTTAGGTCAGAAATGAAACAAGTGTACACTGGCTACATTTAAGCGAATCGGATTTCCGATTGAATTCCCAGAGAATATTTTGTGATGGATACCAGTCTCAGGTAACCATTCCTTTATAGTAATAAAATCTGCAGTTTTGATGGGCTATGAAAATTTATATTTTGGTATGCTAAAGCATCTGCATTTGGTTCTCTGCCATTTAACTATGGTTCCTGAATCGAACTTGACACTAGGTTTCTTCCACACCAATTTTGATTCAAATAGGCAGAGTGGTTTATGATACATGTACATCATCTTGTAAAGAAAAGGTTCACAGATGAATGCCACAGAAAAATTCACACATGGATTTTCACGCTTTATGAGATAATAAAGTGATGACAAAAAAACATAGTTTTGAACGCGTTCCCATCTGAAAATTATCAACTTCATGTACAGTACATCTCATCATAAACTTTAAAACTGAACCTGTTAATGGTCAAGCTAGCCAAGACCGGATGCCGAGGTAGTAGTGGACAACTGGACACTGGTCATTTGCAGGCTATGAGGAGATTATACTGTAATGACTGGCTTGATAACTGAGTGAGTCATTCCAGTGGTACAAAAATTTTCTGTTCTTGGCCTACAAATGGACATTGATTACGGAGAAATTTAGATTTACCTAACCACTCTTGATGATAAACCCTTTAATGGTCAAGTTTGGTCACGAAAATCAAAATATGTGCTTATCGTATGTCCATCTGCAGGCCAAGACAGGACTATTTAAAAAAAATTACTACTGGAATGACTGGCTCTGTTAGCGAGCCAGGCATTCCAGGGATAAATTTTCAAAAATAGTCTTCTCTTGGCCTGCAAATGTACATTCCTCAAGACCACTATAGAGGTCGGTTCTGGCTGGCTTGAGTCTTGACCATTAAATGGTTAAGGGGCTACTTGTGTCCAAAAAAACTTTAAACAAACGTGCTTGATGATTTTTAAATGGTAACTTGTTTGAATTCCTGTAACTACCTTCTTTAATGCCCTGGATCGTGACACACCTGGCATTCCCCGAACATCCTTTGTCACCTTCCTTCCGAGGACTGTATGTTTCTGATTGTTTATCTTAATCTCAAATGGATTAACTTTTGCATTTCCTGCAGGCGTCCGTCGATTATTCACCTTGTCCGATACGCCTTTCTTTTTCTTCGCCATCACAAATAAATGTTAGGTGACGTAGAATGTGTAGCTTGTCAGGAAAAACACACTGGACCCTAAAAAGCAAACAAATCTGTATCTTGTAAGCAACGATTCACTCAAATTAAACTAGAATGGACGGTCAACGCCAGGTGGGATTTTGTCCAAGATTTCCAAACGTACATGCCTGTACATTATCTTGCAATTTACACATTAATTTTATTCCCATACATTTCTATCAACCCAATATCTCCATTGAAACAATCTTGTTTCATAACATGTTAAGTTTGGAAATGTAAAATTGGGGGAAAACTGCAGTGCTTGTTTTTCGTAGCTGTTTCCATTTTCTACCAGTCTAACTAAACACCCACTAAGCCTAAGCCATATAGCCAGATTAAACAAAATTCATTGAGATCACATTTAATTCTAGTTTTAAACAGATAAGAAAAATTTCTCACAAAATTTGTTAGATAGCAACAGTTTCCAGTCAAGGGATGAAATAGACCCAGGATTGGTGACAAGTTGGCAACGATTCGAAATATGACGCCCATATATGTGGCTTCCTCTACAATCTTGACTTTATCCTGGTTCCTAATGGAGCAGGCATAAAATCCTGGTGATTCTGTCTAGCGTGATTCTGTTCAGTGGGATTATGCCCAGTAGGATTTTGTCCGGATGGGATTATGTGTGGTGTGATTTTGTCAGTGTGGAATCTTGTCTGGTAGGATTTTGTCCGGATGGGATTATGTCCAGTGGGATTTTGTCTGGGTGGGAATATGTGCAGTAGCATTATGCCCAGCTCGGATTATGTCTGGTGGAATTTTGTCTGTGCACCACGTTTGGTCTAGCCTACATTACAATCACCATTTTTGAGATCAACTTTGTAGGGGGTCATGGGGGTGGGCAGGACACCGGTAGACCTATTTCTGCAAAACCATAACAGATACTGTTGAATTATAGGCACAGTGTGAGTGTGGATGCAAAGTAAATATATTGTTTATCAAACAGAATGCAGGAAATACTTCTCATACATGTCATGCAGAACCTCATACTGTCATTTTGAGGGGACACACCCTCACTCACAGACCACCCCCGGGATTGGACCCATTCCATAATAAAATCTTAGATCGATTCTTTTCACCACTCTCTCCAATACTGGATGTAGTTAGATACTGAATGGAAGCTCAAGAAATAGGATCAAATAGAAATGGATTGTTCTCAGATAAAGCTATGTGTGGGCATGTGTCTGTGTGTACGTGTGTGACTGTGAGCATGCGCGCATGTGTGTGGGCATGCACACCTGTGTCTGTTTGTGTCTACAGAAATTGATTGTAACACAACTCCTTGGAAAACGTTTGATGGAATTTAATGAAATTTGGTATGTGAGCTATTCATGAGTGCGGGGTAAAAGAGTATATTTACATTTGGCTGCACCCCCAAGGGGGATGAGAGTGGTCTAATGGTCAAATCTCGCCCTGTAGGTGGGGCTTAGAATACACCTTCCGTATCCTCTGCGTGTCGTAAGAGGCGACTAAAGGAGGTAAGGGTGAGGTAACCCTGACAGAAACCTCGAGTGCTGAGGACGGAGGTTCCAGGCCGCACGGCGCACTCTAATAAACCATGGATCCACGCACTTAACGCTTATGATCATGTCGATAGTCACTTACAGGACTGGCGGTATGATCAGCGAACGAAAAGAAGAAGATGGTCAAATTGAAAATTGAAACCATTGGATGGAATTCAAACAAATTTGGTATGTGGTTTAGCTAAATGATTGCTGAGTACAAGATCATTTACATTTGGCTCCACCACCAGAGGGGGGGGGGAGCAGGCATCAAAAGGTTAAATGTGTGGAAATTGAAAATCCCTCAGATGGAATTCAACATTGTCAGAGTGAGGTACCCCTATGATTGTGGAGTGCAAGACGAGACTTACATTTGGCTCCGCTCCCAGGGCATGGGGTGGTGGTCAAAAGCTCAAGAAATTTATTGTAACGCAACGTGCCTCGGAAATCGTTGGTCGGAATTCAACCAAATGTGTTATCCATAAGATTGCAGAGTGCACGAGGGCATTTACATTTGCTTGCGCCCGCAGCAGTTCTGCACCCCCAGCAGTTGGGTTAAGAAATTGATCATAATGCAACTCGTCCTAAACCATTAGATGGCATTCAAACAAATTTGGTATATGTGAGTTATCTAGTGATTGTGGAGTGCAAGAGACCATTTACACTTGGTTCCAGCCCCCAGTGGGGGGGACAGGTTCGGCAGGCATCAAAATGCCAAATTTCAATGTGCGGAAATTTATTGTAACGCAGATCAAAACACTTCATCGAAATAAATTCAACTGTGTTAGAGTAGGTTACTTGTATTAACGTGGTGTGCGAGAAGAGATTTAGATTTGGCTCTGCCTCGGACCATGGGGTGGTCACTGGTGGTCAAAAGGTAAAGAATTTGATTAACACAACTCCTCAGAAACCGTTTGTCAGAATTCAACCAAATGTGTTACCCATGTGTAGGCTTGTGTGATTATTGCTTTAAGTGATCACACTCGATTATTCAAGAATAATCACGATTACTTGATTAATCAGCCAGGGTACAAATTACCCAGACATAGCAACAAAAAGCTGTAATGATGTTTAGAAATGTTCATTTGCAGGTCAAAAGAAGACTATTTTTTTTAAATGTATCACTGGAATGCCTGGGTCGATTCTTGAGCCACCCATTCCAGCGACACATTTTAAAACTAGATTGATTGGTCTATGATGCGTCATCGCAAATCCCCACGTTCACCGCTTTTAACTTTTGACCCACCCCACAACCCACCACCAAGGATGGAGCTAAATGTAAATGTCCTTTTGCACTCCGCAATCATATGGATAACTCACATACTAAATTTCGTTGAATTTCGTCCAACAGTGTCAGAGGAGTTGGATTACAATCAATTCCATGACCTTTGTACCCATCCCCCACACCCTGGGGCGGGGCCAAATGTAAATGTGCTCAACCACTCCACACTGATATGGGTAACTTACATTACAATCAATTTCTTGATACTTGGACTGCACCGCCAACCCCACCCAAGGGACAAATCTAACTGTGCTCATGATGCACTCCACATTGATATGGATAACTTACATACCAAATTTGGTTGAAATCCATCAAACAGTCTTGGAGGAGTTGCATTACAATTAATTTCTTATTTCCGAAAAAGTTGGTCCCGATCCCAAGATGATTCATAACAAGGAAAAATTAGTTACCTTTCCGGGATGTAGAAATTGTTTGAGTGTAGCTTTCGTGACCATCTCGGTCACTTCTTCAGCACTAACTGACGGTCGCTGGCAACTTCACTCTGGTCAGTTCTTGTGGAGTCCCATGACAGCATGGACTGGTAGACTGCTGGTATACGGTAGCCCTCATCTCTGTTCATGGTTGGTTGATGCTTGTAGATTTCTATGGCCTCTTTAACCTTCCGTTTGAATAAGTTGGTCTCAATGTTGATGACCGAGGCACTGCTGGCGGGGATGACGTGGCGAGTGGATTCTGTTTGTTCTGCCACAGCTGAGTTGGAATTAATTTTAAGATGTTCTTTGACTCTGGTGCTGAGAGGCCTTTTGGATTCACCTATGTATGTCCCCTCACATTGGTCACATTCGATCTTGTAGATGACTCCAGAGCGTTCATCTGTGGTCAGTTTGTTTTTGGGTCTTACTAGTTGTGATTTTAAGGTGTTGACAGGCTTGACATCTGGTGGTTTATTACGAGGTGGGGGAGGTGGTTTTCTCATCCACGAAGTGTAACCATTAGCTAGGAGAGACTGTTGGATGTGATGATGTTCTTCTTTTTTGTCTGATGTTTCTGTGATTATGGAGTCTGCACGGTGAAATAGGGTTCTGATGACTGTGTGTGTGTGTGTGTGCGTGTGTGTGTGTGTGCGTGCGTGCGTGCGTGCGTGCGTGCGTGCGTGCGTGCGTGCGTGCGTGCGTGCGTGTGTGTGTGTTTTCTGTACACGGTAAGTTTGGTGGTTCCGGAATCACTGACATGTACCAAGACGTCCAGGAAGGCAATCTGGCCATCTTCTTCGACTTCGCTGGTGAATTGGATGCATTGGTCGATGCTGTTGAGGTGATCAGTGAAAGGTTGGATGTTGTAGAGGTGCAGGCATGTGAAAGTGTCATCCACATATCGGTACCAGAAATGAAGGATTCCAAATTCCATGTTTCACAATGACTCCATCCAAATTTAGCCAGCCGACAAGGGAAGATGCACAGTGATAATGGATAAAGATGACTACCAAGATGGTCATGAAAGCTATACTTAAACAATAACTAATAGCGAATGAAGTGAGCGTATATAGTCAGATAACATGTATGTACGTATAATGAGAAAAAATCAACAGAAGATGAGACAGGATACCAGGCTAAAATACATATACCATGCGACTGAGAAAGCTCCGTTTCCGGTCGCGAGCTTTTATTTGGTTCCGGTTTCGGCTTATGATATAGCCTTTGTGGTTTCTTCATGTGCCCCCATTGCATTATGAGATATGGTTCTTCATTATGCGTCTGTTCCTCTCGTTGTTTTATGGCAACCTACTGTGCATTTTCAATGTCCAAAATTTGTGTGATATTGTTATCACGAAATAGTGTACATTTACTTTAGAATGTAAAGCGATTAAATGGACTGATGCAGACGAAATAAAAGCTTTATTTATTCCTATTTATGCGTCTGTAAATGGAATATGAGGTTTGGTTGACTGTCTCGTATTATTTTTAACACTCATGGCCGCGGAAGTCGTTGTTGTCAATGTTGTATGTATTTAGCGAAGATAGCAGGCCGGGTACCACGCCATTCGCACCCGGATGGAATGTACATTCATGTATTTACTCGCAGACATGCATTAATCCCGTTTTTTGTAGCTTATGTCTGGATAAACGCGATTTAAAAATTCTAGTGGATGATATTTCATTATGACATCATAGTTACTATGAACTTGTTTGTATTTCCCTGAAATAGCAAGGAGCACCGCGATACATTGGTACAAATTTTATAACGCCATTGGACTATTGCAACTATTTTAATGGTTTAGGCCCCGGTAAAAGATGCAACAATGCTGGCGGATATCACTGACATTGGGCACACACATTGTTGTGAATATCGTGGACTTGATTTACCAGCATGCCCTCCACGCATGACGAAAAATTGCCTTCAAAATATTATAGATGGGCATACCTATTTAGGACATTTCGACCATATAGATTCGTCCTATTTATTTAAGCAATAAATGGTGTCTGCGTTCACTTATATGCAACGCCTATTTTCATATTATTTCTTTATTATAATTTCAATAGGTCCCTCTGTTAGAGCGCTTTGTAACAAAACTATTCTATACAGAATGATGTTTGGTAGGAAAACGCTATCCCAGCATCCTTTGCATGATGTGTTTATGACGTAATATATGCTTGTTATATATGACGTTGTTTCGTGTACAATTACATCACACATTAAAAACAAGTTTTGGTTTTCATGAGTCACCTCCAAACATGTTTGGCAAAATAACAGAGCACTCTAACAAAATGTATCATTCCGTTATAAAAATGTTGTAGACATTGAAAACATTATCATTTTAATTTATAGATAATTTTATTTAGGTTAGTGTTTTATCCAGCTTTCGTGTCAAACTGAAAGCCCATAGGTAAACAAATGGGAGGGGTTAGAATCAAGATATAGGCATATTATTAACATACAGATTTTCTCGCCAAACCAAGAAAGCCGTAAAACTAAATAAAAAGAAATAAAACAAGGTTACCAATTTTCGTGAGTATTACCACGAAAATAGATTGCATTTATTAAATTACGTCTAAACAGAGATCCTATGATAAATCAATCATATGCCATCCTTACCTATCTGTATTTGTGTAAATGATATGAAGATTAATGCTACCTAATGCTGAATTATGAAGTAGTCTCAAGATTGTCTTTTCTTTAAAAATAAAAGTTCATGTGTTTACTTTGTGGGCGCAGACATTTTGCTTTTAGCATTATGGGACCAACTTTATTTTAGTTATTTATTTGTTAGATTTAGAATTAAAGAATGTTAGTGTGCTAGATCATTTTAATATAAGGTTTCTGAAATAACGATAGCATTAAAATATTGATTGTAATTATTTCTGTATGTCGTTGTAAACAAGGTCACATGACATGTGTCTACTGCTACAAAATGAAAAGGAAATTTTATACAGTCAGCATTTGTATTCTGAGGCGACTTGAATGGAAAGACATTACTAGAAATCGAAGGATAATCCTTGTAACTTTATCTATTTGATTTGTAAGTTATCCTAACAGTAAATATGCTTATACAGTCAGCATTTGTATTCTGAGGCGACTTGAATGGAAAGACATTACTAGAAATCGAAGGATAATCCTTGTAACTTTATCTATTTGATTTGTAAGTTATCCTAACAGTAAATATGGCATATGCTATCTGCATATGACCTTTGGTATCTTCTGACAATTTCAATTAATGCCTTAAATTGGTATCTATCAGTATCATTCATAGGGAGAAGAGTCTGAACTTGGCAAGCAACTATAATTAGTATAGAGATTCAGATTCAGATTAATTTTCAGATTCATTTATTTTGATATAAAATGTACAATTTGTAAATACACAACAGGTGGTCCACCAAAGGCAGAGCCTATATAGACGGTGGACCCCTACATAGAATTATATATATATATGGTCGAGTTGCTTAAATTCATGAGTACCGAAATTTGTGAATTTGCTTTTATCGCTCTCGTTCTATGATGTAACGTTGCATGGAATACATCTACACAGTAGCCACTTTTTGATTGACAGTTCTGAACCTTTTGACAAAGTTTTGAGCAAAATACGGTCAAAACAAGAAACTTTTCATACAATTACTGATGGTAGTGATAAAAATTGCAAGATTCCTTAATGCACTTTCTTAGATTACTTACTTGCACTTATTTAGCACCTAAAATGAGCAATTTTCACAATCCAAAGTTACCACCTGCTTTGTTTACATTTTCCCGCCGCGTCGGATTAGACTGATTGACGGTAGCACGTCTAAATGTTATTGGAGAGGCTCTAGAGGAAGGGGTGGGTGCTTATCAATGATTTACCAAAATGTTTTTTTTAACGATAGAAATTTTTTTATTCTTCCCTTTATGCCTGCTGAACATGTTTTAAAGACCCTAACGTTAGTTCATTTCTTCAGCTCATTAATATTTATGAATTTCATGTGACATCACTACCTAACGAAAGCGGCATCCATTTGAGGTTTTTTCTTTTCAAATGTATCAACTGCTTTTATAGTTTATACATTCATTTGTAAGACTAATTTATGGGTTAAAACGGGAAAAATTAGCAGTTGAAACATTCAACAAACCAATACCGTGATATTTAAGGATTTACAAGCATGTACCAGACAGCTGAAGATGCATAATCACCAATTCATGAAATTCGGTACCGCTATTTCAGTTTCACACATAACCTGGTGAGGTGGGTCAGTTCAAATGCATGGAAAATGCGGTTAAAAATTTAAGTTTTGTGCTGAAATTTTTGTATTTGTATTCGGAAGTGTTATTTTACATTGTGTTAAATTTTTGCGCAGATCTGTTTAAGAGTTTTCTTTCACAAGTGCATTACTTGCTTAGATTCACGAACTTCGGTACCCATAGTATATATATATATATATACATATACATATACATATATATTATACATGAAGGACTGACACTATAAAATATATGACACAATTAGTTCAGGTTTAACCTAGTCCTAAAAGACGAACAAGAGACATGAGCAGAGAGAATAATAATCATCCGAGTAGTAAGAGCTATTCTAACTGTTTAAAATTTCTATCAAGCAAATTTGCAAATGTATTTCATAAATAGGTATTATATGTAGAGCTGTTCGGTATTGATATTTTGTTTGGTACCGATATCGATAATTTTGGTCCCGATTACTTCGGTACGGTATCGGTATTGCGTTGATGCTTTTTTCCGTATGCACAGCGCTCAAGCACATGTTTTAATATCAACATTTGAAATAACATCTACGCATTAGACATTTTTGCGACATATATATTAATTGTCAGACGGTACAACATTATGATGGCTAGCCCACTTGGGACGCAAAATAATGAGGACTGCCTGTGCAAACTTGATGGAACTCTCCCTTTTTCAGTATTGACACCTTGGTAAATTGAGATTTGCTCGGTACGCTATTTCGATATTGTCGCGATATTGATATTGCACAGTAATTTTGGTATTACCCAACAGCTCTAATTATATTATTATCTTCATCCAACTATTACTAAACATATTAAAAAATATGTTTGTGACGTATTACATGTTAAATGTAAGGGGTCCACCACTGCATAGGTTCAAATAGGCTTAAAAACTATATGTTATATGAAAATAAATTATTTTGAATCTTGAGGTCTATATATTACACAATTTAAATCAACAACATAACTTATCCTGTCTTGTTTACATATTTGCCGCTGACGTCACCAGCAAAGATTTGAGGTGTCGCTGCCTCACGGGGTGTGTGGGATTATTGCACATTATCTAACCAATGAAAGTATTACTTACTCGTTATCTAACCATTGAATGTTTTTCATAGAATAATACACGTGTGTTCATATCGAGAAATGTGGAACAGGCTAAAAGCCTTATTTATATATAAATACCTATATGTACTGTATTATAATTAGAAACAGGTGATGGGATGCTATATTTCAGGTGATCAAGACATATAGTCTATGATGTCATTATGTTTTGCTATTGCCTACTTGGCTGATTTCCCTGACTAACTCATGAATATTAGATATTTATGTCAACTCATTCCTTGGTGATGAAGGTGTTGAAGCGTGTTATGGTCCATCTTCATCACACAAGAGGTACAATATTTTTATTGTACAATATAAGCTGTCTGAATAACCATGATTAAATATTTTTGTAAGAGATCAATGTTGTCTTTGTTTAGGTAGCATGACCAGTCCTACCAAAGTGATTCTTCTTGCATGTGGTTCATTCAATCCAATCACAAACATGCATCTCAGGATGATGGGTGAGTAATGTACTAATGTTTACCATCTTATCTATTTAACCACTTACAGATAAAAAGCAACACATTATTTATGATGCTAGTAATATTCTGTTAAATATATTGAAAATAATATAACTTGACGCGGAACTGCAAAAACAGTTTCCAGTTATATTATTCTCAAAATAATCAACGACTTTCCTGGATAGTTGTCTTGGGATTGAGACATGCTGAAATTTCAAGGTTTACTGCTTAATTAAATGTTTGCAATATATTTCCAAAATCGTTTTGTGCCCTGTATTCATCAGAATATCAATATTAACTCAACCAATGGTAACCATTAATGGTTGAATTTATATCGTCGGATGGGGTTGGTGGGAGGGGAACAGAGGGGTAGGGGGACAGCATACTGGCTAATGGCTCTTTAACCATATGGCTGGTGCTTAGAGACTCCATGATGTGGAGATTATATATCCTGTGTGCTTCCTTTTCACCTCCTGGTTGGAGTGCTTATGTTTGCACATGGGTCCCCTCTTAGAACCTGGGTAATGCAGTAAGAAGCATGCTCCGTCATAAGGTTAGGTATTGCTGTATTGCTCTTGAATCCTCAGTTTGAAGAGTCACTGTTTCCCCTGCATAAGTCTTGGGAAAGTAAAGATCTGAGCTATGGGGGAGTCTTTTTGGACATCCCTGTAGTGCTCCTGACTACTCAGCTTGAAGTCTTTTGTTTCCCGTACATATGTTGTAGGGGGGGGGGGGGGGGAGGTTCCTATCGGCCCTTTCTCATGCTACTTCTGTGAGAGGAATTAGCTTTGAAATGGAGCACAGGAATATCTCTGGGTGGAGATTGTTTGTATTGGTTCCTACCATATTTTGCTGATTAATTTAAACTAGTAAAACGTGATAATACCACTGAGCATGTGCATGCACATGCTCACTGATTGATCTTACTTGGGAACCCTTGATTAGCTGGGGACCCTTGATTCAGGGTCCCTGCTAAAAAAGTACTGAGCATATGCGTGCACATGCTCAGTAGCAGGGACCCTGAATCAAGGGTCCAGAGCTAATCAAGGGTTCCCAAGTAAGATCAATCAGTGAGCATGTGCATGCACATGCTCAGTGGTAGGGACCCTTGCTGGGGTTCCGTGGCCTATAAATAGGAGGCACTGCACCAGTGTCAGGCATCTGACTTTCGTCCTACAACCGAAGACAAGCGTCAGGTATACTTCAGCGACGTGGCTTATCATGTTTTACTAGTTTTAACCATTAATGGTTAATCATAATGCTTATAGTCTGGAGTGAGAATCTCTAAAGCACTTGTTCCCTTTATAATGGTATTTTGGTTTCACACCGCTATGTGCTAAATTTCCAAAATAAAATATTCCAGGAAATGTTGAACAATTGTTTTTGTGCTAAAATTTATAATATAGTTATTTGTGGCGGGGTATATGATCTGTCTAATTCAGGATGAGTCACTTTGGGGTTACTAGCATTGCACCAAAACGGCAGCATTCGTAATCAAGTAGGTACTCTCAGCAAAACATGTCAGTAGGAGGATAGTGGCCTCGAGTACCTGCAATAGTAGCTTTAAGAGTACCGGCCTATCATTGCTCACCCTATACGATAGCTATATGTGCATGCACATGCCTGTGCTGTTAGGGAAACCTGTTGAAAATAGTCTCCATGAGGTTGCCGTAATTAATTTTTAGGTAACATTTTTAAGGAACTTAAAACCTTACATGTTAATTATAGTATAGTCACCAATGAACTTTCTAATGGTTAGATTACCATAGGTTTCCGTAAAAGGCTGTAACTATAAAGCAACCTGTAACGGGTTACGATCAGAAACTTTACAGCACAGGCCTGCATGTGTCAAATTGACATCCTTGCTTATGATTATTTGTCCCTAGAGAGGTATGAACAATTGCTAATGGGGCGCACCGCTGCAACAGCTGCCAGGCGTCGCTAGTGCATTGTGAGGCATCCTCTCTAATGTAGTCGTACTTGACAATACGCCAGTTTATACTTTTGTTATTCGTATCTTCAATATCTTGTCTGATTTAAGTAGTTATAATTCGTATATATGCTGATTCTAGTTGCTATGTGTAATACCGTTTCATTACTCGCAATATATATTTAATAATGACTTTGATAGTGGCCAAGCTCGACATTTTCCAATGTCCTACGTTTCCGTGTTTTAAAGCATCACGTTCGGACCGAGTTTTATAAACATAAATGTCCCAGCTGTCAAGTAATCACTAATCAGACATCGATGCATTATTTAATCCACTTGTAAATAATGCAATAGTGTAAATTTACAAGCAGGTGCGTCAGCAGGATTAGGCGGTGGGTGGGCAAAAACTAGACAGAGTATCCATCTCTACCAGTACTGGGAAGGGAGGCTATATATGTAGGCCTATAGGCTAGGCAAAGATAAAAAACTGTTTTGAGTTCATTTTAGCGCAGAAGGTTGTACTGTCCATACATGTATGCATAGATCACGTTATGTATACATTTTTATAAGGCCTACCAAATATACAATCCAATCAATTACAAGCATGTCTTGCTAGAAGTGTATTAAATGTGTTACAACTTCTGAACTGAGCTATTGAGCCAGGACTATAGGGTGAAAGACCCTGGGGAGAATCGAGTAGTGGTAGTAAAGAAATAATAGTCGTAACTTTCATTAAGCAAGCAAGAAAGGTTGTTGTGCCATACGAAATACTCAAAACAATAGTTTCTATACCCCCACCCCACCCCAGCCCTGTGTATCACCAATCTTATTCTCATGGTGACACGCCATGTATTGCAATAGCAACCATCTATCTATCTAGCCTATACATAGCCTCACTTCCCTATTGCATGCTGGTAGAGGTGAATACTCTGTCTACTATCTGCCTGCCTGCCTCCCTGCCTTTTAACGCTTTACTGGTCAAGGCAAAACCGGCATCTGGAGTGGTCTTGAGAAATGTTCACTTACAGGCCAAGCGAAGAGAACCTTTGAAAATGTACCACTGGAATGCTTGGCTCGATAAGCGAAACAGTCATTTCAATGATACATTTTAAAAATACGCTTCTCTTGGCCTGAAAATGGACATTCAATAAACAAATGGTTTGATATTCTGTTCTTGACCAAATTAAGGCATTAAAGGGTTAAATATATGCATCCTATGATCCATATACAATTATATTTAACCTTTTATAACATACAGAGCTGAAACACTGGAATAATGTATACTGAGCTGAAACACTGGAATAATGTATACTCTTTAGTTATAAGGGTGGGTGGGGGGATTATGTTTTCGCTTCCGTCCGTGCGTGCATCCATCACACACACACACAGGTTTTATTTCGATAACTACTTTTGCTTGGAATATTGTGACAACACTTCATTGGAAGGTTCGCTATGTTAGTAGGCAAATGCACTTTAGTTTGAGGGTCAGTCAGCCCATCCCTCGGCCCGTCCATCCCTGTGTCTCTGAATTTGTGTCCGTCTGTCCGTGCAAATTTAGGATTTTCATTCAATAACTTTGTCTTTACTTGGAGTATTGTGACGAAACTTCATGGGAAGGTTGGCTATGGTAGTAGGGAAATTGGCCCTGTAGGTGGGGCTTAGAATACACCTTCCGTATCCTCTGCGTGTCGTAAGAGGCGACTAAAGGAGGTAACCCTGACAGAAACCTTGAGTGCTGAAGACGGAGGTTCCAGGCCGCACGGCGCACTCTAATAAACCATGGATCCACGCACTTAACGCTTATGATCATGCCGATAGTCACTTACAGGACTGGCGGTATGATCAGCGAACGAAAAGATGAAGAAGAAGAAGAAGTAGGGAAATGCACCTTAGTTTGAGGCTCAGTCAGCCCATCCCTCCGTCCATCCATCCCTTTGTCTCTGAATTTGTGTCCGTCCATGCAAATTTTGTGTTTTCGTACAATAACTTTATCTTTGCTTGGAGTATTGTGAGGAAACTTCATGGGAACATTGGCTATGGTGGTAGGGAAATGTACATTATTTTGTGGGTCAGTCAGCCCATCCCTCGTCCATCCATTCCTTTGTCTGAATTTGTGTCTCTCCGTCCGTGCAAATTTTGGGTTTTCATTCAATAACTTTATCTTTGCTTGGAGTATTGTGAGGAAACTTCACGGGAACATTGGCTATGGTACTAGGGAAATGTACATTATTTTGTGGGTCAGTCAGCTCGCCCCTCTGTCCGTCCATACCTATGCATAGTTCTACCAATTGTAGGTATGTCATACTCGATCAACAATCTAATGTAGATTAATTAAATGCTACAATAAATGTCATGTCATTTCTGTTTTGAGATGGTCAAACAAGATTGTGTCCATTATCTTTGGTTATTATCATTCAATAACTAAACCTACTTGAATGTGTTATTAAATAGGTTAGTAATCTCATGTGGCTAGTTTATAATTATTAGCTCCCATTTGTCTGTATATCCATCCATATGTCTATCCAAATAGTGGGATTATGTCATCCCACGAACATGGCTGCCATTGCGGGGGTGGGTGTGTGTGTGGAATTATTTGATTTTTATCATCTAGTTATATAATGAAATGCCATTATCTCCAAGTTTTTAAAAGCAATATGATTTCCCAAATGTTTTCCCATTTTCTGGATTTCTTTGGATCATGCCCGGCCAACATTGGCAATGCCTAGTACAAGATCACACTCTTTTTTGTGCTAAAATTGAGAAAATCAGACAAGGAGTTTCTGAGATCTGGAACATAGATCCAGAATTTGATCCGATCATACAAGCTTGATTCATAAGTGACAGGTCACAATTGAGCAAATTACACCCCTTCTAAGTCACAATAATATTGTTTAAATATCATTATTCACAAGTCTCAATTTATTCAATATCATCATTTACAACTCTCAATTGATTAAATATTATCACTCATAAGTCACAATTAAGCAAATATCATCATCATATGTCACAATTAAGCAAATATCATCACTCATAAAGCAGAAGTTAGCAAATATTAACACTCATAAGTCACAATTAAGCACATTTCATCATTCACAAGTCATAACTGAGCAAATATTATCATTCATACGTCACAATTGGCCAAATTTCATTACTTCTAGCTCACAGTTGAGAAGATTTCATCACTCATAGATCACAACTGAGCAAATTTCATCACTGATATGTCACAATTAAGCAAATTTCATCACTCATAAGGCAGAAGTTAGCAAATATTATCACTCATAAGTCACAATTAAGCACA
Source organism: Chaetoderma sp. LZ-2023a (assembly GCA_034401795.1). Classification (NCBI taxonomy): domain Eukaryota; kingdom Metazoa; phylum Mollusca; class Caudofoveata; order Chaetodermatida; family Chaetodermatidae; genus Chaetoderma; species Chaetoderma sp. LZ-2023a. The sequence goes on from CM067369.1 coordinate 55,915,228, forward strand.
TTTCATCATTCACAAGTCATAACTGAGCAAATATTATCATTCATACGTCACAATTGGCCAAATTTCATTACTTCTAGCTCACAGTTGAGAAGATTTCATCACTCATAGATCACAACTGAGCAAATTTCATCACTGATATGTCACAATTAAGCAAATTTCATCACTCATAAGGCAGAAGTTAGCAAATATTATCACTCATACGTCACAATTAAGCGCGTTTCATCATTCACAAGTCACAACTGAGCAAATATTATCATTCACAGGTCACAACTGAGAAAATATTATTATTCACCCGAGCCTGCACAAATTGAAAATGTGCGCAACCCATATTTGCGTTATGAACATTTATTTTAGCTAACCCATTTGGACTTGGGCAACCTTTTTACATATATTTATGTACAAAGTAAAGAAAACTGCGTAACCCAAAAAAGGGTTGCGCTAAAGATATTTGCGTTACCGTTGCGCGAACGAAAGAATGGGTTGTGCTATTTGTGCAGGCCTGTTCACAGGTCACAACTGAACAAATATCATTCACAAGTCATAACTGAGCAAATATTATCATTCATAAGTCACAATTGGGCAAATTTCATCACTGCTAGCTCACAATTAAGCAAATTTCATCACTCATAAAGCAGAAGTTAGCAAATATTATCAATCATAAGTCATAATTGGGCAAATTTCATCAATTCTAGCTCACAATTAAGCAAATTGCATCACTCATAAAGCAGAAGTTAGCAAATATTATCACACATATGTCACAATTAAGCACATTTCGTCATTCACAAGTCACAACTGATCAAATATTATCATTCACAAGTCATAACTGAGCAAATATTATCATTCTTAAGACATAATTGGCCAAATTTCATCCTTTCTAGCTCACAGTTGAGAAGATTTCATCCCTCATAGATCACAACTGAGCAAATTTTATCACTGATATGTCACTATTAAGCAAATTTCATAACTCATATAAGGCAAATATTATCACTCAAAAGTCACAATTAAGCAAATATCATCATTCATATGTCACAATTAAGCAAATTTCATCATTCACAGATTATAACTGAGCAAATACTATCATTCACAGGCCACAACTGAGCAAATATCATTACAGTACAGCTCAGAAATAAGATAACAGATTTCCAAATCAAAATATAACATACGGTTGAATATTTCGAACAAAATTGTATTGGAAGACATTGCTGCCCAAGCAACAGTGTCTTCCAATCCAATTATGTTCAAAATATTCAACAAAACATTTACTTACTTCATTTATAAGTGACAACTGGTCAAATTGTATCACTTTTATCTCAACATTTAGCAAATTTAACCAGTCACAAGTAGTAAATATCATCATTCATAATATCATCATTCATAAGTCACAAGTAGCTAATATCATCATTCACAAGTCACAAGAAGCTAATATTATCATTCACAAGTCACGAGTAGCTAATATCATCATTCACAAGTCACAAGTAGCTAATATCATCATTCACAAGTCACGAGTAGCTAATATCATCATTCACAAGTCACAAGAAGCTAATATTATCATTCACAAGTCACGAGTAGCTAATATTATCATTCACAAGTCTTAACTGAGCATAAAATGGTCATAATTATGAATGCCTGTATTAAATTTGATTGTATCCAGATTGTCCTGAAATCTCTATTGAATACAAACAGGCTCTGTTGGCAAGAAGGTCACACTGGACAGCTACACAGGAAGTGAGTGTCATTGATAGATGAAGTACTTTCAGTTTCCTCCATCTTCATCTTCCTTCATTGTCTCCCCATTTCCAATATCTAGATGGGCACCCATCACATCTGTAACTAGTTTCCTATTTCTTTGTGTACTTTCCTGTCTTCCCTTAGTAGTGGGGCGGATAAGTAACAAATTTGAGGTAAGATGTTCCATTCTGGCAGAAAGCATGAAATTTGGCATATAGGTGGTTTAAGGTATGCTGAACATAATTAGATGCGGTGCCGCATTATTCTACCAAGGGAACCCATTCAATATCGCGGATTCAAAATGGCTGCCTTCCCAGCGGAAAATCTGCATCACTCAAGTTCTAGATGGAGTAGAGGGCTGGAATTGATGTCAAATTAAGGGTTTCTTGGGTCACTGGTTATGATTTTACCCATTACAATACTCTAAATAGATAAACATGCTGAAAAATATATTATTATTGTTGTTGTTGTTGTTGTTGTCGTCGTTGTTTTTGTTGTTGTTGTAACATTTGTAAATTAGTAGTATTATTGCTAAATGTTTGTACACGCATGTTCCGGGCGGAACATTTTAGAAACAAGGGTTCGCTACTCAAAACAATTGGTCTACATGTTTTCTCCAGTAAAAATAATTGTATGCCAGCCCCTCACTTCGCCAAGCATTATTTCGTTGCGGATTTCCATATAATTATTGTAGTTTCCTAAACTTATAGACAGAGACAATAGCCTATTATATTCTCGCATTCAAGTCAATATGTCAAAGAAAGTGAAATTGACATCTGATCCCACAGTGGATTTAGCACACAGGAACTGGTCCCTGTGTGTTATTTGCCAGCAGTCCACAACGCAGCATCTCATAGATCTATCCATGTAGTAACACAAATCGTGACAATGTGATTACGAGTTATAGGTCATTAGCTGATAACCTTGATAGGCTACAGCAACTCCATGCCCTTCCACCATACCTGGATCTATGTAGGTTGAATGATGGATCTGGAATTGCGGAGACGCTCATAGAAAACTGTGCTAGGTGGCACAAATCTTGTTGGCATCTCTGTAGCCGGACTCGGGTTGATCACGCCGTGAAAAGAAATGCGAAATTAGAATCCAGCGAGGATCTCAGGTCACCAGTCAAATCTAGATTGAGGTATAATTTCACTATGCCAAGTATAAATGACCCCACTCAAACACTGTGCTTTTTCTGTGACCAACCGATAGAGCATGACATTCATAGAGCCGCAACAGCAAAATTTGACCAAAACATACGCAAAATGGTGACAGAACTGAGAGATACAAAACTACTTGCTAAAATGTCATCTGGAGACATGACAGCATTGGATGCTATTTACCACAAGACTTGTTTGACAAAACTATACACACGACATAGATCTCTTTCGAGAAGTGAATCTGATATTGCTAGCGATATGAAACCTGACTCTGTTGCTCTTGCAGAGCTAATATCATACGTGGAAGATCATCAAGCCTCTGAGCATCCTATTGGCAGCATATTTAAGCTTTCTGATTTAACACAATTATACACTCGCCGTCCCAATTTGGCTTTGTTCAAATCAAAACAGAGGAAGAGTACCAGAACCAACATGAAGCTTGTTGCAATGAAGAGAGATGTACAGTTATTCTCTAGACTGTACATTTCCTGCCAATCCAGAGACGGAGATTCATTCTTTGAGCATGAGAATCATCCATGGGCCCCATCACTTGCTGAGAGCAATGCAATTCTAGATCCCAAGAAATCAAACGTGGTTGTGAACACATTTGGAGACTTTGCAGAGCATGTCTTCCTCCCACACATTGCTAGACAACTACAGACGGTTAAAAGATTGGATGTTGTATGGGATGTGTATAAGGCGGGATGCTTGAAGACACACACTAGAGAATTACGGGGACATGGTAAAGCTCTTCGTGTAGCATCGAGTACAAGACTCCCTCAAAATTGGAAAACTTTCCTACGAGTTGATGCAAACAGAACAGGCCTCTTCACCTTTCTCGTACATACATTGGAGTCATTCGAGCTACCAGAAGGAAAGATACTCATCACAACATGTGAGGAAAACATGCTGATGAGGCCTAAGCATGACATCTCACAACTCGCGCCATGCATGAAAGATGAAGCAGATGGTAGAATGTTACTCCACGCCTTCCATGCATATCACCAAGGTTATCGAACAGTAATGATTCATGCTACAGATACAGACGTTGTAGTCCTAGCCATACGGACAGCAAACTTTCTTCATGGGTGTGATCTCTGGGTCGCATTTGGCCATGGGAAGACCTTCCGCTATGTATCAGCTCATAGCATTGGGTTTTGGGTGCTGAAGCGTCACAAGGACTGCTATTTATGCATGCTTTCTTTGGGTGTGACACTGTGTCTGCATTTTGTGGGATTGGCAAGAAGACAGCATGGGAAGTTTAGAGGACTTCAGATCTTTTCAAGTCACTATTTAGGAGACTGTCTGATGCCCCGGCGTCTCTGTGTGAGAATGACATGGAAACGCTGGAGAGGTTTGTCGTAATAATGTACAAACGCACATCACCATTGTCAAAGGTTAATGAGGCACGAAAACGTCTTTTCGCTTTTGGCAACAGGCAGCTAGAAAACATTCCTCCGACCAGTGCAGCTCTGCTGCAACACACCAAACGTGCTGCGTTCCAGGCAGGTCATCTTTGGGGCCAATCACTCCACGCAAATGCAAAAACGCCATCGCCAGCTGACTGGGGTTGGGTCAGAGATGGAGACACTTGGTCACCGCAATGGAGTTTGCTTGCAGACGCATCTAAGGCATGCCGGGAACTCGTGAAATGTGCTTGTAAAAGTAATTGCACTGGCAGATGCAAATGCTATAAATCCAACTTACCTTGTACACAGTTGTGCTCATGCGGTGCACAGTGCGTGTGACGTCTGTGAATCATGATTCAACAATCAACAGCATAATGTATAGCCTTGCATACTCTAATAGGATAATTGAACGTATCTATAACGACCATTACTTGGTTCGATATTAAGAAATCATGTAATTTAAACTATTTCTAGATGCTATATAGCTTTTGTTCTCAAGAGATGGATCTTTTAAATAACACATCTTAAAGAGCCGCCGTCTTTTGACATCAAACACAGGTGGTCGCTATGGAAGGATTGATATTTACATATTTAGAGTATTGTAGTGAGTAGAATTATAACAAATGACCCATGAAACCCCTAATTTGGCATTAATCCCATCTCTCTACTCCGTCTAGAGCTTGAGTAATGCAAATTTTCCGCAGGGAAGGCGGCCATTTTGAATCCGCCATTTTGAATGGGTTCCCTTGGTAGAATCACGTGGCACCGCATCTAATTATGATCAGGATACCTTAAACCACCTATATGTCAAATTTCATGCTTTTTGACAGAATGGAACATCTTTTTCACATATCTGCCCTACTATAGCATATGGTGTAGATGGAGTGTCAAAGTTGAACACATTTGAAACCGTACCTGGTTTCAGGCGCTTACAAGAGGTACCTGTAAAATAATTAGAAAACAGATCACAGACATTATTAGCTCAAGTGTCCCAAAGGAGGGGGGGGGGGGGGAGAGGTGGTGCTGAGCTTATGCCATGGTCACTCTCCATCTGTCAACTTTTTCTTTTAACCCTTTAACATATGTAATGCCAATGTCTCAATTTCAAGATAAATATATATGAAAGCTAAAGATGAAAATTTCAAACTAATAAGGCATAGGGAGCATCAGTAGCTCACAGTCAACTTGGTCTCAAAATATTGAACAGGGCATTACATACATCATATATAAAACATCTTGTTTTCTGGCATATAGAGGTTAATGTGTTAAAGGACTACTACTCATTATCTGCTTGGCCAATTTCAATTTAAAAAAACAAGACAACAATGATGTAAGTTTATGATCATTTTGGAACTAATTTGCTTGGAACCTACTGGCCAGCAATGGATCCTCTAAATATGGCCAGAAATAACCACTGATTCTGTGGTCTGAATGTCTTTTTCATGTACAGATCACTGAGCTTTAACCCTTTAATGGCTAGATTTGATTAAAAAATGTAAATATTTGCTTTTTAAATGTTCATTTGCAGGTGAAGAGAAGACTACTTTTGAAAATTTACAACTGGAATAACTGGCACACGAGCCAGTCATACCTGTGGTAAATTTACAAAAATTACTTTTCTATTGTGCTGTAAATAAGCATTCCTCAATAACACTGTGGAGGTTGATTTTGTAGTTCTGTTGAGAAATGTCCATTTGTCGTTCAAGAGAAGACTATTTTAGACAATTTTTTTAAAAGAGTCTTAACCTGCAAATGGAAATGACTATGTAAGCATTCTGATTTGCTTAACCAATATTGATCTTGAACAAAGTTTAAGTGAAAATGGATGACATCAGAGCTAACAAACGAAATTGATTATATACTTTCAAACCTGGATTGAGAGATCTCCAAAGGAAGAATTAAAAGGTGGTCTCTTAAGGCAGGTGGTTTCATAATAGAGATTCAAATACATTGCTTAATTGGATTTAGAAATTGATATGTGTAAGTCTTGACAATGAAAAGTTGGCATTACACCGCCTATGATGTACACATTATGCTGTGATTTATGTCTGATGTTAAATGTTATAATATATGTAACGGCCCACCTGCAGTCAGCCATTCCCTTGAAAAATTTTCAAAAACAATTGTCTCCTGTAGGTCTACCCTGGTATTCAACTGGATATTTTCTGTGAGAAAATATAATTTTTCTGGAACTAATTTGAGCATTAAAGGGTCCAAACAGGTTTACTGATCGACCATTGGTTTTTACAGAAACAACGTATTCATACATTGTACCAGTACATTCCAGACCACCTTTTAATAGCTACAACCTGAGATGATAACTGGTGATCGCGAAAACGTGTCCGATATAGACACAATTGGGTGGTGTATTTGACAATGTGGACAATAAAATATCACAATATAAATTTGTTTAAGCATACATGTTAGAGTTTCTTTGAAACACTCCGGCATAATTTGTATGTAGGACTATATGATCACTGTAAACGATTTCAGTCGCTCTCGACATCCAGTGATCCACAGTTTGCGCATCATCGTACCGATTCTTTCACGCCTATTCGCAACTTATATAGCATATCTGCTTCTTTCAGGAATCTATTTCCACCTCTAACTTTACAGCCAGTAATACAACAATAGAACAGCATTTTGTTACCTAAACCGGCTCTGCGTTACGCAATGATACGGTTCTCTGACGTTGTTACTATACACGCCATTGATAAACACAGAAGTATTATTTATGCCTCACAACGCACGCACGCCCTCTGGGGGAGATAACTCTTCGCAGCGCGCCCCATTGTCTCTGGGATCTGCTAAATTTATGTAGCATTTTAGAAAATATCTATTTATACTAGCACTGCAGATAATTTGTATTTCAAAATTATTGTTACAAATAGATTTTGCCACAACTATTTGTAATGGAAATGGTTTCAAAATGCTGTTAATCCATTACAAAGCATTTATGAACGTACATGTATGAGAATGACATGAATGAATGTGCTATTTTACGTTCATGAATTGAAGGGCAAGCTAAAACACTGTTCGGGCAACTAAATTCATGCAAGCATCTGTCCGAAGGGCAAGCTGATTTTTCACCATTCTGCTGCGAGGCCTGCTAGCAGGGTAATGGTCAGCTCATTCTACTTCGAATAATACTTACCAGATATACTATTATGATAATGTCTATTATCTAGTCTAGCACAAAATAAACAATTAAAACACCGCACTCTCCATGGTCCTGCCAATACTGTGTCCAGGAATTACCATAAGCCTCCAGGTATCGAGTCAATTCTCAACTACAGTCAGATTCGTCTATTTTGCTCGACTTTACCAGGGATCGAAATATCCATTTCCCTGTTGCCCGGGCCAACCTGATTTTCAAAAGGGCAATTAAACTTTGGCTGTTAATGGCACACAGGGCAACCATGATAAATACTCAGACTAATAGTATTATATTGTGTTTTTGATACCTACTGACTAACTCTACTTTTTAAGGCATTTATTTATTTAATTATTAGAAAGAGTAACCAGTATGCTTAATGCCATTTCTCAATAATTGTGTCCAGTCTTCAGAATTTACTTGACAAAGCACTTTAGTGATTCTAATTTTCTTTGTCATTTAGCTTAATATATACGGGCAACCTTAATCTGCGGCGGGCAACCTGAAAATGCATGAAATGGCATCATACGTTGCCCGGGGGCAACTACATCTTTTCATTTATTTCTAACCCTGCTTTACAGTCACATTTTGTAGTCATCAATTTAGCTTAAATTTTTGCGTTTCGAAGTTCTGATCGCTGGCTTCCTGGAAGGAAAAGGGAAATCGTCGCAGGGGCAGGTTGTTTCAATCTAGAATTTATACATTCGTGCCATAATGACTGTTTGAAATTTCCTTAAGTTGGCACATTATTTTAAAATGGTAGCCATTGTTGGAGTCGCTCCGTTACCCGGTAACTTTTTAATCTTATCCGGGTACTCGTTTCCTTCCAAGATGGATGCACCCATAGCCAAGATGGCGCCGCCCAGGATTGGAGCTTTGTTTTGGTTTGACATATCTATGCACTCAGTTTTAAGCCGATCATTAGCTCTCGCTTCATTGTCAAGGGCGTTTGGAGCGATCAGTCTTAATTTCTTCTTTTTTAACGTTAGTTACCGTAATCTCCAAGTTGTGTTTATAAAATTCTCACTCTAAAAATTTCCAAATAATTTCTTGCCTAGGACTTGATTAACATTAATCTAACAGAAAGTTAATGTTTTAAAGTAATTTAATGATTGCAATCAAGTTCTTGTGCGCATTGCTCGTTTTCAGGTTATCATGTGCAGCGTTTTAATTCCTTTACTGTGTTCACAGAAAGTGCACATGCTGTGTTCACACTGCAACCGATTCATGAAGCGGAAGTTTGCAGGTCATCACTGTGTCACCTGTGCTAAGTGTAAAGTTGGGAGTTCTTGTGACGTATGTGTTAAGTGGTCGTCGGAGTTAGTGGCTGAGCTTGATCGTGATCGACGTGGGCGTGCTGAGAGGATCGCGAAGTTTGAGGCGGCCACGGTGGATCAGGCGTCTGGCAAAGGATTAGAGGAGCGTCTGAATGATCGAATGGACTCAGTGTTTGGGCGGCCCAGTTTAAGGCAATGTTCGAGTCGTTCCAGTCTTCGGTCCCGTCGATACAGTCTGGTGCAGGACAACGAATCAGTGGTCCGGCCAGTTCTGCGGAGGGACAGGCACCTGCCCCATCTCTCACACCGGCTCAAGGGCCAACAGCAGAGGAGGAAGATCTTCTGAGGGAAGACTGGCATGCCAGAGCTTTCTCAGATGATGGATTCCGGGCTTTTCCACAGGTCACTTCCGGGTTTTGTACGGGTCTGTCAGCCAGGTGGGGATGTTGACATTCCGTCAGGCATGTTCCACCTGGGTTTCGCTCTATCCGAAGTGCTGTCCGAGCCGTGTTTTACGGTTCCCGTCGGCATCGCAGATGCAGGTATGCCGGCTCCTCTCAGAGTCACATGCCCTACGGTATTAGCGGACGTAGTCCAGGCTCCCGTGCTGGATCTGATGGATTGCGGTGATTCTGTGTTTGGCGATTCGCTAGACACTAGAGCCATGAGTAGCCGAGCTATGGACCCAGTTCGAACTGGAAGTTTGGTCCATAGCTCTCAACATGGATCGTTGGTGGCCTTCTCGTCCAAGGGTGAGAAGGAGGATGAAAATGGCAGTCCTTTAATGGATGAGTCTTCGTTCTGCACCGAAGCTGAATGGGTGCAGCTCCTTGGCTGGATGTTCGACGGTCTTGGGTTGACATCTGACCAGGCATCTGGCGATTGAACGGATGTCAGAGCATGCGGCTAGTGCTCTGTCAAGTGGCTGAAGCTCCGTTGGATATTCAGTCTTCTGATATGTTGACGTACCATTTGGTTCAGCCGGAGTATATGCTTCCAAAGGCCTTAAGGGGATAGGGTTCATTTTCCGGAGCAGGCCTACCATCAATATGCCCGTGTTCCTTGTCTCAGTCATGGAACGTGAAGCGCTGAATAGGCGGTTGGCTGGGAAATCCAAAGGTCGTTCTCGACCGTTGGTTTCACAGACTAACAAAGATGCTTTCAATAAGCTAATGCTTATTGAGGATTCAGCGAGATAGGCTATGGCTGCTCTCTTGCATGGTTTTACCATCCTGGAGGGGATGCTGACTTGCACGGCGGAAGGTGGGGAAGTGCGAGAGGCTGCTCCCGGAGGTGTCCGTGACACCATGCACTTATCCCAGAATTGCCTAGCTAGGGCGATCAGATCATTGGTGGAACGGAGGAGAATGGTTCTCGATTGTGTAGAACCAGGACCAGAGATGAGGACTGCATTATCTTCTGCACCCTTCATTGGTCTGGGCTTGTTTGGCGGCTCGGCAAGACAAGCTCTCTCCAAAGTTGCGTCCATGGTTGCAGAGCAGGAGCTTGTCAGCAAGTCGTGGAAGTCGACTAAAAGGACTCGGCCGCAGCACCGACAGGAGCAGCAGAGACCACCAGAGATCACCCTTCCATCCGTCTGGCCATGATGCCCATCGGGCATCCGATTCTCAGGGACCTGGCCATTCATCATACAAGTCCTCTAATAAGAGGCCGTATGAGGATGACAGGAAGGGTGGCGACTCGGGACGTGGCGGCTATCGTAAGGATAGCCGTGGTGGTGGTTCCGCGCCATCATACTCCAAGAAGCCGCGAGGTGGCCATGGGGGACAGTCCTGATGGGCTTCCGGCGAGACCCATACTGGTGGAGCCAAGAACACGGGGAGTCGAGAATCTTCACCAAAGCGAATTAACATCTTGTCGCGCAATGTCGACCGTGAGCTGTGTACAGATTCCTACATGTACCATCAGATGTAGACTTCAGCTGTTCTCAATCCAGTGGGAACAGGTCGTGCAAGATTGATTAGTCTGTCATTGGCTCATCCATCAATCGTTAGTTCCGTTAACGTCGACTCCTGTATTGACTCCCATTCCAAGGGAATCTGATCGTCTAGATGTCATTTGCTCAGAAATCAGAGATCTTCAGTGGAAGAATGCGATTCATTTAGTCCGCAAACAGTCCTCCCTGGGCTTCTATTCGATAATTTTCCTCGTTCTGAAACGCACTGGAAGTTGGAGACCGATTCTCAACCTCAAGTCGCTGAACAAATTCATTCCTTCACCAAAGTTTCAGATGGAGACTGTGGCAACCGTGATGACAGGACTGAGAAAAGGCATGTGGGCAGTATTAATAGATCTGAAGGACGCATATTTTCATATTCCAATGTCAATTCCTTTTCAGAAATACCTTCGCTTTGATTTCCAAGACTATGTCTGGGAGTTCAATGCGTTGCCGTTTGGTCTGACCACGGCCCCGAGAGTCTTCACCAAAGTGGTTCTCGCCATGACTTCTTATCTTCACAGGAGAAACATAGCTGTTCATACTTGCATAGACGACTGGCTGCTGAAGGCGGGGAATCCAGTCACTGCGCAACAATCTTCAGGTAGTCCTGGCTTTACTAAAGGACTTAGGATGGATTGTGAATCTAGAGAAATCAGAATCGACTCCATCCCAGGAGTTTGTGTATCTGGGAATTCTTTTCAATCTCAGGAACGGTGTGCCTTTTCCGGCGGAGAGCAGAGTCAAGAGTTTGCTTGCAGTTCTGGGGTCAATTTCTCTAGGAGCCTATCTGATGGCGCGTCAGTTTCTCAGAATACTGGGTTTGCGGCACTCAAACACAGACCAATTCAGATGTATTTGATGTCATTCTGGTCTCAGAGAACGGATCCATTATATCTGAGCATTCCAGTAAAAGAACCATTGATATTCCATCTTCAGTGGTGGTTATCAGAACAGAATCTCCTGCGAGGTGTTCCTCTACAACCTCTTCAACCGCAGATGTCCATCTTGACGCATGCATCGACGACGGGTTGGGGAGCAGTATTGGACGATCTGTCAATGTCAAGGGAATGGGATCGGACCAATGTGCAAAAACACATAAATGTTCTCGAATTATTAGCGGTGGCATTAGCACTTAGCTTGATCCGAGACAAGATTGTCCTAATAAGGACACACAACTCCACAGTGGTGTCCTATTTGAACCACCAGGGCGGGACAAGGTCATCGGAGTTGTGCATGAGGGTATGGAACCTTCTGCTGTGGTGCCAAGAAAGGAATGTTATTCTTCGGGCAGCACACATTCCAGGAAGATTGAACATCCTAGCGGATGCTGTCAGTCGAAGGACGGTTTGTTGTCCGACGGAATGGCAGCTCAACCAATCGGTAGCGGAGATTCTATTCAAACATCGGGCACGCCAAATGTGGATCTATATGCAATGAAAGGAAGCGCAAAGATGGTCACATATGTGTCACTGATCCTGGACCCACTAGCTCTAGCAGTGGACGCACTGGCGATAAGCTGGAAGGGAATGTACATGTATGCGTATCCTCCAACAATTCTCATCCCAAAAGTTCTGGCAAAGATAAGAGAGGGCATATACCAAGTACTACTGATCGCCCCTCATTGGCCAGGCCGATCATGGTTTACGGATCTGCTGGACCTTCTGGTCATTACGGGTGAAGGTTTAAGACTATTAGCATGTCTTTGTTTCCTCGCAAAGAATCAGTCACTTAAATATCCAGGACAGCCAATCAATTTGCCAAGTTTAGTTACACATGACCCAAGCTCTTCTGCTTGGTGTCCTGTCAGATGTCTGAAGATGTATAGGAAATGTACAGAGAAGTGGAGAGATGACCCGAAATCTGTGTGGTTATGTCTCAAGGCTCTTCATCTTCGCGCCTCGAAAGACACTATTTCTCATTAGATAGTCAATGCAACTCAGATGTCGCATAAAAGCGCAACAGGAAAGCAGATTGATTGTGCGAATGCCCATCAAGTCCGAGCACTAGCAGCATCATCGACCCTTTATAAGGGTGTCTCTTTAGAGGAGGTGATGTCTGTAGCACAGTGGCATGCAGAGTCGCCTTTTACTGATTTCTACCTTCGCGATATCTCCAGCGCACTTAATCCGATAGCTCTCGCCAATCTGTTGAATCTCAGTTTAGCCACGACTAACCACTCTTAACACATACTTAGTAAGGTTCTGTCACAGGCATTGACACAGGTGATGCATATGGACTGTGAACGACCGTGGATTGGGCAAAGCTCCTGCAATGATCAAGAAAGACCAAGCACTCAGAATGGTGAGTGTTTCCTAGCTTGAGTGCCTGATATCATTATTGTTTTACTTACAGTCGAATTCCCAGACTGATTAAGTGAAAAAGTCTGCTTCAAGAGTATTCCTATTCATTGCAACAGACAATAGACTCATTAAAATTTGAAAATCTAATCAAAATACTGATATTTTTTTCAAAATTAGAAGTTGTAGTAGCTTCTTTGCACTCTTCTGGACTGCCCTAGCCGAGACTTGGGGCTGACACCGGTCTGGTGGGTATTGCCTCCATTTTGACAGCCCTGAGGAATTTGTGCAGACAAATGAGGGTGTGGAGCGCGGTCTAGACCATGGAAGTTTAGCACTCTATGAGTCGGATAGCGGGACCCAAGCATATGCTGGGGGTGGGGGGGGGGGGGGTGTGTGTGTGCTCAGTCTCTTCACAACCTTCTCTGTCAGATGGTAGATGTGAGCTGTTTCGAGCCTCCCCTTCTCCCACTGGAGTTTCTCTAAGTTTATCATAATAGTACATCTGGTAAGTATTATTCGAAGTAGAATAAAAAAAGCATCCGCTTTTGTTTCTATGAGAATTGTTAGTACTTACCAGATGTACTATGGCCCGTCTCAGCTGCCCCACTGAGGTGAGGCTGAGCTGCTTTTGCTGTTTGTCAAGACAAATATAAGACAAATCTGACTGTAGTTGGGAATTGACTCGGTACCTGGAGGCTTATGGTAATTCCCGGACACAGTATGGGCAGAACCATGGCGAGTGCTGAGTTTTAATTGTTTATTTTGAGTTAGACTAGATAATAGACATTATCATAATAGTACATCTGATAAGTATTAACAATTCTCGTAGAAACAAAAGCTGATGCTTTTTTGATTCCCTGACCACCAGAATACCCATGTGCTGGCCGTCAATACATCGTTATTACCGATTAATCATAATGCAATGCATTCTTATCAACATTCTTTAATTACATGCTGTTGCCTAAAATTATTTCATGGCAACCGTTGTGGTTTGGGAAGTGGTATGTTAACCGCCACCAACTGACGGGTAATCGTCCGTAGCCCACTTAACCGCTCCTGGAAGCATATGTAGCCTACTCACTACACAGATTGGCATCCAGACTACTAGAACCATAGTACGCGTCAGGCAAGACCGAGTTAAGTCATAAGTTAGTTATGTTAATCACAGTCTACAGTGGGTTTGAATCGGCTGTCTATGGCAATAATAGGTACAAGTGAAATTAGTTTCTAAATATTTAATATCTTAAATCTAAGGCATAGTTGTCTTGTTAGTGAGAGACATGAGTTTCAGCGATTAAAATGTTAAACAATTTCTAGTGACAGCTTGCATGTTTCTGTAAGTCAGTCTCTTGTGCTGTCAAGTGACAATGATAATTAACCATTTGACCCATATAGACCAGAAGTGATAAAATCTTCAAGATTTAACCCTTTAACCCTCAAATTTGTTCAAGAAAATTTCGATTTCCTCATAGAAAATGTCCATTTGCAGACCAAGAGAAGACTGAAAATTTACCACTGGAATGACTGGCTCGGTTATCGAGCCATTCATTCCTGTGATAAATTTTTTTTAAATTGTCTTGATCTGCAAATACACATTTTTCAAGACCACTGTGGAAGCCATGTTTGGCTGATATGAGTGTTAAAGGGTTAAATAATATTCCACTGAGTATTTTGAACCCAACAGTTCCAAGTCAAAGTAGTTTCAAAATATTTACAACTTTCCTGTGTAGTTGTCTTGAAATTGATACACTGGAACTTGAAAGGTTAAAGGGTTTAGCAAACTAACCCTTTCTTGTGATGCATGGGTTCAATAATATTATGGTCTTGGTTCTTCATATATAAACAAACATAAAATATGGTGTATCTGAGTCTAATGATAAAGTAATGATGTTCACTCGTACCAATGCATGCACACGCACAGTTTGAACATATCCTTAAAGGTGCGTATTCACACCAAAATGCCTGAAAATAAAATTGTTAAAATTGTATACTTTTAGAGGCTTAAATTGTGTACCTCAATGTAATGAAACGAAATAAATCTTAACATATGATGATTTCATTCTATATAAATAAATTTTGTAGGTTTAGTTGTGAATTTGAAATAGGGACTCGTGCCGCTAATTCAATTTGACAACTTAAAAAATTATACTAATTTATATATTATACGTAATGAAAACATGTATTTCGTTTCATCACATCTAGGCGCACAATTTACCTCTAAAAGTATTTAATTTTAACAATTTTATTTTGAACCATTCTGCTGTAAATATGCACCTTTAAATCTGCTTGCATGTATTTAGAAGTTTCTTCTGAGTAGCCTATAATTATTTACAATTTCCCTGTTTCAGAGATAGCAAAAGATGCGCTTGCCCATACAGGCAGATATCGTGTTGAAGAAGGCATCATCTCACCTGTGAGTGATAACTACAAGAAACAGGTATGTCATTTCTGCTTGTTTATGCTTGTCATTACTGGATGTACCATAATGTATTTAATTATACTATCGCATACAACGTACCGGTACAAGTACACACGCAGTCAAACAGATGCACGCACACATGCAGCCATGCACACAGATACACACATACATGAAGATTTGAAATAACCATTTACCCTGTTTCTGGGGCAACCCGAATTTCAAAAGGGCAACTAAACTTTTGGTGTTGATGGTACACACCGGGCAATCATGCTGTACATGTATACTTAGAGACAAATATCATACTACATATTTCTGAAAATGTTGGTCCTGATCCCAGGATGATTCATAACAAAGAAATATTAGTTACCTCTCATTAGAAATTGTTTGTAGAAATTGTTAGTGCTGAAGAAGTGACTGAGATGGTAAGGATAGCTACACTAAAACAATTTCTACATCCCAGAGAGGTAACTAATATATCTTCATTATCATACTACATGTTTTTGATATCCACTGAATAACTTTGCTTTAACCCATTAACCATGAAATTTCTTCAAGAATATTTCAATTTTCTCATAAAAAATGTCCGTTTGCAGACCAAGAGAAGACTATTTTTGAAAATTTACCACTGGAATGACTGGCTCGGTTATCAAGCCAGTCATTGTAGTGTTAACTTTTCAAAAAATAGTCTTCTCTTGGTCTGCAAATGGACATTTCTCAAGAACACTGCAGAAGCTGTCTTTGGCTGATATGAGTGTTTAAGGGTTACGGGATTTATTAAATGAGTAATCAGTATGCTTAATGCTGTTTCTGAGTGATTACATCAATGGCCTTTTTTCATAATTAGGGCCCCCGCACACCAAGGTGCAGAAGTCATATAGTAATCACCGCATCCATCTCTACATTGTCTGTCCATCCGTCCATCAGCCTGTCCATCCACAATATTTTGTAAACAGCATATCATTCAGAACCACTAAAGGTATTTTAATGAAACTTGGTATATGCCTCAGTGATGATACACAGATGTGCCTTTTGAAGGATTCACCTTTTTATCTCGCATTTTCACGAAGTTGAAAAAAGATTTTGGGAGAGGGGAAAAAATGTCGGCGTTGACATTTGTGGTGTTCTGATTTGAAAAGAAACTACACATATGTGTTCTATGGGATGCTTAGGACTAGTCTGCACCAAAATTATATTGATTTTATAATTTTTTCCATTCTTTTATCATGTTTGAAAATAGAATATTTTATGTTTCAAGAGTTATCTTTCTTGGATGTGTTAAGGTTTTTTAAAACGACATTTACACCCACAAGGGGTTATCCGATTTTAAAGGTTTTGGGTGAAAATGGGCTTTTTAATACAAAAGCTCAAATTTTTTGTCAATTTCCTTGTTTATTATTAGGTGTTTTTTTTCTTTTTTGGCTCACCTGGCCTGAAAGGCCAATTGAGCTTATGCCGTGGCGACCATCCATCGTGTGTCCATCCGTCGTCTATCCATCATCCGTCAACTTTTCCTTTAAATGACTTCTCAAGAACCACTGGGCCGATTTCAATTATATTTGGCAGGAAGTATCGTTAGGACATACGGATCCAAGTTTGTTCAAACGAAGCTGATCGTGCAATTTAGCCCATGGCCATCTTGGATTTTGGCAAATTTTTAGAAATGGCTAAAAATCTTGTCCGAAACAGCTTAAGGGATTGAAGCAAACTTCATGGAATATGATCTAGGGGAAGAGGTAAACTAAGCTGGTTCAAGGGAACTTGATTGGTCAAATGGTTCAGCGGCCATCTTGGTTGACATAGTTTTAGCGAAAATTACTTCTTCAAAACCGCTGAAGGGATCAGGCTGAAATTTGGCAGATATGAGTAGGGACTAAGGCCATTAAAGTTTGTTCAAGAGAAGTTGATCCGTCAAAAAACATAGCTGTGGGCCAATCAAAATATAGCGTCTTTGGCGGGCATATTGGACTTTTTTATTTGATGAATTTTGAGACCGAAATATTTGTTTTTATAGGTTTTTGGGTATTCTGATCTCAGATTTGGAATTTTCAAAACTGTCGGATGATCGGTTTGGCGGCCATCTAGGATCATTTTCCCGCCGAAAGCTCCCATACTAAAGCAATGGGAAATTTAAAATGTCTTCTCGAGAACTACTGGGCCGATGTCAATTATATTTGTCAGGAAGCATCCTTCGGGCATAGAGATTGGATTTTGGCCAATTTTTAGAAATGTCTTTAAAAATCTCCGAAACCGTTTGAGGGATCGATTGAGAACTCACGAAATATGATCTAGGGAAAGAGCTGAACCAAGTTTATTTGTTCACGGGAACTTAATTGACCACATTTTTTAGCGTCCATCTTGGATGACCTCATTTTCGCAAAAACGACTTCTTCCCCAGAACTGCTGAAGCGATCGGGCCGAAATTTGTATTATATGATTAGGGACTGAGGAGGACCATTAAAGTTTGTTCAAGAGAAATTGATCTGTCAAAAAAACTGGCCACCTTGGGCCAATCAATGTAAAGCATGTTTGGTGGCCATCTTGCATTTTTTTATTTGATGTATTTTGAGGCCGGAAGTGGTTATATATATGTTTTTGTGCATTTTGATTTCAAATTTGCCGTTTTCGAGACTGTCGGATAAACGGTTTAGCAGCCATCTTGGATCATTTACCTACCAAAATCTCCCATACTAAAGCAATGGGAAATTTAAAATGTATTCTCGTGCCATCGTGGATTTTGGTCGATTTTTAGAAATGTCCTCTCCAAAACCGCTTGGGGGATCAATTCAAAATGCATGAAATATCATCTAGGGCAAGAGCTGCACCAAGTGTGTTCAAGGGACTTGATTGGCCAAATGTTTTGGCAGCCATCTTCAATAACCTATTTTTTTCCAAAACAACTCCAGAACCACTGAGCAGATTGGGTCAAAATTTGGGTGATATGACTGGGCGCTGAGTGCCATTAAAGTTTTTTCACGGGAAGGATCTACGTCAGAAACATGGCCGCTGTGGACCAATCAAAGTGTAGTGTGTTTGGCAGTCATATTGGAAAATGTCCACAAACTCATTTAAAAGAATACTCCTAAATCACACACCAACAATCTTGACAAAAATGCATAGTGCTCCAGGTGAGCGACACAGGGCCCTTGGGCCTCTTGTTTAATAATATGTAGGCTTTGAATAAAATCACTACCTACAACATAGAGAAAGCGATTTTAAGTGATTACAGGGCCCTCTATGTCAAACAACAATTTCTAGTTTGCCCTGAGACAACTAGATATTTTCATTTGTTTCTATCCCTTATACATACACACATGCGCATAAAAACATGCACGCACTCACTCGCTCGCTCGCGCGCACGCACGCACACACGCACACACATGTCTTTAACATTTAGACTGCCTGTTCTCAACAAAGGACAACACCACTAACTTGTTCATAGAGTAGCCATACACCCCTGCACTATAGGTAGATTGATTTTTAGCCATACCTGTCCATTTCTATCTAGGCTCTGCCCACATTTGTGTTGTGATTGATTTATATACTTTGACCCCTGAATTCCCGGCATCCCAATTTCAAGGTAATTATGCCGATCTGTAAACTGTGGAAAATATGAATCTAGTTTGACTGGGTGCTGTTGGCAGCAATAGCACCCAGTCAAATTAGTTTCAAAATGTTCAACAGAATGTTTATTAAATAGTAAATCCAGAAAAGGCATACAATTCGTACACTTGACATACTTTTAAGTATTCCTGACACGGCTACATCATTCCTTACACATTTTTATTGTGACGTCAGCCTACCTGTGACATAATTATGGCGTGATGCGTTTAAGTAACAGATCAGATCTCTCCATAGGCTGTGACTTGACACACAGCTGCCCATATATTATAGTATATGCTCTTTAGTGAAAACAACAGTATGGTGATGCATAATGAATCTACATCATACATGTAGATATGGAACCGTAGCATCTTGCAAATCAAAGCATACACTAATATTTAAAAATTATGGATTTGGACTAGGATGGATTTGAAATAGGTAAAGTATTACTAAGCTATGAACTCGCGTTACAATCTGTTTTAGAGAAATAAGTTAGCTAGGCAGTGTGCTCGCTTAAAGTATATGTATTTCTCCGACCATCCTGCTTTGACTTCTTCACCCACCCCACAGGCATGTTAATTGTGGGGGAACGGCTTCTTGCACTCCAAAAGGTAACTCACCTACCAAATTTGTTTGAAGTTTGTCCACATGTTTTGGAGGAGTTGCATTACAATCAATTTCTTGAACTTTTGACCTGTTCCCAACCCCCTGGGATTAGAGCCAAACATAAATATTGCCACATATTTGAATTCCACAAAAGGGTTTGGGAGCAGATAGAATGACAGACAGGTTTTAGGATATTTGACCTTTGGACTCCACCCCCTAACCCCATGGGCACGGAGATGAACATAAATGTCAATATGCAACCCACAATTATATAGGTAAGCCACATACCAAATGTGGTTGAATATCACACAACGGTTTGTGAGGAGATAGCATGGCAGAGAGTTTTTATGATAAGTGATCTTTTGACCCAGCCACTGATCCCAAGGTGGTGGAGCCTAATCTAAATGGCGTCTTGCAAAACACAATTCTATGGATAACCTACATACCAAATTTGGATATTACCCAACAGTTTGGGACGAGATGGTCTGACGGACGGGCAGACAGACAGACAGATGGAGGCGATTTTAATATCCTTGAGTTTTTTCAAAATGTGGGAATAATTCATTCTTTCAGAGATTAAATCTAGGACTGGCTGCATAGAGAGCATTGGAGAGGGGAAAAGTTGGGTGGGGTGGGGTGGGGTCTAAGCATTTCGTAGCGATCGATCCAGACCATCAGAAGGTTTTCATTCACCTCTCTGGCTTCTCATGCTTAGTCAAACAGTCGGGTTTGTTTTGATATCTGAATTTGAAAGGACTTAGGCTAATCGTAACA
Organism: Chaetoderma sp. LZ-2023a; assembly: GCA_034401795.1. Lineage (NCBI taxonomy): Eukaryota > Metazoa > Mollusca > Caudofoveata > Chaetodermatida > Chaetodermatidae > Chaetoderma > Chaetoderma sp. LZ-2023a. The sequence goes on from CM067369.1 coordinate 55,935,618, forward strand.
CATATGATGAGTCTGCAGTGTACATATACATGTAGTATATAAACACTTCTAGTTTGGTCCATGGCCATAATATCTTGCAAACTACTGATGAGTCATTGGTTTCTTTTAACCCTTTAATGCCTAAATTTGGTCAAGAACATCCAAATATTTGCTTATAAACGGTTCATTACTTAGCCAGCCATTCCAGTGGTAAATTTTCAAAAATAGTCTTCTCTTGGCCTGCAAATGGGCATTCCTAAAGACCACTGCAGAGGCCGGTTTTGACCGGCTTCATCATGTGTTTCCCGAAGTCATGGGTCTAGCTCGGGATTTTCACTCATGCAGCATGAAGCTTCAGAAAGGCCATCCCTAATTAACAATGAACTTTTCCATTTATAGCTATGCCCCGCCCATCTCTAGCTAAGCTCCACCCACACCTCGCTCGTGTTGGAATCGATCAAAAATAACATTAAAGCCAGTGTTTCCTGAAGTCACAGTTCTAGCTCGTGATTATCACTCATGCAGCATGAAGTATCAGATTAAGTAACAATTATACTGCTGAATTCTTAGCTACCGTTAGCTTATATTTCCTGAGATATAAACTGTTGGTCATTTTTCTATAGACTACAGTCTATAGAAGACAATTTTGGATATCGCCCAATAATCTTGTTTTAAAATTTAATACAATAACATCTTTTCACCACTTCATTGAGAATGTGACTTTTGTATCATTATGGGTTGACTCTTTCACAGATAAATGCCATGTATCTCAATCTCAGGGCAAACAACCTGGAAAGCTGTGGACTATTTTGAAATTACTATGACTGGAAGCCATTGCTGCCAAGCTGTGGACTATTTTGAAATTAATATGAATGAAAGCCATTGCTGCCTTACACAGCAATGGCTTCCAGTCATAGTAATTTCAAAATATTCAACAGAATATGCTATAAATCGTAGAGTTAACGTTTTCAGCGATTTGTCATTGAAAGGGTTAATTTGATGTCTCTGTTCATCCATTGTAATTACTATGTATTGTACATAAAATCACGCCTTTCTGCTGTGAATACAGCCGTAATAACTCCCTCATTATCTGTCTGTGAGAGCAATAAATATGTAAGTCATTAAATCTGTAACTATGGTTACATTTTCCTCCGTATAAACTAATCCTGTTAATACTTTAACTCTCAATCTGACCAAAAATGGTTTCTGTACACAGCTAGTGGTCTTACATGTAGATGTTTGCAGACCAAGAGAAAACTATTTTTGTAAATTTACCACTTGAATGACTGGCATGATAACCAACAGAGTCATTTCAGTGATAACATTTAAAAAAAATAACACCTTGTTCTGCAAATCGACATTTTCTATAAGAAAATTGAAATTTTTCTTACATTAAATGGTTAGCGCTTAGAACACTGATATCAAAACATTAGTTTTTGCAGACCAAGTAGAAAAGACAAAGTGTACATTTTACCCCTCGCTCTGTAACGATAAGAGGGTATTGTGATCGTGTCAGCCTCCCTGCATGTCGGTCTGTTCGTGGGTCCGGGATCTGTATCTAAAAAACTGCTGGTTCAGATTGTAACACAATGAAGGAACTTGCCACGCAAGAGGATTTTCAGTCTTCCATGATCCATGAACCCAAATCCGGATCAGATCAAATTTTGGATCTGTGGATATCTCGGAAACTTCTGCTCCGATTTGGCCCAAATTTAACACAGGAAAGGGTGTGACCATATACTACATGTAGGACACCACGACCTTTGACATGATGCAAGAAAATTAGGGAAATCTGAAAAATCAGAATATTAAGAAAAAGCTGGAAAATCCAAAAACTTTTTTGCAAAGTGACAAAAACAGGATTGTGGGTCTGCATTCTCTGATGTCTCTTGTTAAGCAATGGTAATGAAAGCTGCTGCTATCTTAGACTGCAACAGATTACATCAACATTGTTTTAATAAAAACACCCATCAGTTATCATATAGTGATTGAAATCTGGGACATTTTGCTGCTTTAGGCATTAACCCGTAACTAGTCAAATTTAGTTTAAAAGAGAATTTCAATTTTTTCACAGAGAATATATCCATTTGAAGACCAAGAGAATACTATTTTAGAAAATGTACTGCTGGAATGATTGGCTTGAGTATTGAGCCGATAATTCCAGTTGTAAATACAAAATGTCTTTTGTCAACTAATTAGCAGTTCACATGACCACTCAAATGGCTGTTTATGGCCGACTTGCTCATTAAAGTTATCATGTAGTAATACAATTATAAAAATATTTGAAAACTTTAGTGATGATCGTCTTGTTCTGAGCGGCCTTTCTAAATTGATATTTGTTGACACCATTGTTTGGGATTCTATTGTTATCGCTGTCCCTTAAATCCAAGTATAAAACCATTCTAACAATGCTAATGATATTCAGTCCGCTGTTGGTCTCTGATTGGGGTCAATTATCCTCCCACCTTTCGCAAAAGCAGGCGATTATGTTTTCGCTTCCGTCCAGCGGTTAATGTTACACACAGGTTTTCATTCGATAATTACTTTTGTTTGGTGTATCATGACGAAACTTCATGGGAAGACTGACTATGGTAGTAGGGCTGATTTAAACTTAATTCGGCTAGAAGGACCCTATTGGACTAGGCTTCAGAACTTGTATACAGAATCTTGATTGGTCATTTATTTTTGGTGGCTATCTTGGATTTCAAAAAAATCCTTTAAAATGCTACTCTTCTTAAATCAATGTCCCATTTTAAAGAAACTTTGGGGGAATGCTCCTATCGTGATCAACTTCAAGGGTTCTAATGAGAATTTTGATTGTTCAATTCTTTCAGCAGGGATCTTCGATTTTCCAGACATTTTACAGCAGAATTTAAATCGCTATTACTACTTAATCAACAAGTAGATTTCAAACAAACTTGGGTGTAATTATCCTATATGACGATAAGCTTGAGAAATCAAATGAGAATTTTTATTAGGCAATTTCTTTGGCGGTCATCTTGGATTCTCTGGTCATTATCGTGTCTATTTAAATTGAAATGTTCAAAAGATAATGGACTAGGTGAGCGTCACAGGCCCTTGGGCCTCTTGTTGAGAAGTGTATTGATAATACTTCTATATTTATTTTATGTTTGAAGTGGCGCTTCATTGATTATTGTAAAGTCCAGCGCAACCACATCTCTGGTTATTCATAATCATAATCCTCTCCTCAGTGTGTCCATCCATGCGTCTAATCATTATTATTTCATCCCACTAACATGGCTATTATTGCGTGGGGTTGGGGGAGAGGGTCGCGTGATCTAATTTATATCATCTGGTTCTGTGTGACCATCCTTATGGCATAGCGGTCTAAGTTTATTTAAACGAAGTCGATCGGCCATCTTAGATCTTGCCCAATGTTTAGGAATGTGTTTAAGAATCTTCTTTTCCGATGCAAAACTCATTAAATATTATCTAAGGCAAGATCGGAACCAAGTCTGTTCAAGGGAACTTGAGTGGCCAAATATTTTTGTGGCCATCTTAGATGACCTAGTTTTCACGAAAACAACTCCAGAACCAGTAAACGGATTGAGCCGAAATTTGCGAGTTATGATTAGGGGCTAAGGGATATTAAAGTTTGTTCAATGGGAATTTGATACATAAAGAAACATGGCCGCCATTGACCAATCAAAATATATAGTGTGTTTGGCGGCCATATTGGACTTTTTTATTTGATTACGTGAATATCATCTCTGATATCATATTGAAAGTGTGCACAAGGTGTCTTCTATTGATCTGAGTATGATTGATTAATTTAGTGATTTGATTCTTGAGATATTGTTATGTTTACTCAGCACTTATCGGAACTGATTAGAACCTTGGTTACAAATAGAAATGTAATCTCAAATGAATCCTCTAGAGGGGAAGTGACAGCTGTCCTTGATGAAAGTAAATAGTCTGCTGAATAGTTTTAGTTGTGTGCTTAGACCTTCCATGTGGGCCTATATACATGTGTGTTATAGCATTTGTTTTAAACATGTGTGTGCGTGTATGCTCGCGTGTGGGTTTGTAATGTTTGTCATCCATGCTTGCGTGTGTGTATGCATGCGTGCACGCTACAATACCTGTTTTAGCTTACATGGCCCGAAGGCCCATATGAGGTATTAGGACATGGCGACTGTCCATCATCAATTCGTCAACTTTTTGCTTTTAAATGATATCTTCATTAACCACTTTTGCATATTTTAACCAGATTTGAGTACACTACGGTCATTCTAGTAGGCTTTAGAACATCTATACAAACATTTAATCTTTCAATTTTGCGTTCAGTCATCTGGCGTTTTCCTAAATCTTTCAGTAATCATTCAAAACGTATCCCCTTTTGAATGCCTCAATTCGAACCAAAACTGTCTGGAAGGACTACTGGTATATGGTAGTTTCTAGAACTCTCTACAGATACAAATACACAAAATGCAATAATTTGATGGGTTTATTTTTTTGGTGACCAACTTGGATTTCTGAAGATGCCTAGGAAATAGTCAAGAGGGTTGCGTCTCCCTCATTAACCAGTCAGACCAGTTTTAATCATACTTATCTGGCATATCTGGAATGAGTTTATTGGATAAAAACCATGAAAATAAATTACTTTTGACATTGATTTAATGTTTCAGCTGACCAAAACCAGCCCATGGGATGCAATAGACCTTTCAGTTATACCCCGCCCACATCTAGCTAACCTCCACCCACACTTCGCCATTTTGGGATTGATCAATCCCCGAATTCCCTGACTCAATTTCCTGAAAACTGTACAGGTAAGTTGTTGAATATTTTGTAACTAATTTGACTTGGTGCTGTTGCTGCCTATGGCAGTAACATCGCCGAGTCAAATTAGTTTCAAAATATTCAACAGGATATTTATTAAATAGTGCAGAAATACAATTTGTACAACAACGCATAGTCCGTCTTCAATTATCTGCTCGTGATGTACTTATCTATGTCATTCATGACATCATAATTACATCATTGATTGTGATGTCATTCCACACATCATGTAGTTGATTATGACGTCATATGATGGATGGATACAGTGGAAAGCTCCATTGTCTTGTCATATGTCCATTTACAGGCTAAGAGAACACAATTTTAACATATATATATAACGAGCCGGTCATTCCAGTGATAAATTAAAAAACCCCGTTTTCTCTTTCCCTGTAGATGGGCTTTCAATAAGCCAAGATTTTGATTCCATTGATCAATCTGAACCATTAAAGGGCTATTATTGCAACAAATTTTGTAAGTAATTTGGCTGCATTGATGCCTACGGCAACTGCTTCCTGCCAAATTCACTCCAAAATATTCAACCATGAACAGCTTTGTTTTGCTATGTACCTACATACATATATTTCAGGGATTAAGTTGAATACAGCGTCAACAAGAGCCATCAGTGATTGCAGACCCTCGCTCTACCATTTTTGACACATTGTACAAAGTTTCAGATTTTCTGGATTTTTGTTAGATTTTGCAGGTTTTTTGGATCGTGCTGAAATTGTACAATCCTAGTGTATTAGTTAAAATTCAGCCAAATTGGACAAGAAATTTCTGAGATATCCACAGATCCGGAATTTGATCTGATCTGGATCCAGTTTCTTCTATCCAGATCATGACCAAAGTCTGGCTATCCCCTTCCTTTGTTGTGTTCAAATTTAAACTAAATCGGATCAGTAGTCTGAAATGTACAGCTAGCACGCATGCACGTGCGCACTACTCTCTTCTTACAGGGTGAGGGCAATGGACCTTTCCCATTTTAGCTATGCCCCACTCCTCTCTAGCTGAGCTCCACCCACACCTCGCTCGTGTTAGGATCGATCGATCTCTGAACACCCTGACTATCAGTTTCCAAAAAACTACACAGGTAAGCTGTTGAATATTTTGAAACTAATTTGACTGAGTGCTGTTGCTGCTTATGGCAGCAACCGCGCTCTGCTTATGGCAGCAACAGCGCCCAGTCAAATTAGTTTCAAAATATTCAACAGCAAGTTTATTAAATAGTAGAGACATACAATTCTTACAACGTGTCAGACTTTTAAGAGTTAAAGACAGTCCGTATGTAATCATTTATGACATAATGATTATGACGTCATCATACATGCCGCTTAGCTGATTATGATGTCATATGACGTCATTCCTCTGGAAAGGTTCATTAGCTAAATGTATTTTCACACCAGACTGACATACAGCGTGTTTTACCCTATCTTTTATTTCATACTACTAACATGCATTTATACATCTAATACAGACTCACAAAGACATGACCCTAAAGCAAATTTTCTGTAATATACCTAGATAAAATATATATTTGTAATATACAAAACTCAAATCAAGTCAGACAAGATAAATCGTGATTAAATGGAGATTGCGAACTCATGCAAGTAAAATTAATTCAAAGTTTATCTTCGGAAGATTTTATTATTCCTTTTTTACTTCTTGAACAATATTAATGAACATCTCCTTGGGAATTCCTTGTTCATGACCTGATCACTCACGGTGGGTTGGCAAGAAAATAATCTGATCTCCGGCAGGCATCGATGTGGAGAAAATAGAATATGTCATTGATTGATCTTGGCACGTCTACGGGATTGATGATGAAAGAGAGGTCAGTTAGCCACGCAAGCTGATCTGGACAAAATCTACATACATATATTGATTATATATAGCCAGGGTATGAGTGATGACGATATTTACTGTTTCCTCTGTCGGGTGGTGTACGTAAAAAATCTTCTGATTTGAACAAAGCAATTGATTCTGGGTTATTGCATGTATAAATCTCAACCACACATTGCCTGGGCCGAGCTTGAATGATAGGACATAGAATCTAAGAATGTAACATTGGCTTATTTACTTAACCCATTGATTCTCAAATTATTTCAACATTAATTAAATTTTCTCATACAAAATGTCCATTTGCAAACCAAGAGAAAAGTATTTTTGAAAATTTATCACTAGAATGACTGGCTTGGTTATTGAGACAGTTATTCCAGTGTTAATTTTCAAAAATAGTCTTCTCGTGGTCTGTAAATGGATGCTTCTCATGACAACAGAAGAAGTTAGTTTTGGTGAGCTAGCGTGTTAAAGGGTTAATAAACTCTACCTTTGAGCTCACATGACCTGAAGCGCCAAGTAACCTTATGCCATATCATCTGTCAATCATTCATCGATCATCTGTCACCCATCCGTCAACTTTTTCTTTAAAACATCACTCCACATTCAACGTGTGGCAGATTTTAATCACACTTGTTTGGGAGTTGTAATTTTTCACCGATTTTTGGTGGCCTGATCTTGGTTTTCTGAAATCATTCAAAAATATCTTCTTAAAAATGATACAATTTAAGACCAAACTTGGCTTGAAAAAGCTTAAAGTGGCAGACTGGCAAATCACCATAGTAGAGCGGTCCATTTCTGGTTATGCCACACACATTTCTAACTAAGATCAGAACATTTTTAACACGTGCTGGAGTCAATTTGAAACTTTGAAACCTAAATTGGCAGAATTAAATTTTCATGGTAACTGTACAGGTAAGCTGTTGAATATTTTGCAACCAATAGCAAGTAGCAACAGTTACTCAGTCAAATTATTTGCAAAGTTTCGAAACACAATGTTTATTAAATTGTAAATTCATCAAACATATACAATTCATACACTTTGTGACAAGCTTTTCGATTTTTGTGATGGAGCTAGACGCCATTATTATTGTGACGTCGGCTAACATGTGCCACATTTGATTATGACACCAGATTCTTGAGTGACAGACCTGATCTCTCCATTACCCTCATTCCATACGAGAAAGCTGATGTTGCAGATGGCTCTATTTGTCTGACTGTCCTGGCGGGGATGACTCTTAGAAGCTGCGCATCTATTCTGTCCTTGTTCAAATACGGGTGTTTTAAGTGAGTGATATACACATTCCTTTGTCCTCTTTTTACTAAAAATGGAGATTGATTTTCAAAACAAGCACACCAAAGTTATATCAACTATGGAGTTGTTCTGTTTATATTTTAACTCTTTAACCCTCGAATTTGTTAAAGAAAATTGATATTTTCTCGGAAAATATCCATTTGCGCAGACCAAGAGAAGACTATTTTTTTTAATTTATCACTGGAATGACTGGCTCAGTTATCGAGCTAGTTATTCCAGTGGTAAATTAAAAAAAATAGTCTTCTCTTGGTCTGCAAATTGACATTTTCCAATACCACTGCAGAAGCCATTTTTGGCTGATATGAGTGTTAAAGGGTTAATTAATATCATTTGATCGGTTGATTGACTAATGAAATCTAGGCTTGTTTAGCATCTATTTTAGTGGAGATAGGAAAGCCTTTAGATTAGCTTGGACGGACCATGCCCATGATTCCACGCACAGGTCTGCAGACATTGTTAGCTCACCTGGCCTGAAAGGCCAAGTGAGCTTATGTCATGACGACCATCTGTCGTCCATCCGTCGTCCATCGTCTGTCCATCCGTTAACTTTTCCTTTAAAACGACTTCTTCTCAAGAACCGCTGGGATGATTTCAATTATATTTGGCAGGAAGCATCCTTAGGGCATAGGGATCCAAGTTTGTTCAAACAAAGCCGATTGGCCAGTGGCCATCTTGGATTTTGGCCGATTTTTAGAAACGTCTTTAAAAATCTCTGAAACTGCTTGAGGGATTGAAGGAAACCTCATGAAATATGATCCAGGGCAAGAGCACAACCAAGTTTGTTCAGGGGAACTTGATTGGTCAAATGGTTCAGTGGCCATCTTGGTTGACCTAGTTTTAGTGAAAATTACTTCTCCAGAACGGCTGAAGGGATCAGGCCGAAATTTGGCAGATATGAGTAGGGACTAAGGGCCAGTAAAGTTTGTTCAAGAGAAGTTGATCCATCAAAAAACATGGCCGCCGCGGGGCAATCAAAATATAGCATGTTGGGCGACCATATTGGATTTTTTTATTTGATGGGCTTTGAGGCTGAAATTGTTTTTATATGGGTTTTTGGGTATTCTGATTTGAAATTTGCAATTTTTGAAACTGTCGGATAAATGGTTTGGCGGCCATCTTGGATCATTTTCCAGCCCAAAGCTCCCATACTAAAGCAATGGGAAATTTAAAACGACTTCTCAAGAACCGCTGGGACGATTTCAATTATATTTGGCAGGAAGCATCCTTAGGGCATAGAGATCCAGGTTTGTTCAAACGAACCCGATCGGCCAATTTGGTCAATGGCCATCTTTGATTTCAGCTGATTTTTAGAAATGTCTTTAAAAATCTTCTCCAAAACCATTTGAGGGATCGATTCAGAACTCAGGAAATATGATTTATGGTAAGAGCTGAATCAACTTTGTTTAAGGGAACTTGATTGACCAAATGGTTCAGTGGCCATCTTGGATAACCTAGTTTTCACAAAAACAACTTCCTCAGAACCGCTGAAGCGATCAGGCCGAAATTTGTGATATATGATTAGGGACTAAGGACCATTAATGTTTGTTCAAGAGAAGTTAATCCGTCCAAAAACATGGCTGCGGTTGGCCAATCAAAATATAGCGTGTTTGGTGGCCATATTGGATTTTTTTATTTGATGGATTTTGAGGCCGAAATTGGTTTTATATAGGTGTTTGGCAATTCTGATCTCAAATTTGCAATTTTTGAAAGTGTCGGATAAATGGTTTGGCAGCCATCTTGGATCATTTTCCCGCCAAAAGTTCCCATACTAAAGCAATGGGAAATTTAAAGCGACTTCTCAAGAATCGCTGGGACGATTTCAATTATATTTGGCAGGAAGCATCCTTAGGGCATAGGGATCCAAGTTTGTTCAAACGAACCTGATTGGCCAATTTGACCAGCGGCCATCTTGGATTTCAGCTGATTTTTGGAAATATCTTTAAAAATCTTCTCCAAAACAGTTTGAGGGATCAATTCAGACCTCATGAAATATGATCTGTGGTAAAAGCTGACCCAAATTTGTTTCAAGGGAACTTGATTGACTAAATGGTTCAGTGGCCATCTTGGATGACCTCGTTTTCACAAAAATGACTCCTATCCCAGAACCGCTGAAGCGATCAAGCTGAAATTTGTGATATATGATTAAGGACTAAGGGCCATTAAAGTTTGTTCAAGAGAAGTTGATCTGTCAAAAAAACTGGCCTCTTTGAAATGTCTTTAAAAATCTTCTCCAAAACCGCATGGGGATCAATTCAAAACACATAAAATATCATCTGGGCCAAGAGCTGCACCAAGTTTGTTTCAAGGGAACTTGATTGGCCAAATGGTTTGGTGGCCATCTTGGACAAGCTAATTTTTGCCAAAATGACTTCAGAACCACTGAGCGGATTGGGCCGAAATTTGAGATATGATTAGGCAGTGAGTGCCATTAAAGTTTTTCAAGGGAAGGTGCTACGTCAGAAACATGACAGAAGTGGACAAATCAAAGTGTAGCGTTTTTGGCGGCCACATTGGACTGGCAAAAATGTCGACAAACTCATTTAGAAGACTACTCCTAAACCACCCGCTAACAATTGTGACAAAAATGCATAGTGCTCCAGGTGAGCGACACAGGCCCCTTTGGCCTCTTGTTGCTCTTCCTAGTAGAGAAACCTCTGAGCGATTATGATATTCTCATAAGTTATCTCCAACGAAAATGAGTTGGTTTACGGGATAGGAGAGCTGGTACTAAAAATGAATATTTAGGTCAGAAGAGGATAAGATGGTTCTCCACAAGGAGAAACTGTTTCTGACTACTGCTAACTGAAAAATGGAATTTGATTCAAGAAACCCAAAGTTTAAAGAGGAAAACATTAACTAGGCGGAAGGGTGGAGCTCCGCTTAGCCGTGGCCAAAGGTGATAACTTCTGGGCACGATAATGGATGTGAGACAAACATTCCCTCCCTTAAGAAGTCATATTTTTTAATCCATTTTACGACTAATTTGATGTGTACGTATATGCAAAATATGTTATATTTGTTTGAAGGAATTTGTGTGTAATATAGGAAATTGACCTCTAGGGAAAATAGGTTTGGGATGGAATAGTCCAGCAGTGCAAGTGAGATAGAATTTATAGGCTCGGACTGGAGAACCTAGGGTGGAATGTTAATGCGCATATCTCTTTCGGGCAGACATGTCAGAATATTTTTATTCATTCACCTTTTTCAACTCCTATTTGTTGGCCATTATGACCTCTGAAGATCGAGGAGTTATGGGCAGGTGGAAAAAGCTGGCCTAGCTTTCGACCTCGGGAGTATGAAATAGCTGGAACAAATTCGAAAGTTCCGTAAGGAGAATATAGAACCGGTCATGTACAATCAGGAAGCTGACTATTCCAGAGCACATTCTTGATCATCAAGTGATCGTTATGAGCAGGACTCCATCGTTCTTCGTCACAGAAAACCTCAGTCTCTGGACTTCTCAGATCTTGGGCATGAGCTGGAAGAAAAATGTCACGCTAGCTTAGCTAATGGACCTTTCCAGTTTTAGCTATGCCCCGTGCCCATCTCTAGCTAAGCTCCACCCACACATTGCTCATGTTGGGATCGATCGATCCCTAAACTCCCTGACTATCAATTTCCAGAAAACTGCAGGTAAGCTGTAGAATATCAAATTAGTTTCAAAATATTCAACAGCATGTTTATTAAATAGTAAAACCATACAATTCATACAACAACGCTTAGTCCATAATCAATGATGCGTTCGTGATGAACTTATCTAATTTAAGTCATTCATGATGTCATTGATTACGATGTCATAATGAGGGCAAAGCAGGGCGGAGTGTGTCTAGAGATGGGCGGGTTATAGCTAAAATTGGATTTATCCGTTTGGTGTAGAGCATCACTAAGATACTCGTTTCCTTATTTTGAACCAATAACATTCAGCCAGTACATTTTGAATTAATTTCAGCTCTTTCAGCCAAATATGTTAATATGACTTTGGAATTCACCATTCCAGAGTATCCATCTATCATCTGACCTCATATGACTTCATAATCAGCTCAGCTTGTGTATGATGACGTCACAATCATTGCATCACAAAGGGTTCCATATCGACCGTCACCAAATCTCAAATACTCTGACACGTTATATGAATTGTGTCTATGTAATTCTTTGCTATTTAATAAACATGCTGTTGAATATTTTGAAACTAATTTGACTGGGCACTGCTGCTGCCTTAGGCAGCAACAACGCCCAGTCAAATTGGTTTCAAAATATTCAACGGCTTAAATGTGTTGTTTTTTGGAAATTGATAGTCAGGGTGTTCAGAGATCAATCGATCCCAACACGAGCGAGGTGTGGGTGGAGCTTAGCTAGAGATGGGCAGGGCATAGCTAAAACAGGAAAGGTCCATTACAGGCATGTACATGCCAAGTGTGTACTGTTAAGCTCAAGATCTTTAAATGTCAGACAGCTGAGTATTTAACCTTTAAGCTTCATATCAACCAAAACTGGCTTCTGCAGTAGTCTTAAGAAATGTTCATTTGCAGACCAAGAGAAGACAATTTTTGAAAATTTACCACTGGAATGACTGGCTCGATAACAGAGCCAGTCATGGCAGGGGTACATTTTCAAAAACAGTCTTCTCCTGGACTGCAAATGGACATTTTCTATGAGAAAATTGAAATTTTCTTGAACAAATTTGAGTGTTAAAGTGTTAAAAAAATCTCTGTGTTTTTTCCAGGGTTTGGTGTCTTCAGAACATCGATGTTCTATGATAAAGCTTTCTTTAGAATCCTCTCTGTGGATCAGGTAAAACTAAGTCAGTCATTACTGTTATAACATTATTAAGGGCTTTTATCCATAGACATATGGGCTACACCCATTATTCATCTATCATTACTTCAGAACAGAGCAGACTCACATTGGGTGTATTTAACACGTTACTGGCCAAATTTGGTTAAAAAAATCTAAATATTTGCTCATTGAGTGTCCATTTACAAACTAGGAGAAGACTATTTTTGAAAATTTTACACTGGAATAACTGACTCGGTTATTGAGTCAGTAATTCCAGTGGTAAAATTTTTAAAAACCTCTTGGCACACAAACTAACACGCCTCTCTCTGACTTAAGCATTAAACTGGGTAATTGATTGTGTCTCGCTGACAGACACAATCACTTAAATTTACTTCCATTACCCTCAAACTAGCAAGAGAAACGGATCATCACTTAACCCTTTAATGGCCAAATATGGTCAAGAAAATCAAAATATTTCCTTGTTGTATGTCCATTTGCCGGCTAAGAAGACTATTTTTGAAAACACAACACTGGAATGGCTGTCTTAGTTACTGAGCCAGTCATTCCAGTGATAAATTTTCAAAGTTTTTTTTGTCTTGGCCTGCTAATGAACATTCCTCAAGACCACTGCAGAGAATGGTTCGTGGTTAAATGTAATACAAAATTTCAATTTGTATTTCAGAAATATCAATTTGCAGGCCAATAGAAGACTATTTTTTTTAAATTGTAGCCTTGGAATGACTGGTTCGTTTATCAACCCAGTCATTCCAGCAGTACAATATTTACAATTTGGCTGGCAAATCGATATTATCCTGCACTCCCGCTGCCGATTGGACCATTAAGGGTTAACCAATAAATCTTTATTGTTTCCTGAAGCGTCCTATTCTTTATTGCTATTTACGAATTAACCCTTTAGTGGTCAAGATATGTTGCATTTTTGCTGAATGAATGGTAATTTGTATGCCAAGACAAGACTTTTTGAAAATTTATCACAGGAATGACTGGCTTGATCATCAAGCCTGGCGTTTCAGTGATAAATTTTGAAAAATAAACTTGTGGTCTGCAAATTAACAGTACTGAGGCAAGTTTTGGAGGGTTTAACCATTAAAGGGTTAAGCCGTGATATTTTATTATATAGAGCTACATTGTTTATTAATGCTTTTTTATGTGGCAAATAATGGAGGGTTTGAACATTAAATGATTGTAAATAAAACAAACATGAGACTTAGGCAGCTTTGCCAGATATGTCAAAAATTTGACAGACAGGCATGTAGACAGACAGACAGACAGACAGACAGACTTATACTAGTTGCGAGTCATCACTGAAAACAACAAATCTATGTAAAGTTTTAAAATCAAAAAATCTAACATGCCAGCTGTAGCATCTCTCACTGGCGTGTTGGGTTCACATTGATCATGTTGATCTGGATAGTAGTTGAAGCGCATGTTACATGTTTTATGTACAATACATAAATGAATCGCGCCTGATTCCTTTCACTTGGGCCGCATGATGAGAACCTTGAATTTCTGTCACACTGGTCGGTACTCAAATAACCATACATCCATCAAAACAATGCTATTCTCTGGTTGAAAATATAATTTTCTAAACTTCAAGGCATTAACATTTTGTCTGCGGTCTTCCAAACTGAATTACAGGCAGAGTGGGGACATGAAGAATTACAACTAGAGGAGATGGCATTAGACGAATTTAGCCATATTGGGAGCAGTAATGGACGTTTCCATTTTTACCTATGCCCCGCCCATCACTAGCTAAGCTCCACCCACACCTCGCCATGTTTGGATTGATCGATCCCTGAATGCCCTAGCTATCAATTTCCTGAAAACTATACAGGGAAGCTGTTGAATATTTTGTAACTAATTAGACTGGGTGCTGTTGCTGCCATACAGAATATTTATTAAATAGTAAAAGCAAACAATTTGTACAACAGCCCATAGACCGTCTTCAAATATGCGTTCGTGACGTACTTATCGACGTCATTCATGACGTCATTCATTATGATGTCATTGCACACATCACACAGTTCATTATGATGTCATATGATGGGTGGGTACTCTGGAAAGGACCATTACATCCTTTATTAGTAAGCGATCTTGATTTATTTGTCAAAATTTGAACAACAGACTGATAGACAGGAAATCATACTAACCGTAAAGTACTAGTTGCGAGTTTCAAATAAAAACTCATCATATTTTAACTTGTTTTACATGGATGAGTTCACATCTATTTTACGCCCAGGCCTTGACATTAACCTTGATGATCCTAGTCAACAGCGCTAGCGATGGTTAGATTCTGCTAGCCATAGTCACTATGGTTTTGTCTTTAGACATTTAATATTACAGTCCAAGAGGCAAATATTGTTTGAAAATTTATCACTATAATGACTGGCTCGGTTATCCAGTCAGTCATTCCAGTTGTTAATTTTCAAAAGTTGTCTTCTTGGCCTGTAAATGAACATGTCAAGACCACTGCCGAGGCCTGTTGTGGCCTGCATGACCATTAAGGTGTTAAATTTGTTGAAGGCAGCCTTAGACTTAATTGTGATGTTCTGTTTGACATAGTTGCACCAGTCTTCTACCCTAATACATGTTTGGTAGAATATAGCATCCTCGCTTGATGTATAAGGTGTATACATAGTGTCCCTGTAAGGCTTAACCCTTTAGTGGTCAAATTTGGTCAAGAAAATTTAAATATCTGCCTATTGAATGTCTATTTATAGGCCAAGAGAATACAATTTTTGAATATTTGTCACTGGAATGACTGGCTCGGTTATCGAGCCAATCATACCAGTGTTAAATTAAAAAAAATTGTGTTCTCTTGGCATGTAAATGGACATTCGACAAGACCATAACAGAGGCTGCTTTTGCCCGGTATGACCATTAAAGGGTTAATGGTCTCATAAATTGTTAAAAAGAATTGGATGTTAAATAAATATATATTGCTAATTTGTTTAATTAACTAGAAGTATCCTGCCATTTGAGTTAGATATTTGCTGGCATGATTATTTCAGATTCTATTGTCTTCACCAATATGCAATTGTTGGATAAAACCATTCTCGTAATGCTTATGCAAGTCATTGTTCTGCTGGCTTCCAAGGTGAGCGCGGAGTAAGCTGTTGCTGCTTGTTAGCTCTACTTGTTATCCCCACATTTTTAAAAGAAAAGTTGGGGTTTATGCCGTGCTGTCCATGTGTGTGCATGCATGCATGCGTGAATGAATGTGTGCACGCTTGTTCGTGCATATGTGCATGTGCATGTGTGCACACTCATATGTGCGCGCGCACCGCATGCTCAGGAATTCACTATAAAGCAACTCCTCCAAAACCGTTGCACAGAATTCAACCAAATTTGGTATGTGGATTACCCATATTTACATTTTGCTCTGCCCCCAGTGTGGTTGGTGAGGGATCAAAGGGTCAAATCGATTGTAGTGCAACTCCTCCAAAACCGTTGGACGTAATTCAACCAAATTTGGTATGTAAGTTACCCATAGGATTGCAACGAGTCCAAAGACATTTACATTTGGTTCGGCCTCCATGGTTTGGGTGATGGGTCAAAAGTTCAAATTTTTGCTTTCGAAACCTTGAAACCGTGTGACAAAATTCAACCGAATTTGGTATGTGAATTACCCATATGAGTGTGGCGTGCAAGACCACATTTACATTTGTCTCGGCCCCCAGTCTGCTGGGAGAGGGGTGGTCAAAGGGTCAAATCGATTGTAATGCAATTCCTCCAAAACCGTTGGACGTAGTTCAAGCAAATTTGGTATGTGAGTTACCCATATGATTGCGGGAGTGCAAGAGGACATTTACATTTGGCTCCGCCTGCAGGGGTTGGAGGATGAGGTTAAAAGGTCCATATGATGGTGGAGTGTAAGAGGAATTTAAAAGTCAACAAACGAATTGTAACGAAACTCCTCCAAAGGCTTTGGACAGAATTCAACCAAATTTGGTATATGAGTTACTCATATGATTGTGGAGTGCAAGAGGACAATTACATTTGGTTCCGACCTCAGGTCATGGAAGATGGGGATCATAAGGTAAAAGAAATTGATTGTAATGTAACTCCTCTAAAACTGTTGGACGAAATTCAACCAATTTTGGTGTGTGCATTACCCATATGATTGCGGAGTGCAAGACATTTATATTTGGCTCCGCCCCATGGGGTGCAGTCAGGAGGGGTGGGTAAAAATGTCAAAGTGGTGAACGTGGGGATTTGCGATGACGCCTCATTGACCGAGCAATCTAGTTAAAAATATATTTTGTTTCACTTGCATCATAGGAAAATACAACTACAAGTAATATTGAGCGATGCTATGCACATAATATGTGCTCACCTTGGAAGCCAGCAGAACAATGATTAGTACTAGCTTTACAAGAATCCATGGTTTTACGCTGACCATTACGCACCAGCGAAGAAAATAGAATCCGAAATAATGGTGCCAGCAAACATCAATTTATGAGAACTTTAAGATACCCATTGTTACTAATCTTCAGGTCAAGCACTGATTAACGATTCAATGATTAAGCCTGCCAAAACTGTCCTTTGTTGTCCTCTTGCAGAAAGCTTATTTGCAGGCCAAGAGAAGACTATTTTTTAGCTCGACTTTATGAAGTAAAACAAGCTATTGTGATACATCCCACATCATCTGGCAGATTTGCTGATGGCGGCGACGGCGGTTCATTTGCGTTTAGCAGTTTATAACTATTGTTTGGTTAATCATACTGGACCTAAACAAGGACACACTTCCTTCTAATGAGAAGGCTTCACACTATGACTTTAGAGTCGGAAGGTCAATGGTCCAGGTCATTGTGACACTGATGAAATATTTTCAACATTAATATTTTGCAATTGGCTGAACTTATCAGTTCATATCTCATGTTTGTTAATCATATTGGACCCAAATTTGGTCACCTACTTCCTTATAATGAGAGGGGAAGACTAGACTTGCACAAATATTCGATTATTCTATTAATCAAGATAATTTTTTTAAATATGATCGTGGATGATCACAAAAGCAAATAATTGAATAATCGAAGATTTTCCATCTCCAAGAAAGTAGTTTTTCATATATAAAGTCGCCTTACATTTTCCATGATATTAACCCAGGTGAATGCGAAAATATGGTTGTAAATACTGCATTATATCTATATACTTATTTTGTGACTTGTTGCGATGAAAGAAAACATTAAAATTGTTAAATCCACCATTGGTTTCTGTCAAACGAAGTTTTCGGGGTATTCAACCAAGTGCCATTTTGCCCCTGGGCAAGAATAATTTAGCCAGATTTGTTAAAATTATTTTCATTAATAGGATCTATGTTTGACCAAAATGTGGACAAGCCAGTTATAGAATTGTGTAGCTTTAGAAAATCACTACACCACACTTGTAGAAATCACTGCACCACAGTAAAACCACTGCGCCACACTTTTGGAAACCACTGCGCAACACATAGCTGAATTTTCATTTTTCTTTGGTTTTGGCAGATTGTATTGATATTGTGTTCAGAAATTGCGCTCTAATGTTTATAATAACATATTATTTGTGATTTGGGAACACCTATTACTATCTGGCAATTAGACTAGAGGCATTTTACGGATCTGATCAGTGATACCAATTTTTGTTTTTTCAAGTATTGTGTTCGCAATTACAATTTGAAGTAAAGTTTGTAGCTTTTTCAGACATTTCCAATACTAGCGGTTTTGATAGCTTTATGCCTCCCAAACACACCATCACCAGTACAGCTGCGATTAATCGAATAATCATGATTATTTATCTAAAATGAACGTGATTAAAAAATTGCATAATCGTGGAAGCCTCAGAGGAACCCAATAACTCGGGGGTCAAAAAGGTCAAGGTCATTGTAACCCTGATAATAACTTGTTTGAGGATCTATACATACCAATCCAAATAATGTCCGGCATTCGGCGTCCAGTTTGTACCAAGAATTAGAAGAATGTTCAAGTTTTTCAACGAACATGTAATTCATCAAGGGATTATCTGATATCATTAAAATTTTGTCAGTGTATCCAGTCTGTATCATTATGATCATGATTTTCAAAGTTTGTAGATTCCTTTATGGTGTTTGGACATAGAATATCTTGTGTGATAAATATCATGTTTAACCCAAGAATTGTAAGTATGTTAAATGGACATTTAATTCATCAAGAGTTTATCCATTCTCATGAAGACTTTAGAGTTTTGTTTTATGCCATCAGTGCATACAGTCTGTATCATATCGAATATGATTTTCAAATTTTTTCCATATTTTTATGGGGTTTAGACTTGGTTGGAATATTTTTGTGTCATATATATCCTGCTTAGGCCAAGAATTAGAGTTTTTCAGTTTCCATTTAATCAATCAAGGCCTTAACTGATCCCATTACAACTTTGCAATTTTGCTTTATACTGTAATGAATATGATTGTTTAATTTCTTCCTTATTTTTAACGTGTTTTGACTTTATTTGCCTACCACTTCACATGACCGTGCTCTACACTGCTCAACCCAACGAAAGTCAGTGAGGAAATGCCCAACCAGGCCCACCCAATTATGCTATTGATGCTAACCATACTATGCATCTTGATTTATTCATCTTAACCATTTCACCGACAAATCCCTGACAAATATATTCTCTAAGATATAAAATTTATTCTGTCAAATATTTTGAAGTTAATTTGAGTGTAAGCCATTGCTGCCTTAACAGTTTTCCTTATAATGAGAGGTCATGACCCAATGACCATGGCATCAAAAGTTCAAAGGTCAAGGTCATTGTGACTGATCAAAACTGTTTTTTCAATATTTACATTTTTCGTTTAGCTTTGCAGTTCATATTGCACATTTGGTTAAGCACACAGCCAAAATTTATATAGTGCTTTCTGATCCTCAGCATGACACATCACATTGGCATCTAAATGTCAAAGATGAGATTCATTATGATAATGAAAATAACATTGTTAATCTCAACTTAATGCTTCATATCTGATGGTGGATTAAGCATATTGCATCCAAACTGGACACATGCCTCCCTATAAGAGGGCATTACCGAATGACCGTGGGATCAAAAGGTAATGATAACTGTGTCCTTTGTATTTTTTCTCATCTGCGAAATAGTAAGAGACATACATGTAAGTGTCACTTTTCTGACGACAGTGTCAACAGTGTTAAGTTTTTGCGTTCCCCCAGCTTATACTTCAGGATCAGTTAATCCTATTGCAACTAAACTTGTCTATGTGGTTGCCTATACTGTTAGGAAGCAGCATGATGATACTGAGGTCACAATGTCAAAGATCAATGTCACTGTGACCTTGATGCAAAACCCTGGGTTTTTTTAATGTTAAGGTGCCGCTGTGACAAACATGAGACAGGCGAGACATTTAATTCCGCAGAATTCTTGTTTTTCAACATTAACATAATTTTGTGATTATCTCAACTTAGCCGTTGATATGTCTGGTTTTGTTAAGCATACTTGACGCAAATCATGACTGCTTCCTTATAATAAGAGGACATTACCTAATGACGTTGTGTTCCCAAGGTAAAGGCCCATGAGCCCGAAGCTCTCGCTATGTTAGCGATATCGTTACACCATACTAAAGCAATGGGTGTAACGATATCGCTAGCTAACAATAGCTTCGGGAACATGAGCCCTGGTCACTGATAGGTGTATTGATAGGCCTCCTCTAGTTAGCCTAGTCTAGTCTATTTAATTATATTTGCAAAAACTTAGTAATTTATTACTTTGTCATAACGTTGAGCTTCCTGGTTGCACTACAACCACATTTCTGGTTGAAAGCCAGTCAGTCCAAGTACTGATAAATTTTCAAAAATAGACTTCTCTTGGTCTGCAAATGGACATTCACTAAGCAAAAATGTAACTCTTCTTGACCAATCGTGATCATAACATGTTTAAAAGTGAATGTACATTTGTTTTGTTAGAATGGACATGTGGGAGTGTGAACAGCCTGTGTGGACTGAGACACAAAAAGTGCTCTCCTATCACAAATCTCAACAAGAAAAAGCGCGCTCAAAGTCATCATCACCAAAGAGACGGAAAGTCACACATAAAGGTAGTATTACCCTTTAACGCTCATATCAGCCAAAAACGGTTTCTGCAGTGGTCTTGAGAAATGTCCATTTGCAGACCAAGAGAAGACTATTTTTGAAAATTATCCACTGGAATAACTGGCTCGATATCCAAGCCAGTCATTCCAGTGGTAAATTTTCAAAAATAGTCTTCTCTTGGTCTGCAAATGGACATTTTCTATGAGAAAATTGAAATTTTCTTGAACAAATTTGAGCGTTAAATGGTTAATAGAGCTTGTTAATCACATTTCATTGAGTATGGTACAGTAACAAAAAATAACAATCTTGAGCAGTCATCTATTTCAGACCATTGCTGTCCCATTCTTGTAACATTTGTTTTAAATTATGGATTTTGCGTGGTTTTTGTTCCGATCAAAAGATTTGAGCAATCCTAATCTGTAGCGAATGTTATTGTGTTAAGATTTGAGCCTAATTAGATCAACAGGCCGAGCTATTGATAGATCCAGAATTTGAAGCAAACCAAGATCAGGTTCTTAAATCATCCTTATGTTGGGAAAGAGGTGCAGAAAAAAACTTCAAACAGACTGAGACCCCTTTCTATCTATATTTATTTTGAACGAAAATGTTTTAAAAAAGTGCTTTCACCCAGCATCCTGTGCACAAGACACTTCTGATAGTATGTGCTATGATGTATTAGTTTACATTGCCTCATGTGTAATTAGAGCAGAGAAAAAATTTATTTTCATGAGTCGCCTCCAAAAATGTTTTGCGAAACAACAGAGCTTCCTAATTAAATGTGGTATTTGAAAGAGCTTTGTTATTCTCTGCGAATCTTGTAGAGTGCTCTGGAGAGTTTTCCTTTCCGAATTTGATGCTTGATTACGATCACAGTCAGATCAGTAATTTCTGAGATGAGGCTGTTGAGACACACACATACAAGCATGCATGCTGATGCACACACCTGAATGCAATACCTGCTTCTCCGTATATGGCATGCAACATTAAATGTCTTCTAGGAAACTCTCCACTGATCGGACACACTGTTTATTTAAGAATTGTCTATTTATTAATTTTTTGCTTCTCCTGACTAGCTGTTTGTAAATTATGGGTTATATTCCATTGCACATGTGACTAGTCGAAGTCAATGGACCTTTCCATTTTTTGCTATGCCCCGCCCATCTCTAGCTAAGCTCCACCCACACCTCACTCGTGTTGGGATAAAACGATCTCTGAACTCTGACTATCAATTTCCAGAGAACTATACCGGTAAGGTGTTGAATATTTTGAAACTAATTTTACTGGGTGCTATGGCAGCAATAGCGCCCAGTTAAATTAGTTTCAAAATATTCAACAGCATGTTTATTAAATAGTAGAGAAATACAAATCGTACAACATGTCGGACTATTAAGAGTTAAAGACGGGTCATATAGAATCATTTATGACGTAATCTTCTTCTTCTTTTCGTTCGCTGATCATACCGCCAGTCCTGTAAGTGACTATCGACATGATCATTTATGATGTAATGATTATGACGTTACTCTGGATAGGTCTATTCTTAGTTTGCATCTCAGGATTTAGAGGTGCGATAAGTTTCCTGATTCTGAAAAGCTTTCAAACATAGATGTACTGCATCAGGTCCATGTATGTGCAAAATCCTGTCAAATATCTGAATAATTTATGCATACTTTTTCTAGTTATTACCACTAGCTGATTAACATTTAATGCTTTAAAACCTAAAATTAAAGTTTCTATTTCAAGCTAATTCGGAAAGCTGTTAAATATTTTGAAACTAATTTCAATGGGAGCTGTTACTGCCATAGGCATCAACAGATCCCAGTCAGATTTGTTTCAAAATATTCAACAGAACAATTCCAAGAATTTGTCATTTTTAGCAAATGGTTAATTTATAATTAGCAGAATCAATTTCTGTTATAATGTTGTTTGTATTAACAAAGATACCTCATCCAGTCGTAATGAAGATGCAGTACAAGTGAAATTGCTGTGTGGTGCAGACCTTCTGGAGTCATTCGCTGTACCTGGATTATGGGAAGATGAAGATGTGAGTTACTAGCCTAATAGAGGGATCATCTTTAGTTATGCCACGCCCATTTCTCGCTAAACGCCGCCTACTTTCTTACACATGTTGGAACCAATTTATATACTTTTCGTTTATTAGTTCACCTGCCCTGAAGGGCCAAGTGAGCTTATGCCATCGTGACCATTCATCGTGTGTCCATCTGTTGTCCGTCAACTTTAAAGGACTTCTCAGGAACGACTGGGCTGGTTTCAATTATATTTGGCAGGAAGCATCCTTAGGGTATAGAGATTCCTGGATTTTGGCCAATTGTTACCAAATTTAATGTCTTTGAAAATCTTCTCCGATACCGCTTGGAGGATCGATTCAAGACTAATGAAATATCATCTAGGGCAAGAGTAGAACCAAGTTTGTTCAAGGGAACTTAATTGGCTAAAGAGTTCAGCGGCCGTCTTGAATGACCTAGTTTTCGCGAAATCTTCTTCAGAACCGCTCAACGGATCAGGCCGAAATTTGGGAGATATGCTAAAGACAATTAAAGTTTGTTCATGGGAAGTTGATTCATCAAAAACATGACTGCCATTGGCCAATCAAAATGTATCGTTTTGGTGGCCATATTGGATTTTTTTATTTTATGGATTTTGAGGCCGAAATTGGTTTTATATATTTTTGGGGTATTCTGATCTCAAATTTGCTATTTTCGAAACTGTCGAATAAACAGTTTGGTGGCCATCTTATATCATTTTCCCGCCAAAAGCTCCCATACTAAAGCAGTGGGAAATTTAAAATGTCTTCGAAAACTAGTTGGCTGATCTCAATTATATTTGGCAGGAACAATCCATAGGGCAAAGAGATCCAAGATTGTTCAAACGATGCCGAACGAACAAGCCAATTTGGCTGGTGGCAATCTTGTTTCAGTTGTCATCTTGTTTTGTTTGGTAGTTCCAGTTGCCAATACCTCCAGGTGAGCGATACAGGCCTTGGGCCTCTTGTTAGCTCACCTGACCAGAATAGCCAAGTGAGCCTATGCCATGGCGTCCATCTGTCTGCCTGTCTGTCAACTTTATCTTTAAACAACTTCTCAAGAACAAAGTGTCAAATTTCAATTATATATGGCAGGAAACATCTTTAGGGCATGGAGAAACAAGTTTGTTCAAATGAAAGCGATCGTCGGCCAATTTGGCTGGTGGCCATCTTGGATTTTGGCCAATTTTTTAGAAACGTCTTTAAAATCTCCGAAATGTCATCTAGGGCAAGAGGTGAACCACGTTTGTTCATGGGAACTTGATTGGCCAAATAGTTTGGCGGCCATCATGGATAACCTAGTTTTCACGAAAACAACCTCCAGAACCGTTTAACGGGTAGAGACTGAGGGCCAATCAAAATATAGTATGTTTGGTGGCCATATTGGATTTTTTTATTTGATGGATTTTGAAGCCGAAATTGGTTTTATAATATAATTTTTTTCGGGATTCTGATTTCAAATTTACCATTTTTGAAAGTGTCGGATAAACGGTTTGGCGTTCATCTTGGATCAATTTCCTGCCAAATGCTCCCATGTTAAAGCCATAGGAAATTTTAAATGTCTTCTCGAGAACCACCTGGCTGATTTCAGGTATATTTGGCATCCTTAGGCCATAGAGAGCAAGGTTTGTCCAAATGAAATCGATTGGCCAAGTTGCCCGGTGAACATCCTAGATTTTCGCTGACTTTTTGAAACGTCTTTAAAAATGTTTTCCGAATCCACTTGGGGTATCGATTCAAAACTCATGAAAGGTCATCTATGGCAACAGCTGAACCAAGTTTGTTCAAGGGAAGTTGATAGGCTTAATTCTTTTGTTGCTATCATGAATGGTGTTGTTTTCGTGAAAACGACTTCTACAGAATCGCTGAACGGATTGGGCTGAAATTTGGGAGATATTAGGGACTAAGGGCCTTTAAAATTTGTTCTATGGAAGTTGATATGTAAAGAAACATGGCCGCTGTGTTCTTGTTACAGTTCTCGTCAGCTCCTTACGGTTCTACTTCTAGTCTTTCTAGTTGAAATGCCTATGGTCCAGGTGACCAATACAGGCCCATTGAGCCTATGGGCCTCTTGTATAATAACGGACCTTTCCTTTTTTAGCTATACTCCGCCAATCTCTAACTCAGCTCTACCCACACCTCACTCGTGGTGGGATTGATCGATCTCAGAACTGATTATGATGTCAGATAATAGATCAATACTCTGGAAAGGTGAATTATCATCCACTCATATTGGATATTTTTAAAAGAATTTGACTGGGTCACAAGTTATTCCAGGGGTAAATTTTCTACTTGTGCTTCTCTAGAGCTACAAATTGAAGTTTTTAAGGCAGAATATTGAAATTTTGTTGAACATATTTGTGGATTAAAGTGTTAATATTGTGTTTCTTAACTGTCTGACTACTAAGTTTTTTTCAGACAACATATTCCAATGGCTGTATCTCTGGCCCTGCTAATTATTTTGAAAACAATTTGATTGAAAGTTGTTGGTGGTAATGACATTCAGTCAAATTGTTTTCAAAATATCCAGCAAGTCAAGAATTTTTAATCATTGAAATTATTGTCGAGTGGCTTGCAGCAGCATGACAGTTAATGACCTAACTTGAGTTTTGCTGAATGTATCTTCCCAAAGCTTACCCATGGGGCACTGAAAAGTCATATTCTCTTTGGAATCAAAGACCAATTTCATGTTGAGCCAATTATAAAATTCCCTTTCAGAAAATTGATAATGAAAATGCAGTAAGGAGAGAAGCCATCAATTAGAAATCTTTGTCATCGTTGTATCTGGTGTCTTTGTAATGTGGTTAATTTCAGATCAAAAGTATTGTTCGAGACTTTGGCTTGGTGTGCATCACACGCGCAGGTTGTAATGCTGAGAAATTTATTTATGAATCTGATATCCTCACACAATATAAAGTAAGTCCTATTGTATGTTATGTAAACTCTGTGTGTTTGCGTGGATGCATATATTATGTACATGTGTCTGTGCATGTCTTCCTTATATTTAAGGGTATTTTAATTGCCTGTGAATTTTGTATTTAAAATCTCCAAATGAAGCAATATCTTGCCTTAGGCTTGTTCGATTATTGCGTTGAGTGATCGCGATCGATTATTAAAAAATAATCGTGATTACTCGATTAATCAGCTTGGATACAAATTACCAAGCCATAAATAACAACACAGGAATATCAATGACGAAAATTGCAATGATGTTTAGAAAAATCCATTTGCAGGGTAAGAGAATACTATTTTTGAAAATGTATCACTGGAATGACTGGCTCGATTCTCGAGCCAGGCATTCCAGTAATACATTTTCAAAAAGAGTTCTCTTTCCCTGCTAATGACCATCCATTCACTAATAAAAATGCCATTTTTCATGACCGATCTCATTAAAAAGTAATTGCAAGTTAGGTTTTGAAATATTTTATGCAATAGAAAATAATCATGATTATTCGATTGTTTAAATTTTAATCATATAAATTCGCGATTTTAAACATAATCGCGATTTTCGATTTAATCACGTAATCGCGCAAGCCTATCTTGCCTAAGTAGCACTCTTTACATACTGATCTCTGAGACAATCTAAGTAATATGATCTGATAATTCAGTAATATAAGGGTTAAGATGATAACCTTTAGCTCTTATTCACACTGGCTTGTGCTGAGTGTGTGTGTGATATCGAACAAATCATGAGCTTTTTCTAAGATACAATATTATAACAAGAATTGAAACTAGGATGTGCAGTCAATGGCACGCCATCACAAATCCCCATGCTTCCACTTGGCCCCACCCCTCCCCTGGGGGTGGAGACTAATGTACGCATTGTCTCACAATCCGCAATAATATGTGTAACTAACACAAAATTTAGTTGAATTCTGGCAAGTTTACTTTCTTCTCCCCCCCCCCCCCCCTCTTCCCCCTTTTGCTGTGGCAGCCATCCGTCGTCCATCAGTCATCTATCCATCAACTTTTTATTTAAATGACTTCTCAAGAACCACTGGGCCGATATCAGTTATATTTGGCAGGAAGCATCCTTCGGGCATAGGGATGTAAGTTTGTTCAAAGAAAGCCAATCGACCAAGCTGGCCCATTTGTAGCTCACCTGGCCTGAAAGGCCAAGTGAGCTTGTGCCATGTCGACCGTCTGTCCGTCCATCCATCTGCAATCCATCAACTTTTCCCTTAAGCGACTTCTTAAGAACCACTGGTCCGATTTCAAGTATATATGGCAGAAAGCATCCTTAGGGCTTCAAGGTTGTTCAAACGAAGCCAATCGGCTAATTTGGCCGGCGACCATCTTGGATTTTGGCCAGTTTTTATAAATATCTTTAGAAAATCTCCAAAACTGTTTGGGGGATCGATTCAAAACTTATGAAATATCATCTAAGGCAAGAGTTGATCCAAGTTTGTTCAGGGGAACTTGATTCAGCCATCTTGGATGACCTAGTTTTCGCAAATCATCTACAGATCCGCTGAACAGATCAGATCGAAATTTGGCAGACATGATTAGGGACTAAGTTTCATTAAAGTTTATTCAAGGGAAGTTGATGCATTTAAAAAAGCTGGCTGCCGTGGGCCAATCAAACTCTGGCATGTTTGATGACCATTTTGGATTTTTTTTACTTTAAGGATTTTGGAGCTGAAATTGGATTTATTTAGGCTTTTGGATATTCTGATTCAAATTTGTAATTTTTGAAACTGTCAGATAAACAGTTTGGTGGCCATCGTGGATCTTTTCCCCGCCAAAATTTTTATTGTTTTCTCGCGCACCACTATATTTGACAGGAAGCATTCTTAGGGCATAGAGATCCAAGTCTTTTCAAAGGAAGCTGATCAG
Source organism: Chaetoderma sp. LZ-2023a (assembly GCA_034401795.1). Lineage (NCBI taxonomy): Eukaryota > Metazoa > Mollusca > Caudofoveata > Chaetodermatida > Chaetodermatidae > Chaetoderma > Chaetoderma sp. LZ-2023a. The sequence continues at coordinate 55,963,279 of CM067369.1, forward strand.
CCAATTTGGCCGGTGGCCATCTTGTATCTTGGCTGATTTTTTTAGAAACATCTTTAAAAATCTCCAAAACCGCTTGGGGAATCGAATCAAAACTGATGAAACCTCATCAGGTGCAACAACTGAACCAAGTTTGTTCATGGGAACTTGATTGACTAAACTTATCAGCGGCCATCTTGGATGACCGTGTGTGGGGTCCCTGGGACCTCCAAAATTTAGATGCCATGAGAAACACCGGATACATCCATATTCTTGTTGTAGTTCTGGCCAAACCTTGGTGTTCTACATAAGGGTGATGACCTTTCTAGTTGAAATGCCGATGTTCCACATGTTCCAGGTGAGCGATACAGGCCCTTTGGGTCTCTTGTTGGAAATGTACACCTCGAATGATTGGTTCGCTAGCCAATCATTCCAGTACTAAGTTAAACAATTAATCTCTTGGTCTGTAAATGGCCATTTCCTATGAGAAGATTGGAGTTTTCTCGAAGCAATTTGAGCCTTAGTTTATTAAGCTATGAGTATCTGTGACATGTTCAGATTTGTGGCCATGTTCTCAGTTAATTGTCATGTTATTGTCTCTGTTTCAGGAGAATATACACATTGTCCATGAGTGGATTCACAATGACATTAGTGCAACAAAAATTAGGTGAGTGTCCTTCTTGAACGCTATAATTGCTATTAGCTCCCCTGGCCTAAAAGGCTAAGTGAGCTTATGATGTGGTAACCGTCCATCATCTGTTCGTCCATGATCCATTCATTGTCAGTCCATCAACTTTCATTTAAACGACTTTTCAAAAACCTTTAATTCAATCATATTTGGCAGGAGCAAGCATCATTAGAGAATACTTTTAGAAACCACTTTAACATTCTCCGAAACTGCTTGGAGGATCGATTCAAAACTCGTGAAACATCATCTAGGGCAACAGCTGAACTGTGTTTGTTTGAGGGAACCGGATTGGCCAAATGCTTCCCTGGTCATCTTGGATGACCTTGCAGTTTAGTTGCAATTCTTTTGAAACGTGGTAAATCTAGTCATTACCATGTGAAGATGTGCATGTTCTTTTTTCGCGGCCAGAAAATTATTAATTACAGAGTTATCCCCCTTTAAATACCTTTAAGCAGATACATAAACTGCGGTACCAATCATTTCTTGATGATGCTGTCATCTTTGTTGCCTGCATATAAATGTTCATAACAGGAAACGTGGAATATGTAAAGAGAGTTTATCTCCTATTAATTATATATTAAATCCTGGTTTGTGTTGCCCCCAGATGTAAGTACACCATTTCAATTAGGTTGCCAGACTATTTCCAGGTGCCCCATTTCTGTAAATTTAATTCTGTTGAAAATATGTATTGCTGTAAGCTATACAGACTACAGCATCCTTGTGAATACCAACTCAACCATTTAACTCTTTAACACTCATATCAGCCACAAACGGCTTCTGAGAAATCTCCATTTGCAGACCCAGAGAAGACTATTTTTTGAAAATTTACCATTGGAATGACTGGCTCTCGATAACCGAGCCAGTCATTCCAGTGGTAAAATAAAAAAAATAGTCTCTTGGTCTGCAAATGGACATTTTCTATGAGAAAATTGATGTTTTCTTGAGCAAATGTGTGTGTGTTAAATGGTTAACAGACTAAATAAATACTCACCATGAGTATTTATGCAGGTCCTGAAAATAACAAATTTTCAGGGCAACCAGTGTATCAAAATTTGGTTGCCCCGGACCGCAGGTACGTGTAATTTTCATGGTCTGCGTGTTATGAACTCTTGCTATATAAGACAGTAACTGTATACTTTAAAGCAACATCTTCAACCAGGTCTTAGAAAATTTAATTTTTAACCTCAATATCATGATAAATATTAGATTCATTTGTCGTTTTTTTGTGAACTGTTCTTTGCCCTGTAGGTGGGGCTTAGAATACACCTTCCGTATCCTCTGCGTGTCGTAAGAGGCGACTAAAGGAGGTAAGGGTGAGGTAACCCTGACAGAAACCTCGAGTGCTGAAGACGGAGGTTCCAGACCGCACGGTGCACTCTAATAAACCATGGATCCACGCACTTAACGCTTATGATCATGTCGATAGTCACTTACAGGACTGGTGGTATGATCAGCGAACGAAAAGAAGAAGAAAGTCAACTGTTCTTCAATATTACTCATGCTAGTAGTTACGAATAACAACTTTCTTAATGTTCTTTATTCAAATGACATGTTTATGTCTTTTTTCCACATTGCAAAGGATAATTAATTTTTCCAGAGTACCCACCCATCATATGATGTCATAATGAACTGTGTGATGTGTACAATGACATCATAATGAATGACGTTGATAAGTACGTCACCAACGCATATTTGAAGACGGTCTATGTGGTGTTGTACAAATTGTTTGCTTTTACTATTTAATAAATATTTTGTTGAATATTTTGAAACTAATTTGACTGGGCGCTGTTGCTGCCATAGGCAGCAACAGCACCCAGTCAAATTAGTTACAAAATATTCAACAGCTTCCCTGTGTAGTTTTCAGGAAATTGATAACTAGGGCATTTGGTGATCGATCAATCCCAACACAACGAGGTGTGGGTGGCGCGTAGCTAGTGGTGGGCGGGGCATAGCTAAACATGGAAAGGTCCATTTGTAACAGGCAGGGACAAGAATATTTTTTAAATATGTAATACATTTTTTTACTGTGTTTTCCTTCAAGGCGAGCGATACGAAGAGGAGAAAGTGTAAAGTATTTAATACAAGACTCTGTGATAGACTATGTTAAGGAGAATCAGCTCTATGGAATCCCTGACAAGTAAGCCTCACACTTTACCGACATTTTTCTGGTGCTACTATCAGTATTAAATACAGATGTCATGACCGATGGTGTTGCCATCAAGCTCATCTTAAAGTGCTGTGATACAATAATAGCTTAATTAATATTCTTTGTTCAAATGACATGTTAACATCTTTTATTCCACATTGAGGAAGATAATTTTTAACAAGCAGGGATAAGAATATTTATGAAAGGTTAGCACTGCCTCACAAAGCGATATCAATGATAAATCATCACACTGATGAAAATCTATTGTTGTGCAGATTTGCTGTCATAATTTGTTATGAACTGTGCTTCAATATTCACCTTAATGCGATCAGATGGTGATGCTAGAATTCCATATTTATCAGGAAGAATAGAGGGATCCAATCTGTCATTCAAATATCTGACATCATAATCAAATATGTAACATATTAGCTGACGTCACAATCATAATGATGTAGTTCCATTATGATTTTTGAAGTCAGTCAATATTCTACGAATTGTATGTTTCTGATGAATTTACAATTTAATAAGGATTCTGTTAAATATTTTTTGGAAATTAATTTTCCTGGTAGCTATTTCTGCTTAGTCATAGGCAGAAACAGCCTGTGGTCCCATTAGTATCAAAATATTCAACAGCTTACCTGTATAGCTACCTTGAAATTTACATTCTTGGAATTCAGGTTTCAAAGATTCAAATCGATTTCAACACGCGTAACAGGTGGAGCCTGGTCAGAATGGCCAAGTGAGCATGTGCCATGCCGACTGTACACCATCTGTCCATCAATCGTCCGTCAACATTTAATTTAAAACTCCCCGTAAACCACTTGCCAGATTTTAACCAAATTTTGCTGGAAGGATGCTAGGGTGGTAGGATCTAGAACTACTTTTCTGACTTTTGACTGGTCAATTTTTTTGGTGGCGATCTTGGATTTTCCAAAAATGTTCTAGAGCCATTTAATCTTCTTAAACAATGGCCCAATCTTAATGAAACAATCCTATGGTGGTAGTTTTCATTTTATCAATCAAGAAATCAATAAAATTTGCCAAGCATTTTAGGAGATATATTTTAATAAATTTCCAAATAATTATGAGTCATTGATGAATTTACAATTTAATAAACACTTGTGTTGAATATTTTGAATCTAATTTGACTGCGAGCTGGTGCTGCCTTAGAGGGGTAAAGCTAGAAATGGATCGTTGAATTTTCTTGTTTTCCTATGTCAAGTAAATGCTCCCAGCTCAGCAATAGAGTGCTATACATGTTAGACAGTAGGAATTTGCAACAACTCTGCTTGCAAAATGACAAGCAGTTATCGTAATAAAAACTGAGTCTTGGAAGCTAACGATCCAATTGATAAATCCAATCTTTCAGCCAAGTATATGATATCATGATTAATTCCGTCATATGTAGCCTGGCGTAATGAATGACGTAACTAGGTCATTAACATGGAATTGTCTGTCAATAGTATGAATTGTATGTTTTTACTATTTACTAAACATTCTGTTGAATATTTTGACACTAATTTGCCTGAGCACTGTTGCTGCCTACACCCCCCAGTAAAATTAGTTTCAAAATATTCTATTGGTTAGCTGTATCGTTACCATGAAGTTGGGAGTCTGGGAATTGAGGGTTCAAAGGATTCAACACAGGCAAAGCATGGGCGGAGCTTAGCTAGAGATGGGCAGCCCATAGCTAAAAGTGGATTCATTGATTGTTAATTAGGGAATCTTTTCATCACAAGCTGACGGAATTAGGGGACATGTTGCAGCTGCATCATGTTAAAGCAGCTTATGCTAGTTTTAGTTTCTCCAATTCAAAACTGTGATATTAGAATTATCCGCCCTTGCCCTCTCATACTGTTTAATATAAATCGTCTGTTGAATGTTTTTCATGTTTTAACTTCTTTATGAGTATTGAAATCTCATTCCGGGTGATGTATAGATTCTAGATTTACAAACTGTAGTGGAATTAATGTCCAGGTAAGATTTACTTCTGTCATACACGAAGCTGAGTTTAAGACTCGGGTGCTTTAGCACTTTAACCATGAGAAAATGAGTATCTCAAGTTCAAGGCAGCCACCTATATAAGACGGTGAATATTTTATAACTGATTTGACAGGAAACTGTTAGCACCTAAATTATAGTTTCAAAATATTCAACAAAAGATCTCCATTGTTGCAACGTTGTTCTATCTGACCTGTGGTGTCCTTTAAGCCTTAATCCTTTAAGCATTAAACTTGCTCAAGAAAATTTCAATTTCTCAAAGAGAGTGTCAATTTACAGACCAAGAGAAGACTATTTTTGAAACTTTACCACTGGAATGACTGGCTCGGTTATTGAGCCAGTCATTCCAGTTGTAAATTTTCAAAAAGAGTTCTTTTGGTCAGCAAATGGACATTTCTCAAGACTACTGCAAAAGTTGATTTTGGCTTATATGAGTGGCAAATGGTTGAAGTCACTCTGTATTTAATGAGCGAATTATGTAGTGTCTACCTCTCAATAACTACCAATTAATTTATTTCCAAATTTGCTTTAAACTGTCTTAAAACTAAAGTCTAAACCCTTTAACATTTTCACTGAAATGTGTGTTTTATATATTCATCATGAATACTTACTTCATCCGCATGGAAAAGTACTTGTTGTTCTCTGAAATGCTGTAGATTTTATTATTGTATATTTTTAGTATATTATTGTAATGATATTTTAAGTTTATTTTCTTGTTATATGTTGTGCAATGATTGTTTACATACAGTACAGCTCAGAAATAACTTAATGTATTTCCAAAACAAAAACGGAAACATTCTAGTACAATTTTGAACACGATGTAAGAAATGTTCTGTTGAATATTTGGAGCATAATGGACCATTTCACTTCAAGAGTATACTTACCTCCCTAATACTTTTGATATTGCTAAATATTGGCTTTCACTCAATAAACACTCAGATTAAAACAGTTAGGTGCCCCTACTGGGCAGGGAGTCAGAGCGTAGTCTGGCGGATGCCAGCCCCACCACCGCGCATGCGCAGACTAGCACTTCCTCTTTGCTAGATTATTGGCAGAGGGATCACACATGTTTTTTTGTGCAATAGCTTTTCCTTGCTCTTAAACTGTTTTCATAACTTGGTTGTGTTATTTTGGAGTGATAGTCACTGATTCGGATGGCAGGAAGGATCACTTCGCCAAAGGGGGACCTAGGACCTTTGAATCAGGTGACTTCTAGTAAAATTAGCGAGTTTTTTTGCCCGGTGTATTGTGTTTCCGGGACTCGCGTTTACCGTGATAAGCGCCTTGGTTAGTTGGTTTATGTCAACTCGGTGCTACCTAAGGCTAATTTCTCTTTCTGTTTATGTCCACAGGTCTGTATGACGCTAGGTGGTGGCATCACAGCAGCAGAGAGTTAGTTTTCTCTCCACCATGGTTCCATTTCCTACTAACACTGTTAGGTTATCTAACCAAATGATTTATGTCCAGTGAGTTGGAGGCCTAGTATAAAGGTCTTCTCGCTTTGCCCTCTTGATCCAATTCCTTCCCCATGAGGTGGAGAGAGTTAAGAGGCGTGCAGGTGGTGGAGTACTCCGGTTCGTCACGTTGGATGGTTTGTCTATACAAGGTGTCAGGTATCTAGTTATTGATAATATGGTGATGTTAATTATAGTAAGCAAAGGGAGATAATTAACATTTTTGCCAGAAAAGAGTTATCTATATGTATCTGATGGTTGTGTAGTCGACGTATCCATTCAGCATACAATTCGTCCTTGCACTTGGATGTTTTGTTGGGATCGATTTTTTCCTGTCACGGGATTAATGACGTCATAATCAGCCTGGCTATGTATTTATCAGCAATTTAAGTTGCAATGCTGGTTTCTGATGTATATTGATCTTTATGATCGTTTTCCTTCTCTTTGAGTTGGTTTGAGTGTCTAAGCTTAACTAGTTTGCTCATACTCCTTGTCCTTTGCCCTGTTTCAGGGACCGGGTTGCGCGTCCTGTGGACGATTTCTGCATGATAAGTTCTTGCCTCATCTTTGCTATCAATGTAGCCCTTGTGGTCCATCGGGTAATTGTGAGATATGTAAGCACTGGGGGGGCGAGTTAATGTCCGAATTCTTGTGCTTGCAGGCGACGGACAAGGTGGTAGAGGAGGAGAAGAAGAAGAAGCGGAAACGAGAGGTTGTAAGTAGGAAGGGTAAGGGGAAGGCCTCGTCCGCGGTGGATATGGAGGCCTTCCGGACCGAGATGTTGGGAGAGATGAAGAGGACAATAAAGGATTTGGTTCCAGGGTTGCTTCGTGGCATGCTTCCTGGACCAAATCCTTTACTGTCCTCATCATCGGCTTCGGAGCAGGTAATCCCCGCCTCTGGATCGGTTTTCCTTAGACCGCTTCCGTTGTTCGACGATTCAGAGGTGGCCCCATTAGAGGGGGCGTTCCACGACCCTGGCAGCAGGCTTATTGCCGCGCCGATAGGGGACCGTGGACGGTTGTCGCTGGAACCCGCGGGCTGCTTATCAGTCCAGGGGTATCCGCACGCCGCGGTGGCCAGTACCTCCTATGGCACCGTTCCTGGTCAGCCCGGGTTAGCTCTCTTTGCTGACACGGGGTCTAATCTTTCTGACCAGGGTGATGAGGATTACCTGCTAGGGTCGCCGTCTGACGACGTGGACATGGATGAAGACGTTTGTGCACCCCTCGCGGGGAATACGGGCGGCTTCTTCCACGGTTTTACTCACCCTGGAGTAGAGTCCGCGGCTCAGGTGGTGGCCCAGGGCGCTGCTGATGGCCAGCGGTACCGCATACCTCGGCTTGCCGAGGGTGTTGCTGGTGCTGGCCGGGCCCGTGGTGGGGCGATATGTGCCCCGCGCTCTACCACGGCGCCTGCTCCTGGTCAAACCAGTGATATTGTCATGCCGGTGCTGTCAGGCCCGCATGTTTTCCCTGGCTTGCCAGGTGTATCAGCGTACCCGCCGTCAAGCTCTGCTGCTTGCGCTCAGGAGGAAGACGAAGGCCCCCGTCTTGTAGAGCGCTCGCAGTTAGCCACGGAGGAGGATTGGTCTGACGCTTGCCAGTGGTTGGTGAGCGTTAGGCCTGATCTGCCCGTGGAGCAGTCGGCTAGCCAGCGTGACCACAGGCCGTGGTTAGCGGGGAAGCCGACTGCTAACGCTATGCCTTCTCTGCCGCTGGCGGAGCATGTCGTTGACATGTTCGAGGCGGCGGAGTCGTCCATTAAGTCGAGTGGACGTCTCGTGAAGGCCCCTCGCGAGGTGGCCAGGCGTTGTCGCATCGTGCCCCTGGATTACCAGCGGTACGGTGTGGTACCCAAGCCCAGCGTGGATGACCGCGCGGCTTTGGGTGAGGATGCGCGGCCAGGCTCCCGTTCTGCCACGGGGGTCTTGTGCTCGAACGCGTTGCGTTCGGCGAATACCGCGTTGCGTGATGCGGAGGAGAGTGGGAGGGCTTCGATTGCCGCTCTGTCCCACGTCTCCCAGCTGTTACAGGGGGTAGTAACGGCATCCGCATCGCGCCAGCCAAGTCCGGTCACGGTCCAGCGAGCCATCCAGGATGGTATTAACCTGGCGCTGGACTGTATGACTCGGGCGGTGACCAGGAGTGTCCGGGCAAGACGCACGTTTGCCCTGGACAATCTGTGCCCGTCTCAGGACCTGTACAATAGGCTACTGCGTACGCCTATGACGGGTCCTGGTCTTTTTGGAGGTGAGGGATGTCGACACCTCCAGGAGACGGTCACCCTGGTGAATAACCAGAGGGCGCTGCGCGAGCAGTTTGAGGTGCTGCGTCGTGCTAACGTTCGCGCCGCGCCCCCTGCGTATCGTCCCCTGCAGGCTCGAGGTGGTGCTGGCCAAGTCAGAGGCCAGCCACCGTCGCAGCGTCGGCCTCGGCCGCGTGCGATTCGGCCAGCAGCGAGGGGGGCGCAGGTTCCTCAGGCGCCGTCAGCCAGGCAGCCGCCCGCGCACCAAGGTGCGCGCGGGGCGGGGCGCGCGAGGATCTGGGCGTGGTTATCGGTCCTGACGGGACGGTTACCGCGGTAAGAACCACTCCGGTGTTTATGGCGACGGGGACAGTGCCGCTCTTGCATGCCTCGTGTCCACCTCTGTCCCTAGGTGGACCGGTGGGAGGCCGGCTAGCCGACCACATGCAAGAGTGGGAACGGTTAACTCAGGACCGTTTAGTCTTGCGATGGCTTTCCGTTGGGTATCATCCAGAGTGGATGACAGGCCCGCCGTCGCGACTGTCTCTAGTGCCAGTCTGGACTCCCATTCCGAGAGATCCAGAGCAAAGGTTGTGTATCGAGGAGGAGATAAATTCCCTCGTACAAAAGGGAGCTATTCAGCCGGCACAAAGGTGTCCGGGCTTCTATTCAACCCTGTTCTTAGTAACAAAACGCACCGGAGGGTGGAGACCGATTCTCAACCTCAAGCCATTGAACAAGTTCATCGAGACGCCCAGTTTCAAGATGGAAACGGTGCGCTCGGTGTTGGCGGGGTTGGAGAGGGGGATGTGGACGGCGTCGATAGATTTGAAGGACGCTTATTTCCACATCCCCATCCACGGGAGTTTCTGTCGCTTCCTGAGATTTGCATTCCAGGGCAGACAGTGGGAATTCAGGGTGTTGCCCTTCGGAATTTCCACGGCTCCTCGGGTTTTCACCCGTGTGGTTCTTGCGATCACCGCATACCTCCGCAGGAGAAGCATAGCAGTCCACACGTACATAGACGACTGGCTGTTGAAAGCGCACACCCGGGAAAGTTTGTCGGCCAGTCTGGAGATTGTTTTGAAAACTCTCACAGACTTAGGCTGGATGATCAATTTCCCAAAATCAGAGCTGACTCCATCCCAGAAGTTTGTTTACCTGGGGATGTTCTTCGATCTAGAGACAGGATATGTTTATCCTACTCAGGAGAGAGTTCAGAAACTCATCTCATTAATTCAGTCAGTGTGCGACAGTCGTCATGTCCTGGCACGGGTTTACTTGAGAATGCTGGGGTTGATGGTTTCATTGGAACCAGTCATTCCTCAGGCCGCCTTACGCAGGCGGCCGATCCAGTTATTTCTCATGACACAATGGACCCAGAGTACAGGTTCGCTGGACTCGAATGTGTCAGTGTTGGCGCCTCTGATTCATCACCTGCGATGGTGGTTGGACACAGAGAATCTCTTGGTGGGGGTTATGCTAACCCCTCCCCACCCTCAGGTGACTGTGTATACAGATGCATCGATGGAGGGCTGGGGAGCTTGCCTGGAAGAGTCCACGATATCAGGGCTTTGGAATCTGGAACAGTCAAAGGAACATATAAATCTACTGGAGCTAAGAGCAGTAGTCCTGGGCCTGGAACATTTCTTACAGAAAGTTCAGGGCAAGATTGTTCTTATTCGTTCAGACAACTCAACAGTTGTGACTTACATAAACCGCCAGGGCGGAACGAAGTCGCCCAGTCTCTGTATGATGACATGGAAACTGCTTTGTTGGTGTCTGGATCACCAGATTACCTTGAAAGCAGTTCATATTCCGGGAAGGTTAAACCTGCTAGCAGACTCATTGAGCCGAAGGATGAGTGTTTTACCCACGGAATGGCAACTAAATCAATGTGTGGCGGATCGTCTGTTCGACCATTGGGGGAAACCCAACATCGATTTGTTCGCAACGAAGAAGAATGCGAAGATGACGACGTACGTCTCTCCGATTCCGGATCCAAGCGCTTTCGCAACAGATGCGTTAGCTATCAGCTGGGGGAGAATGTATGCATACGCATTCCCTCCAGCAATCCTGATTCCAAAAATTCTTCAGAAAATCAGACAAGAGGAATGCCAAGTGCTTCTGATCGCCCCGGATTGGCCAAGCCGATCATGGTATACGGATCTGCTGGACCTTCTGGTCTGCAATCCGGTTCCTCTGCCTCTGATGGACGATATTATCTTCCAGGGCAAGGCCCTTCACAACAATCCGTCAATGTTCAGATTGACTGCGTGGATGTTGTCAAGGAATCTAGAATTAAGGAGGGCTTTTCTGAGCAAGCAGCCATGTTTATGGCCAAAGCCAGGAGGGGGTCAACCTCCAGAGCATATAATTATAAAATCAACAGATTTGCAGAATGGTGCTCAAAAAGATGTATTGATCCAATGGGTTCATCTATTCAAGTAGTAGCTGATTTCCTCTGTCACCTCTATGATGCCTATAGCCTCAAGCCTAACTCCATTGCTGGTTATAAGTCAGCATTAATGTCTGTTATTCCTTGCTTGGCTAAGAGGGGAAGTGATGAAGTAAATACATTAAATGTATTAATTAAAGGCATGGGCAATCTAAGACCAAGGAATCCACCTGTGATTCCGTCTTGGAGTTTATCGCTAGTGCTTCAAGTACTAGGTGATAAGCCTTTTGAACCACTTAGTTCCATTTCTATGAAACTATTAACACTGAAGACTGTGTTTTTAATTGCTGCGGCCTCGGCTAGGCGTAGGAGTGAAATTCATGCCTTATCAGCCGAGGATGACCGTTTTGTGGTTTCAGGGGAAGGCCTTAAGCTGCTACCTAGGATTAATTTCTTGGCTAAAAATCAGTCGTTGAAATATCCAGGTCAACCTATTATTTTGCCTGCTTTAACTAGATATGATCCTAATTCTAAAGCATGGTGTCCCGTCCGGGCGCTGCGCCGGTACAAACAACGTACGGCGGAGTGGCGCACCGACCAGTCAGCGTTATGGTTGTCATATATTGAACCCCATGGCAGGGCTTCTAAGGACACCATTTCCAGGTGGATTGTGGAATGCATTCAGTTTTGCCATAAATCCGCCACCGGGAAGCAGGTTGACGTGGCCAAGGCTCACAGTGTCCGCGGCGTAGTGACATCCACTGCCCTATTTAATGGGGTCCCTGTGGATGATATTATGTCGGTGGCTCAATGGCACTGTGAGTCCAGTTTTACAGACCATTATCTCCGTGACACCTCTAATCCTCTCGCCTTGTCGATTTTGAAAAAATAACTCGGTTTATATTTTTTGAGGAGGTTTTTCCTCATTGCTTATATATTTCACAATTAATTTATGGAAACACCCACTTTTTTGGGCCTGCATCAGTCTTCACCAATGGGAAGATGATGTCAGCAGCCATTTCAACAAGGTCAGTCTTGTTCATGGGTTGTCCGTTGTTGATTGTATTGTCACGTTACCCGTTATTAATATGGTGATGGTTTGTGTATTTGTGTGGTTCATGATTGAGAGTTTACGAAAATGGAGCTTTTTCGTCTCTGTCCTGTAGTACATGGCACTTGTACGTAGAGAGCGTATAGGACATTGAGGTCAGTCGACTCTTCCTCCCAGGAAGAAGGGGGGGAGGAGCGCATATGACATTCGGTCATCTCTCATACATCGGTGGTGTTATCCGATGGTTAGTCAAATCCTGACTGTTTTTCGTACAGTTTCAGAAGTTTAAGTGCCTTAAACGCAGAAAAGCGTATAGGGATGAGCTGGTCTTTTGACCTCGCCTCCCTCCCGCCAGATTCACTTTCGAATTCTGGCAATATCAAAAGTATTAGGGAGGTAAGTATACTCTTGAAGTGAAATAAACGAAATCTAGGATTTCTTTTTTCACGAGAGAGTTGATACTTACCTCCCTAGATACGGACCCGGCCTCTCCACCCCACAGAGGCTCAGTCTTCAGGCTCTTAATAGTTGCATGTGTGTCAGCCAATAATCTAGTCAGAGGAAGTGCTAGTCTGCGCATGCGCGGTGGTGGGGCTGGCATCCGCCAGACTACGCTCTGACTCCCTGCCCAGTAGGGGCACCTAACTGTTTTAATCTGAGTGTTTATTGAGTGAAAGCCAATATTTAGCAATATCAAAAGTATTAGGGAGGTAAGTATCAACTCTCTCGTGAAAAAAGAAATCCTAGATTTCGTTTATTCCAGTTTTAGCTATGCCCTGCCCATCTCTAGCTAAGCTCCAAACACACCTCGCTCATGTTGGGATCGCTCGATCTCTGAACTCCCACCCTATCAATTTCCAGAAAACTACAGGTAAGCTGTTAAGTATTTTGAAACTAATTTGACTGGGCACTGTTGCTGACTATTAGTTTCGAAATTTTCAACAGAATGTTTATTAAATGGTAAAGACATACAATTTGTAAAATATGTCAGACTATTAAAGCATTAAAGTCGGACTATATCAAGTCATTCATGACCTCATGATTATGACATCATCTTACACATCACGTAGTTGATTATGACATCATATGATGGATGGATAAACTTAGAGAGGCCCATTGGATTGGAAGACATTGATTGCTGCCTTAAGGTAATTATATTCAAACTATTCAACAATATGTGTTAAGTTATTTCTGAGCTGTAATATAATAAACTAAGTACTCTGATGATTTTATGATCACTTTAAATCCCATGTCGCTGTTAGATTAGTCCAACGGCACTAAATGTTATACATGCTTAATATTTTGAAAGCAGTTTGACTGAAAGTGTTTAATGTCTTAGATAACGATGACATTCTGTTAAACTGTTTTTGAAAATACTCTGCCTGACTTGAAGTGTTGCATGTAGTAAATAGTCTTATCTATTCTTTCATCGAATGAAATACCATCATCAACTTCTGTATGATTGATCTTCATGTTTTATAGTTTAGGCTTAATGGCCAAGTCATCCAAAATGGCCTTGATACTGCCCTTGAGAAATGTTCATTTGCAGGCCAAGAGAGAACTAGTTTTGAAAATTACCAATATAATAACTGACTTGTAACCGAGCCAGTCCTTCCAGTTGTAGATTTAAAAAAATAGTCATCTTGACGTGCAAATGGACAATCCATAAGCCATAGATTTGATTTTCTGGACCTATCTTGACTATTAAAGTGTTTGATTGCATGAGTGTCTTCTGTAAGTAAAACTGTAGTTATCAAAAAAAGTTTTTTTAATGTTCATCATCATGTTAAGCCTTTTGGCATTTTGATTTAGCATTTTTGATAATCTTAATAAAATTCTATGCAATTTGCATGGCTTATTAATTGTCTCTTACTTATTTTAGCTCATCTGGCCTGAAAAGAGTGGCATGGGGATTACTCATTTCACATCGAGTGTATACTTACCTCCCTAATACTCTTTGATATTGCTAAATATCGGCCTTCACTCAATAAATACTCAGATTAAAAAAGTTAGGTGCCCCTATTAGGCAGGTAGTCAGATGACAGTCCGGCGGATGCCAGCCCCAACCTAGCGCATGCGCAGACTAGTACTTCCTCTTTGCTAATTTATTGGCTGAGAGTACACATGCAAACTTTTTGCTTAGAGTTTCTGCAGTGTTTTTTCCAAATTTCTGACTCAATTTTCCCCTGAAGATAATGTCTAAATGTGTCAAGACTCCAGAGGAGGGCCCAGGACCAAGTCATCAGGTGATTTCTATTAAATGTTTGTCGAATTTATTGTTTTAGTTCCGATGTAATGTGTTTCGGGGACTCGCGATTAGACTTGAAAAGTGCCTAAAAACTGGTTTATTTCAAAATCGTGCTATGAAATACTAATCTCTCTTTGTGTATATGTCCACAGGTATCTATCTATGATTAAAAAGGACAGCACATCATCAGAGGGTTTGTGTTTCTCTCCACCAAGGTTCCATTTCCTACTAACATTGTTAGAAAATTTAACCAAAAGTCTATGTCCAGTGAGTTGGAGGCCTCGTAAGAAGGTCTTCTCACTTTTCCCTCTTGGTCCACTTCCTTCCCCTTATGGTGGAGAGAGTTAAAAGGTCATAGAAATTGGTGGAGCTTCCAGTGCATCAGATCAGACGGTGTGTCTATGCTAAAGACACAGGTATTCGAGTTATGATATTAGGCATTTCATTTAATTTCTTTTATTTTGGTTTTGAGTTACTAATTCATTAACTAAAATTACTCATTGTCTTCATCTTCTGGCCTGTCTCAGAAACCTGGTTGTCCTTCCTGTGGAAGGTTTCTTAAAGAGCGGTTTGCCCCACACTTATGTTTTCAATGCAGTCCTTGCGGACCGCTGCTTAATTGTGATGTTTGTAAACAGGGGGGGTGGTGCGAGCTAATGACTGAATTTTTGTCATTGCAGGCTAGAGAGAGGGCGTGTGAGGAGGAGAGAAGAACCAAGAGAGAGGTTCAGAGTAAGAAGGGTAAGAGGAACGCCTCGCCCACCATAATTATTCTGTAGGGACCTGCCAGTTTTAGATCAGGATTCAGAGGTGGCTCCATTAGAGGGGGCCTTCCACAATGAGAACACTGGCAGCGGGCTTGCCGCACTGGTTGCTCGTGAACAGGTGTCGCTGGAGCCTTGTGCCTGCTTATCAGGCCAGGAGTATCCACACTCTGCAGGTACCACTTCCTCCTATGCTACCTTTCCTGGCCAGTCCGGGTTAGCATTCTTCGCTGACCTGGAGTCTAATCTTTCTGGCCAGAAGAAGAGGATTATCTGTTGGGTTCTCCTTCTGGCGCCGTGGCCATGGACATTAACCTATGTGCACCCCTCGCGGGGAATACGGGCGACGTCCATGTTGCTACTCACGTAGGAGTAGCGTTCACGACACAGGTGGCCCGGGTTGGATCTGATGGCCAGTTTTACCGCATACCTCGGCTTGCCGATGGTGTAGCAGGTTCTGGCCAGGGCCGTGGTGTGGCGAATATTTCCCCACGCAATACCACGGCGCCTGCTCCTGGTCAAGCCAGCCAGTTTAGCATACCTGTTCTTTCAGGCCCGCATGCTTTCCCTGACTTGCCAGGCGTATCAGTTCCTCCAGCCACATACACGCCTACGATTGCTCAGGAGGATGACAAAGGCCCTCGTCTTGTAGAGCATTCGCAGGTAGCCACAGAGGAGGACTGGTCTGATGCTTGTCATTGGCTAATAAGCGTCAGGCCAGATCTTGCTGTGGAATGCAGGTAAGCCGACTGTTAACGTTATGCCATCTCTGCCACTGGCGGAACATATTGTTGATATGTTTACAGCGGCAGAGACGTCCATCAAGGCGCATGGACGTCTCGCGAAGGCCCCTCGTGAGGTGGCTTAACGTTGCCGCATTGTACCTGATCAATATCAGAAGTATGGTGTAGTGCCTAAGCCGAGCATGGATGACCGTGCTGCGCTAGGCGAAGACACGTGGCCAGGCTCCCGGTCTGACACGGGAGCGCTGTGCTCGAGCGCTTTGTGCTCAGCAAACACGGCATTGCGCGATGCGGAGGAGAGTGGGAGAGTGTCTATTGCAGCACTTTCGCATGCCTCGCAGCTCTTACAGGGGGGTAGTGACAGCATCCACATCGCACCAGCCTAGTCCGGTGACTGTCCAGAGAGCCATCCAGGATGGAATCAACCTGGCTCTGGACTGTTTAACCCGGTCTGTGACCAGGAGTGTCTGGGCGTGGTGCACGTTTGCTCTAGACAACTTGTGGTTGTCCCAGGACCTGTATAATAGGCTGCTGCATACGCCTATGGCAGCTCCTGGTCTCTTTGGAGGTGAGGGATGTAAGAACCTCCAGGAGACGGTCACCCTGGTCAATAACCAGAGGGTGTTGCGCGAGCAATTTGAAGTGCTCCGCAGAGAGCGCGCTCGCGCAGCTCCCCCTGCGTATCATCCCCTGCAGGCTCGAGGTGGTGGTGGCCAGGTCAGAGGCCAGCCACCAGCACAGCGCCGGCCACTGGTCGTAGCGTGCAAGGATCTGGTCGTGGTAATCATACCTGAAGGGTCGGTTATCACGGTGAGAACCACTCCAGTGCTTCTGGGCCAGGAGACAGTGCCACTCTTGCACTTCTTCTTATGTCCACCTCTCTCCCTAGGGTGGTCCAGTGGGAGGCCGTCTGGCCACCGACAACCAAGAGTGGGAACGGTTGACTCGGGACCATTTAGTCTTGCGATGGCTTTCAGTCGGGTATCATCCCGATTGGATAACAGGCCCACCATCGCGGCTCTCTCAGGTGCCAGTTTGGACTCAAATTCCAAGAGATCCAGATCAACGGTTGTGTATAGAGGAAATAAATTCCCTCACACAAAAAAGAGCAATTCAACCGGCACAAAGTTGCCCAGGCTTCTATCCAACCGTGTTCCTAGTAACAAAGAGCACTGGAGGGTGGAGACCAATTCTCAACCTCAAGCCATTGAGCAAGTTCATAGACACACCCAGTTTCAAAATGGAGACAGTGAAACTGGTGTTGGCAGGGTTGGAGAAGGGAATGTGGACGGCGTCAATAGACTTAAAGGATGCTTATTTCCACATTCCAATAGTGAGGAGTCTTCGGTGGTTCCTTAGGTTCGCATTCCAGTGCAGACAGTGGGAATTCAGGGTTTTACCCTTTGGAATTTCAACGGCTCCTCGGGTTTTCACCAGGGTGTTTTTTGCTATAATAGCATACTTTCGCAGAAGAAACAGCAGTCCACACGTACATAGATGACTGGCTGTTAAAAGCACACAATCAGGAAAGCCTATCAGCAAATCTGGAGATAGTTTTTAAAACAGAATCTCCTGTTGGGGTTGATGCTAACCCCTCCCACCCCTCAGTTAACTATGCATCGATGGAGGGGTGGGGAGCTTGCCTGGAAGAATCCACAGTATCAGGGCTTTGGAATCTGGATCAGTCACAAGAACATATCAATCTACTGGAATTACGAGAGAAAGTTCAGGGCAAGATTGTTATAGTTCGATCAGACAACTCAACAGTAGTGACTTACATAAACTGCCAGGACGGAACGACGAAGTCGCCCAGTCTCTGTATGATGGCAAGGAAACTGCTTTGCTGGTGCGTGGATCACCAGATTACCCTGAAAGCAGTTCATATTTCGGGAAGGTTAAATCTGCTAGCAGACTCATTGAGCCGAAGGATGAGTGTTTTACCTACGGAATGGCAACTAAATCAATGTGTGGTGGATCGTCTGTTCAACCACTGTATGCATACACATTCCCTCCAGCAATCCTGATTAAAAAAATTCTTCAGAAAATCAGACAGGAGGCGTGCCAAGTGCTTCTGATCGCCCCAAATTGGCCACGCCGATCATGGTATACGGATCTGCTGAACCTTCTGGTCTGCAATCCGGTTCCTCTGCCTCTGATGGACAATTTAATCTTCCAGGGCAAGGACCTTCACAACAATCCATCAATGTTCAGATTGACTGCGTGGATGTTGTCAAGGAATCTAGAATTAAGGAGGGCTTTTCTGAGCAAGCAACCATGTTCATGGCAAAAGCCAGAAGGGGGTCAACCTCCATAGCATATAACTATAAAATCACCAGATTTGCAGAATGGTGCTAAAAAATATGTATTAATCCAATGGACTCATCTATTCAGGTAGTAGCCGATTTCCTCTGTCACCTGTATGATGCCTATAGCCTCAAGCCTAACTCTATTGCTGGTTATAAGTCAGCTTTAATGACAATTATCCCTTGCTTGGCTAATAGGGGAAGTGATGAAGTAAGTACATTAAATACGTTAATCAAAGGCAGGGGCAATCTAAGACCAAGGAATCCCCCAGTGATTCCGTCTTGGAGTTTATCTCTAGTGCTTCAGGTACTAGCTGATAAGCCTTTTGAACCACTAAGTTCCATTTCTATGAAAATGTTGACACTTAAAACTATTTTTAATTGCTGCGGCCTCGGCAAGGCGGAGCAGTGAAATTCATGCCTTATCAGCCGAGGTAGACCGTTTTGTGGTTAGAGGGGAAGGCCTTAAGCTTCTACGTAGGATAAATTTCATGGCTAAAAATCAGTCTGACATATCCAGGTCAATCCATATTTTTACCTGC
Source organism: Chaetoderma sp. LZ-2023a (assembly GCA_034401795.1). Lineage (NCBI taxonomy): Eukaryota > Metazoa > Mollusca > Caudofoveata > Chaetodermatida > Chaetodermatidae > Chaetoderma > Chaetoderma sp. LZ-2023a. The sequence goes on from CM067369.1 coordinate 55,981,840, forward strand.
GTTGACTAGATATGATCCTAATTCAAAAGCATGGTGTCCAGTCCGAGCAATTCGATTTTATTACGATAAAAAACCACACAATGTGGTATTCGCACACAGACAATAAAACAATGAAATATATACGTAAAAGATATATAAAATAAAATGTACAAACACACAATATATACATAAGCAGTTAAAAAACCGAAAAAACCCCGAAGCAAAACCCCTAAGTTTAGGACGGCCGCAGCTAGGTTGGGTAGTAGATCAGTAAGTTGTTATGATTGCTATGGCCACAGAGGCATATCATCATTAGCAATTCCATTAAGCTGCGTCTAACATTTTATCAGGCACGACTGTACAAATGGAATTACGGTTTTTGATACCTCAGTATCTCCGGCATTACATGACATTAGAAAGACGAATTTCTCCTCGTCGTTCATAGTTGATATGTTACACTATGAGTTAATTGTTTTGAGGAGAATTCGTCGTTCCGTGCTGTACGCCGGGAAGTTGATGAGAAAATGCTTCTCATCCTCAATGTTCCCGGTGTTACACATTTTGCATAGTCTGCATTCAAGTGGTACCTTATTATGTCTGCCTACTTCGATTTCAAGGCTGTGTGCACTGACCCTTAATTTAGTAAATTGCTTACGTTCTAGGAAATTCCGGCAACTAATAAAGTAGTTTTCGAGTTTAAATTCAGACTTGAATAATGCATAGGAGCATAACTTAAGTCCGGAATTTGAAGATTATGTCTCCAGCACTCAATATATTTGGACTGCATTGAACTTGTCAACTTTTTTGCTACAGAATTTGGGTACATAACTGTTTCGCTGCTCCAACAATGGTCCAAGCCGAAATGACCAAGTAGTTCCTTGATAAAGTATGACCAATTAGATTTAGATATAAGATTAGAATTGGATTCAAGGTATGTTTTACGAACTATGGAAGTGTCGTCTAGTGCACGCAGCCGGAACCAGTATTTAATGGACAATTTTAAGGCAGAAATAAGAATTGTGTGATGACCCAGTTCCCCACGGATAGCATCATTGGTTGCCGAGCATTAAACCGGTACAAACAACGTACTCAGGAATGGCGGACGGACGCAACAGCGTTATGGTTGTCATATATTGAACCCCATGGCAGGGCATCTAAGGACACCATTTCTGCCACAGGTAAACAAGTTGACTTAGCTAAGGCTCACAGTGTTCGCGGCATAGTGGCTTCTACTGCCCTGTTTAATGGGGTTCAGGGGGATGACATTATGTCAGTAGGCCAGTGGCACTGTGAGTCAAGTTTTACTGACCGTTATCTCTGTGACACCTCGAATCCTCTCGCCTTATCGATTTTGAAAAGATAATCTAGGTGTACATAATTTGATGAGGTTTTCTCATTTTTTATATATTTCACAATTACGTTAATCAATGGTAACAACCACTTAATTGGACTGCATCAGTCTCGACCAATGGGGAGATGATGACAGCAGCCAACTTCTACAAGGTCAGTGTTATTCATTGTTGATTGTGTTTGTCACGTGACCCTTCGTTATTAATATGGTGATGGTACATGTTTTATGTGGTTCATTATTGAGAGTATACGAAAATGAAGCCTTTTCGTTTAATGTCCTATAGTACATGGCACTTGTACGGGAGAGCATATGGGGACATTGAGGTCATTCTGTCTTCCTCCCAAGAAGAGGGGGGGGGGGGGGGAAGCACATATGGTCTTCTCTCAGTCATTGGTTGTGTTATCCGATGTTCAAATCTATTCCTGGTTGTGGTTTTACACAATTTCAGAGTTTTTAGTGCCTTAAACGCAGAAAAGCACATAGGGAAGAGCTGGTCTTTTGACCTCGCCTCCCTCCCGCCGAATTCTCTGGTGAATTCTGGCAATATCAAAGAGTATTAGGGAGGCAAGTATACTCTTGATGTGAAATAAACGAAATCACAGATTTCTTTTTTCACGAGAGAGTTGATACTTACCTTCCTAAAACGGACCCGGCCTCTCTGCCCCACAGAGGCTCAGTCTTCAGGCCTTCTTAAAGTTGCATAGTGTCGGCCAATAAATTAGTCAGAGGAAGTACTAGTCTGCGCATGCGCCAGGTTGGGGCTGACATCTGCCGGACTGTCATCTGACTACCTGCCTAATAGGGGCACCTAACTTTTTGATTCTGAGTATTTATTGAGTGAAAGCCGATATTTAGCAATATCAAAGAGTATTAGGGAGGTAAGTATCAACTCTCTCGTGAAAAAAGAAATCTGGGATTTTGTTTATTCTATTGATGTTAATGAAGTCTGCAAAGTCTCACTATGGCTTCAAATAGAGGGATCTGATCTGTCACTCATGTATCTTACATCATTATCAAATACGTCATATGTTAGCTGATGTTATATTCAAAATGATGTGGCTCCATCACAAAGATTGAAAGGTCTCACTAACCTGTACAAATTTACAAGTTAAGAAACATTCTGTTGAATATTTTGAAACTTATATAACTGGGAGGTGTAGATAGCAACAGCCCCCAGTCAAATTAGTTTTAAAATATTCAACAGGTTACCTTGAAATTTTAATTCTGGAAATTCATATTTTGAACATTCAAATCGTTCCAAACCATGTAGAAAGTGGGCAGAACTTAGCTAGAAATGGATTGCTCTATTGGCCTTACTTTTCAACTGTAGCTCGTTGAATTTCAGTGAAATTTGAGTATTCTATGACATGTTGGGGTGCAATCCACATCAATACTAGTGAGAATATTTGACATCTTTGCACTATCCTTCAGATATCACTGAGACATTACAACACTATATTCCATGCCATACAAAGATGTAATCCTCATCATTACCAGTTTGAATTTTAGGAATTTTCTCATGGTTTTAGATGTTTACAGAAGATTGTTCTTGTTTTCTTTGGTTACATATTTTTGTTGGCCCTTATTCTTTAATAAGGGCTCTACTTTACAGAGAACTATTATGCAATACCGCGATACAATCCACATCGTTACAAGTTTGAAAGTTTTTCATGGTTCGGGACATAGAATATTTTTCCAGGTTTTCTAGCCTTTTTTATGGCCATTATTTTTCCAATTTCAAATGAATCTTCACAGTTTTAGTCTATGCCATAGTTGCAACCAGTCTATATCATGATGAAAATAATTGTCAAACTTGTCATCTTTATAGTCTGCGCAAGACTTCTGTCAACAAGTGTGTACGCGATTTCTATAAAAGTTCACAGTTCTGTTTTATTCCATCATTGCATGTACATGCATATGCCATATGTACACAGGACTACCTGTAAAACTGACGTCATAATCAACTACGTCACATATAGGCTGACATCACAATCAATTATTTCACGAATGATGCGATTTAGTCCGACATAAACACTTAATAGACTAAAGTTGTACGAATTGTATGTCTTTACTATTTAATAAACATTCTTTTGAATATTTTAAAACTAATTTGACACCCAGTAAAATTAGTTTCAAAATGTTCAACAGCTTACCTGTATAGTTTTCTGGAAATTGAGTACAGGGATGAATCGATCCCAACATCGGCAAAGTGTGGGTGGAGCTTAGATAGAGAGGGACGTGGTATAGCTAAAACTGGATTCCTCCCTTGTGTCTTTAGTCAGTTTTCTTCCTAAACCATGGTCCTTTGGTACTTTTTATACCCCACCAAATAGATTGGTGACAGATTAGGTTTTGGACTATAACTTTGTTGTATTGGGTGAGTTGGTTCGAACCAGGGCGGCCATCTTTAAAATTGCTTTCCATATAATAGCTCCTCTGCTATTTGTGGGATCAGTTTGAAGCTGAATAGGTTCATTGACATAAGAGTGAAGAGGAACGTATCAAAATTGACGATCTGACATTCAGTATGATCGGTGGGCACCTGTGGTTATCTTGAAAATCTGTGTCTGAATGTGAACTCTGCTTCTTTTCGTAAGATTCATTTGAAATTCCATAGGTCCATTGAATTCCATTTGTGTAGTAAACCTAACAAAATTTATATTGATTCAGAATCCAATTAATATGACTGCCAGACACTGATGACCATCTTGAAAATCCATTTCTAGTTATTAAATCTGATACCATCGGTCAGATCAGTTTGAAACTTCCTCGGGTCATTGCACTTGGCCTGATGAAGAAGCATTCTCAGAATCGACAATGATCCAAAATTCAGTATGGACACCGGTAGCCACCTTTTTTTGTTTCTTTAATAGATTCTTGTAGCTGACTGCTGTATTCTCACTGAATATATTATGAACCATATCTAGTCTGTTTTGACAATACAAAATGTCTACTACTATCCAGGTGGGGCAATTCATATGGTAAGCCAGAATGATTATTGCTCCATAATGTGAATATTAGGACTTTAATAATACTAATTAATTTTATATATCAGTAAATCTCAATATAGCATTAAATTGTGCAATTTCAACTTCCTGTTTTATATTAGCCGATTTATCTATCGGTAAGATACTCAATATGTTCCAAATATGCTATAGATATCCAGAAATTCATCCACTAGATATAATGTACTGTAAGTAGTTCACGTAGCCCTGAGTCAAGGAACTTAGCTTGCATTTGTTTGGCCAGTTTACTATCTCTGGTAATCTGACAAATCTCTAAAATACATGATCATATACTTGCATGCTTACAAGATTATTAAGCAAGTTACATCGCTTCATATAGTAACATTACAGAATAAACAGTTTGTGACTTTCAATCTGGTTGTTAAAGAGGTGGACAAAATATGCGTTATTCATAGCAAATTAAGTCATCAGTCAAATTCTGTTCTGGAATTGCAGGTGAACCAGAACTGCATGAACCGTATTCATCATGATAGAATATCCATGTCATATCCCAAGTTGCATGACAAACCACATACATATATATGTCACCTGACAATGATCATTAGATATACTGTTATCAGGATTATCCCATACCTATTCATTCTAGCATCCCATCAGGCATATAAGTAGGGTTTTAGTATAATCATGAAGTAGTCTGTATAATATTCTAATTAAAACTAATGTGACTGGGACACACTTTCGATTAAAGATCCTTTTTACTGAGCTGTATTCTTGTTTGTTTTGGAATACATAGATCTGATGTGTAACTTGAGAATAAGTTTCAACTGACATCACAATCAAAGCAAGAGCAATCACAGATTACAGACTCTTGCTCTCCTGTTTTTGTAACATTGTAAAAATTTAAGATTTTCCGGAGCGTTTTGGATTTACAGATTTTTGTCGATTTTCCTGGATCAAGTTGTGAAATGTTACAGTATGATCAAACACTTTACTGTGTTAAAATTGGGGCCACATCAGACCAGTAGTTTCTGAGATATCCACAGATCCAGAATTTGATCGAATCTGGATCCTGGATCTCTTATCTGAATCACGGCCCAAGTGTGGAATCCTCTTGCATGGCAAGTTAAGTTAAAATTTGAGACAAATCGGATCAACAGTTTTTAAGATACAGCTCTGGACAAACAAACAGATAGCAAGACAGACAGATAGAGCCGATCGCAATACCAACTTCCCCTTACTCAGCAAGGGTCATAAATACTGTATGTCACATGTTAACCGACATCACCATCAGAATATGTGTGAATTATTTGTCCGTTCATTATGATTTTGATCCATTCTGTAATGAAGATTAAGTTCTACGTTAGTAGATAATTATTTAGCCCTTTGATAGTCAAGCCAACTAATACCGGCTTCAGCTTATTGCTGTGAAATGTCCATTTGCAGATCAACACAAGACTATTTTTGAAAATTTACCACTAGAATGAGTGGCTTAATAACCAAGTCAGTCATTGCAGCGGTAAATTTTCAAATTAGCATTCTCATAGTCTACAAATGGGCATTTTCTATGAGAAAATTGAGATTGTCTTGACCAAATTTGTCCAATAAATGGTTAATAAATCTACTCTGTGTCTTGATAGTGATTTGACTGAAGTTTACTGCTGACTTGTACAGCTAGTATTGCTGTTTTCCTGGCAGCAACAGCTTTTTATTAACTTGTTTTCAAAAATACATCATCATTTGAGAGAAGACGAGTATGAAGGACAAATAATGACATCCAGTAGTCATTACATAATATCGACTTATTTCTTCTTTTATTCTGTTCCGGTAGATGCATACTTGTTGTTGTGAGTGCATTATATCATGCATGTCTAAGTTTGTTACATGTTGTCATAGTTTGTATTTACAATCCTATATCGTCATTCATTTTCTGCTCATTTCATTGAAAGTAACGGCTTTTATCTTAGTACCTAAATTTCAAACCATCCATACAGGCAAACTGTTGAAGATTTGGAAATTAATTTGAATGGAAGTTAATTTATTTCAAAACAGCATCAATCATAATAATAGGCAGACAAACAATGACGTTATTCCTTTCTCGTGAATTTAACATAGTGCAAATCTTTCACCTATATACCGCTGTGGCTGACCGAATGTTCATGTTCGGAACACTGATGAAGATCTTTTGACCCATATTATGCCCTCAAGATATCTTTTGTACATCTTCGAGGATATTCTGAGTGCTATTTATTTGCTACTGAAAGTCTCAGCACTATACCTTCAATGTGTCTTGAGTGGTATTTATCTTATGATTAATGTTCTTGGACTAGACTCTCTGTCACTTTATGTACATCCTATGACACAATAATGCTGCCGTGACAGCATCATGGGATGTATACAACGTGAAAGCAAATCGATCACCTTATCTGACTGATGGTGACTGGACAATATTTATTTAAGTTGCTCAAGTTATCTATTACATCTTCAGAAGCTCCAAGAAAGGATTGGGTGTCTCGCCAATGGATGAATCCACTTTTAGCTATGCACCGTCCATCTTTAGCTAAAATCCTTTGCTTTGCATGTGTTGGGATTGATTGATTGATCTATGTTGTGCCGTGAATTCACAGAATCTCAATTTCAAGAGAACTATACAGGTAAGCTGTTCAATATTCTGAAACTAATTTGACTGGGTGCTGTTGTTGCCTATGGCAGCAACAACTCCCAGTCACATTAGTTTCAAAATATTCAACAATATTTATTAAATGGTAAAGACATACAATTTGTACAACTAGCGCTAGTGCGCTAGTTGTACAAATTGTATTTCTTTACGAAGTTCCAGCTTCATGACAGAGTAGTTCCATCAATTATGATTGTGACATCGGTCTACATGTGATGTAATTGATTATAACATCATGTACTTGATCGAAAGATCAGATTCATCAATTCATGATATAAAACTTGTAAGTACACAAAAACTCATCATTTGGATGTAATGATTAAAGAGGATAATGTAGCACGAAACAAACTATACTATAACTGTTAAATTAAGAAATTATAATTAAAACATTCTACAGCTCTAATTGCTCTGAACAAAAGGCCCATCATACATTCACCTTAAAACTGTTTTCTAACTAATAAATTTAATATGGACTAACCTACTGATTGATATGAAACATGTTACAAACTCATGTTTGGCCATGTAAAATGACACAGTCAACTTATACAAGACTCCGCCTTGTTTCGCTAACAAGTTTTTTGGCTTGAACGCACCAGCATGAAGAAGTCATCTTCATATTCTACATCCTCTTCTAGGTTTATGATGAGCAGCATCCATTGATTGGTCTGTCATGATAGCAATATAAACCATACAACTTCCGCTCCTAGATGTGCCCTAATATACTTTTTGTGTACAAGCAAGTACAGTACTGAGAAGCTTTTGACAGGTTAACTATAGCAGTTCAAAGTTCTTGAACTGATTTCCATAACAGATTATTGATCAATTATTTCTGTTCATGGCTAAATTCGACACTGAAGCTACCCTAGCATCTCAAGGGTCTACCGGGAGCTATGTTAAGGTAAGATAACGATTACTGAGAATAAATCAAAGAAACTGCAAATGTGGAATGACTTAGCAAAACATGCTCTCAAATCATGATCATGAACAATCAGATTGCCACCCGCCTCGGCGCTCTACTTGGCAGAAATAACAAGGTCTTTATTCAAATCTAAGACTGAATTTCTTCAAGCACAAGTAACTTTCACTTTATCAATGTTCAGCCAAACTGATGTACTAAAACTTAAGGTTCATGTGATCTAAAAAAATACGATTTGTCTAAATATAATCGTTCAAAATCATTTTAAATAGCTCATCTCATCATGAGTGTCACACTGATCTCATTTCTGTCTGCTGTTGCCACCATACTATCCGAGACTGACCTCAAATCGGCAATAAGCTTCAGCACATAGACTGTTAATTGTTCACTCAGCTAACATGGTTATATATTGCCTCACTATTGAAACTGCCGACCATTGGATAACATTACAACCTTTCTAGGCCAATTTCTCAAATTAATGGAGCCGAATCACCGTTAAATGCTTCATAAATCATAGACTCCCATAGGGAGTTGAGATTGTGCTGAAATGAAAAAGGGCCAATGGCCAAGTGGTAAAGTTGTAAAGCCGGCTGAGTACGCAAGTGGAAGCGGACTATAAACATTGACCTATACCTATAGTACTGGTGCCCTTGATACCTTCTGTATCGATCTCTGATTATGACACTAAAGGGACATAACTACTTTCTACAAATGAGTCGATTTTGCAACCTTCAGTTTGTTAACTATGAGGTCGATTGAGAATATCTGCCACATCCATTCTAGGCAGGTTAATGGATAGACTAATTCTATCATACAATGCTTGTATGGCCTAATAGGTCTGAACTTCCATCTAGCAACACTATAATTACATGTATCAGAATTCAACACATACACCAATGTGCGGTACATGGGTCTTATCAACTCACAATGGACCTTTCCAGTTTTAGCTATGCCCCTCCCATCTCTAGCTAAGCGCCACCTACATCACGCTCGTGTTGGGATCGATTGATCCCTGAACTCCCTGACTATCAATTTCCAGAAAACTACAGGTAACCTGTTGCATATTTTGAAACTAATTTATCTGGGTGCTATTGCTGTCTATGGACAGCACCCAGTCAAATTAGTTTCAAAATATTCAACATCATGTTTATTAAATAGCAAAAACATACAATTTGTACAACATGTCAGACTATTAAGCGTTTAAGACGGGCTATATCGAGTCATTCATGACGTCATCCTACACGTCATTTAGTTGATTATGACATATGATCTGGGAAAGGAAAACTTTGGAACGGTGATTTGTCTCTCATACTCACGGTTTGTTACCTCGTCACTCGGGTGAAATACAAGCCTGTCTGTATCAATTGTGATGCTAATTCTAGCTATCGTAACCTGCATAAAATGTCCTACTATGCCTAATGTGTCAGGCCTAGAATGTATTTCATGTTCTATGTAAGTACCTGAAACAATTAATGGAAGTGTCACAATATAATGCAACTACGTAGCATCTCTTCAACGGCGACACAATCACATTTTGATAATACCATTGATATGACTATTAGCTTAAATTCTACATCCATATGTTCTCTGATGTTAGTTAAGTCTGATTGACTGAATAATTCTTCTGTTAATCTACTTGGCTAAAGAGAAGCAGTCGATCTATGAAGTTACATAGCTCGTTTCTCGTCAGCCATAGTAGCTCTTGCTTGTCCATCGATCATTTGAGTAATGTTATTTGTTATATTGTCCAGTGTCTGTCTGTCAACTCACTTATTCTGTGTATATTTATGTTGTCTCTTCAAAAGCATTTATCAGTCATTTACATTCTCTTTGGCTGTTTTGACTAGGTCCATCAACGTTTCAATGTGGACTAAATGTTGCTACACCAAATAATGAAGATGCACATCTCCTAGGAAATAAACCTCCGACAATGATTTCTCAATTTTTAGCCCACCTGGCCAGAATGGCCAAGTGAGCTTATGCCGTGGCGACTTTGTCGTCTCTCCGTCATTCAACTTTTTCTTTAAACAACTTCTCAAGAACTGCTGGGCCGATTTCAATCATATTTGGCAGGAAGCATCCTTAGGGCATACAGATCTAAGTTTGTTCAAAGGAAGTCGATCGGCCAATTTTGCCGGTGGGTATCTTGGATTTTGGCAGATTTTTAGAAACTTCTTTAAAAAATACAGCTTGGTGGATCGATTCAAAACTCATGAAATATCATATAGGGCAAGAGCTGAACCAAGTTTGTTCGAAGGAACTTGATTGGCCAAATGGTTTAGCGGCCATCTTGGATGATCTAGTTTTTGTGAAAACGGCCTGCAGAACTGCTGAACGGATCGGGCTGAAATTTTGTGGATATGATTATGGACTACGGGCCATTAAAGTTTGTTCATGGGAAGTTGATAGGTAAAAAACATGGCCGCCGTGGACCAATCAAATTTTAGCGTGTTTGCCTGACATATTCAATTTTTTTAGTTGATGGATTTTGAAGCCGAAATTGGTTTTCTTAACTCAGCTTACTTGTCAGTCAGCTGTCGTATAGCGATGACCCTGTGTGTCTTCTTTATGTCTGTCCATCCGTCTGTCTGTCCATCACCAACAATGGCGGCTCATTTTGTTATTTCTTGACAGATTGGCACCAAACTTCGCCCAATGTTAATGTCGGCATCTAATATCTGTGTTGTGAAAATGAAACTGATAGGACGTCAAACGCCAGAGTTATCACCCCTTAAATATTTGAAGTCTCACTTTCATAGGTTAAATACAAGTTTGTTCCCACCGTCCACTGATTTATCACCATGTCAGATTTTATTGCCAAAGTAGATTAAACTCCAATTAACCTTTCCATCACTGGCTAAATATTTAAGATATGTGTTATGTGTTCTGACATCTATGCTCTTAAAAATATTTTGAAATGTATTTGATTGAAAGTTGTTGCTTCACTGTAGCTTTGGTGAACTAGGCCCCTGGAGGGGTAGACTTCTAATCCTCTGAAACTCATTAGCAAGGTAAACCTCTAATCAACAGAAACATGAAATGAATATGGCTTTACAATCATCTAAAACATGAGAGGTAGACTTCCAATCAATGGAAACACTAGGGAGATAGACTTCTAGTAAATAGAAACACACATGGGAGATAAACTTCCAATCATTAGAATCACATGACAGATGTAGACTTCTAATAATCTGAAATACACTAGGGAGATAGACGTCCAATCATTGGAAACACAACAAGGAGAGAGACGGAAAGAACCGTAGTGTGTTAATATTAGTGGCATATTTTTACTGAACAACTATTCGCCATAATATTTACAAGCATGGTAGGCTTCGTATCTTGTATACAGCATTCTGAAGTCTGTAAAGTTAACATCTTCCAGTAAAAAACAACGGGTCATCTGAACAAACCTTGCTGTAAGAGCGTGATCTGTTTGAGGCAATCTTGTCATGGAAACCTTTTATAATGTCCTTTCCCTAGTGCCTTTTTGATTGGATAGTTGTGATTTTGTTAAACCAAGCAGGTAGCATAAGCTGGCTTTGAATACAATGATCCAAACGGTGATTGGTAGGCGGAACATGAATGGTGCAACTTTTATTGATCTATATAATGTATTGTACTCACTAACTTGTACAGACTCACTTTAAAAAAATCAAATACTGATGTTCCAGGTGCCTGTAACAAAGGCACTTGTCCTCTTGTTCCACCAACTGTTTAGTTTCACACCCTCTATACAGTTGTGGGGGAGAAAGATGACACCTCCACGCTGGTCTCCTCCGTAAGTACCAACTTTCTTGTCATCAAGGATTGCGGGCTGACATCCGCATACAGAGGCAACTCTGACTATGTCTAACCTAAAAAGAAACTGTGCTCGACATCCTCGAACAACGCAATCTTCCCAGCTTACCATAGCTACGTGGAATGTACGTGGCGTGACTGCAACATCAGAGGCAAACCTTAGGTGTAGACTGTGAATACTATAAAATCTATATCACATGCATTCAAGAGACTGAAGTAGCTAAACACTCAGAGCAGCAACTTCAAACAGGCCATAAGCTAGTACTCGTGGAGCAAAAACAGGCCACTTAAAGTGGATTAGGCTTCGTAATCGGACCAAGGGTATTTGACGATGTCATTAGTTTTGGATACGTCAGTGATCGCGTTGCATTTATCGACCTGGCTATACCAACGCGAAAGCGCACCACGACTAAGTGTCGCATAGTCAATGCATATGGGCCAACAACCGAAAGGGCCAAAGAGAATCCAGCTATATTAGATTCCTATGCAGAACTGAGCTCCGCCATTACTATCCCAGCTAGATGACAACTGTTCATGTGTGGCGATTTCAACTCCAAGCTGGGTAAACTCGGCATTGCGGACAAAAGTTCAGGACTTGGCTCATGCATGTGATCGTATGGAGAGGGCACACGCAACAGCAATGGAGATGCACTGGTGGCATTCCTTAGTTCCAATGGCCTATTTGCCACAAATACGGCTTTCAAACACCCATGCCGCCACCGGACAACATGGACTGGATACATTGCTGATCGCAAAGCCCCTAAAGGTTCTAAGGCTACAAAAGCTGTCTTTAACCAAATAGATTTCATACCATGCAAGACAGCAGCAAAACCCCTATTTCGGAATGCTCGTTCCTATAGAGGCACATACCTCAATTCTGACCATAAGCCAGTCATTACACGCCTCCATATGAACCAACTCTACCTAATGTACAAACGCCATACCAGGCAAGTGGGTAGATCACCTACAACGTACACATGCTCATCAGCGACACTGACACTCAAATGTCATACAAAATGGCCTTCGGGGAGCAGATAGCTAACATTGACGTCAGCTCCGATCCAAATGAAGCACTAACCAAAATACTGATATCTATGAAATCATCAGCTACTAGCACAATAGGTGTTCTATAAAACAACAGAACTAGGTATACTGACGACCCTCTCATAGTAAAACTCAGCAGAACAGAAAGTGTTACGTCTGCACATCTATCAAAGTGGCCAAAGTGAAGAACGCACCAAAACTACGCCAGGAACGCAAAATCATTCTGCGCCACATTAGTGAACGCTTAAAAGATCTTGCTATCCAACAAGCAGACGCCCTAGCAGCTGAAATCACAGCCATGGATGACTGCCACAAAATGTTTCGGGCAGCCCGAGCCCTGAGAGTTACTGACTACACACCACCACTAACTGTACACAACTCTGAAGGACACTTTATCAGGACTGACCAGGGCAATGTCGAGGCAATTCGAGAATGGCTCAAGGAACAGTTCACTGACCATGATAATGAGCCCTTGCACCCATGCTCAGGAGACTCCAGGCCATTAGTAACACCAATAAATACAGCAGAGGTTGAGAAGGCACTTAAAGCCCTGAAAAATGGATGTGCATCTGGACCTGATGGCATGAGCAATGAACTAGTCAAATATGCAAGTGACATCTCAAAACCGATCACGCACATAATCAATTCAGCTTTTATGCACCACATTCCCATCGATGCTGTAGGCCAAGGCATCCTTCTCGCGCTACCCAAGCCCAAGAAGCCACCTGGCCCTCCCAGCCAATCTGCGGCCCATTGTGCTCCTTAACGGCATACGGAAAATCCTATCCAATGTTACTCTATGCCGCATCCGAGACAAGATCAACGACTTCACCGGATCATGTCAAAGTGGCTTCAAACGTGGATGCAGCTGCGCAGACATTGTATGGGCTCAACGGATATTTGTGTTGGTAGTCATGTCCAAATACTGGGATTTCCACAAAAGGGACATTGACATGTCACGAGCCTTCGACACAATTAAACGCTCCTAGATGTACTACTCCAGGCCAGTTGCAAGAAGATGAGCTATGACTAGTGAGACTACTGCTTGCAGACACCAAGCTGAGAGTACGAGTCAAGTCAGTGAAGTGTGTAGAGTTTGAGACATCAATCGGCTCCCCACAGGGAGATGGTCTATCGCCTGTGTTTTTCACCTGTTACCTGGCTGCTGCATTGAAATCTGTGCGGGAAAACTCCACAAGACCAACCCCCCGGTGTCAATACTGGGCATGCCGCTAGTGATGGAATATGCCAACAATGTGGACTTTATAGATGAGGAAAAGAAACCCCTTGATGAACATCTCCCAATAGCTGCAAGCAAGCTAAAAATTGAAAATCTCTGAATGAATCCAAAACAGAGTTCACCCACATATACCTATCTACAAAGCATGAAACTAAAGAAAATAACGATCCACTCCGGGGCGGCGAACCATGGAGGAAAAGTAAAATCCTGGGCTCACTGCTTTGCAGTACTGCTGACATTGCTGCATGCTGCATCATGGGGAACATAGCTTTCCAGTCCTTCTGGAAGCTATGGATTCGTAGATCAAAGATGCCCTTGGTAAAAAGACTACGTTTATACAATGCAACCTGCGTATCCTTGATGATGTATAACTGTAACAGCTGGGCAGCTCTAGACAAACTTGACGCCTGCCACCGCAAACACCTACGCACCATCACTGGACACCGATGGCCAGAGAGCATAATTTCCAACGATGCACTATAGAAGATGTGTAATACGCCGCTGCTGTCTGTAAAAGTCGCCCAGCAAAGATGGTCCATGTTTGGCCATGTGCTAAGAATGCCAGAAGACACACCAGCACAGAGCCTTGGAATTCGTCCTACTCGGAGCCAGCAAATACAGAGCCAGGAGAGGACGTCTTTGCATAAATCTGCTAAGCGTACTACCAGGTGACCTCAAGAAAGCAGGACTAGGTACACTCAAGTCAAGAATGGACCTGAGGAAGCTAAGGATTTTAGCTGAGGACAAGACACAGTGGGCAAACGTGAAGGACTGATTGCAGCTGTAGGATGTTTCTACTACTACAGCCACAGAATACAGTAATCATACACACAGTTTTTAGCCCAGCTGGCCTCAAAGGCCAAGTGAGCTTATGCCATAGTGGTCGGCCGTCGTCTGTCCATCAAATCACTTCTCATTAACGGTTTGACCGATTTCAACTAAATTTGGCTGAAAGGATCCTATGCTGGTACCCTCCAGAGGTTTTTTCAGAAATCTGATTCGTCAGGTTTTCTGGGTGAAAATCAGATTTTATGAAAAATTAAGCAGAAATGGTAAAAGTTTTGCTCCTCAGTTACTTGACCTAATTCAACCAAATTTGTCTAGACTGATTCTATGCTGGTAGGCTCTAGAACTTCTATTTAGAATTTTGATTGATCAGTTTTTTGGGTGAAAATCTTAGATTTTATGAAAAATCTACCGGAAATGGTCAAAATGGTACTCTTCCATAGCCACTTGACATATTTCAACCAAATTTGGCCAGATGGATTCTACGGTGATAGGTTTGAGACTTCTATTCAGAATTTTGATTGATCAATTTTTTGGGTGAAGATCTTAGATTTTATGAAAAATTTACCGGAAATGGTCAAAATGCTACTTCTCCATAGCCGCTTGACATATTTCAACAAAATTTGACTAAATGGATTCTATGGTGGTAGGCTCTAGAACATCTTAGATATTATGACAAATCTACCAGAAATAGTCAAAATGCTACTCCTCCTTAGCTGCTTGACATATTTCAATCAAATTTGACTAGATGGATTCTATGGTGGTAAACTCTAGTACTTCTATTCAGAATTTTGATTGATCAATTTTTTGGGTGAAAATCTACCGGAAATGGTCAAAATGCTACTCCTCCATAGCTGCTTGACATATTTCAACCAAATTTGGCTAGATGGATTCTACGGTGATAGGTTTTAGAACTTCTATTTAGAATTTTGATTCATCATTTTTTGGGGTCAAAATCTTAGATTTTATGAAAAATCTACTGGAAATGGTCAAAATGCTACTCCTCCATAGTCGCTTGACATATTTCAACAAAATTTGACTAAATGGATTCTATGGTGGTAGGCTCTAGAACATCTTTTCAGAATTTTGATTGATCAATTTTTTGGGTGAAAATTGTCAAAACGCTACTCTTCATTAGCCGCTTGGCAGATTTCAACCAATTTGGCTGGAACTATGGGTGTAGTTTTGAGAACTTGTATAAAGATTTTGATTGGTAAATTTGTGTGTGAAAATCTTGAATATTATGAAAATTTACCGGATATCATTTAAAGCGCTACTCTTCATTAACTGCTCGGGCGATTTCACCAATACTTGGATGGAAGAACCCTCTATGGTGGCAGGCTTCAGATCTAGTATGCAAAATTTTGCCTGGTCAGTTTTGGGTAACCATCTTGGATTTTCGAAGTTTTGTTAAATCACTTAAAAGCCTACACCTTATTAACCGCTTGGCAGATTTCAATCAATCTCAGCTGGAAGGACCTTAGCTGGGTAGCCTTCAGAATCCATGTACAGAATTTTGATTGGCCAATTCCTTTGATGACCATCTTTGATTTTCTGAAAATTATCCATCATGTCTTTAAATGCAAATGGTTCAAATGATAATGGTCCAGGTGAGTGCCACAGGTCCTTGGGCCTCTTGTTAAGTATATAATTGTGACTCGTTTTACAGTAAAGATATCAACTACATAACGCCATCACCTAATAGAGATGAGCCTCCAGAAACAGCCACACCTGTATTTCCCCACATTGGTTGTCGTGTGCGCCAGACAGAACATGGACAGGTAGGTTTTGTAGCTGATGAGTCATGTCATATTCTTCAGATCACCGTTACTGTTTACAGGTAACCTGGCATCTTTTTTTCTGGCTTGATTGTCTGTTTGTTTATTTGTGACTGTTTCTCGAAAACTATTATCGGCCATCCTTGAAATCATAGCAAAAGCAACCATGCTCCTCTAGACAATGATTCCCCAACTTTAGTCTTGATCCAAAAAATAAATCATAGCAGCGACAATACAGCAATGTAGCATAATTACTTTTTAAGACAAAAGGAGTAATATTCCATAGTTTAGTCAACCTATTCCAGTGAATGTTTTAGACATGCAGTTACAATGCAATAGACAAGTCTTGATGCTTGGCTGGGTGACTAAGTCAGAAGTCAAACCAGAAAGGCTTCTGGAGTCTTCCCCCACCCTACACCTGCCATGTCTCCTCCCTAGTAGAATTTTTAGATTGTTTCAAATACCATTTGAATCATTTCAGGAGAAAAATTAATATGTTAAAATTAATCTATGCTTATACATATTAATTATTTTAGGTTTCTTTCTAAAATATTGTATACATCATTGCACAAATATACAGATATGCACAAGTCCAATATCTTCAAACTGCATCCGTGGACGATGGTAGTGCCTTTTAAAGTGTATTGTGTTATGATGGCGTCGATTTTACTTTAAAACGATGAATGTTATTTCAATAAAGATAGATTTGTTATTAGCAATGATTGCAATCAATATTCATCATTATAAATACATCATTAATCATGTTAATAATCAGACTCTTCAATGGGCATTTAATTCTCTCATATATGCTAAGATTTTAATGTGAAAACATGACATAGTCTTTATAATAAAAAAATAATAATAATCCTGTCGCACAATGGACCTTTCCATTTTTAGCTATGCCCCGGCCCATCACTAGCTAAGCTCCACCCACACCTCGCCGTGTTTGGATTGATCGATCCCCGAATGCCCTAGCTATCAATTTCCTGAAAACTATACAGGGAAGCTGTTGAATATTTTGTAACTAATTAGACTGGGTGCTGTTGCTGCCATAGGCAGCAACATCTCCCAGTCAAATTAGTTTCAAAATGTTCAACAGAATATTTATTAAATAGTAAAAGCAAACAATTTGTACAACAGCCCATAGACCGTCATCAAATATGCGTTCGTGACGTACTTATCGACGTCACTCATGACGTCATTCATTATGATGTCCTTGTACACGCCACACAGTTCATTATGATGTCATATGATGGCTGGGTACTCTGGAAAGGTGAATTATAATTGGTTCAATACCATTTGCATTTGTATTTTAGGAAACTAGTGACGATGCTTGGTATGATGTTCCTCCTTCGCCTAAGCAGAAACATGACATACAGAATGCTGCCATGGCCAAGGTGACATCATCTGGTAGTTCATCTGCTCAGTCACAATCTCCCCAACACAATGCAAGCATCAGTTCCTCACCACAAACTCCAAGGCGGACCATATGCATCCCACCACACATCAACCGACTCGTCAAACGCATGCGTGAAGTACGTGTGGCATTTGCTCCTGAAACCTGTGTCTAACATTGGAAATAAGAATTATTTATTAGCTGTCAGCCTAATTGCAAATGCAGTGATAAATAGCCATTGAATCCACAAAAGACTATTTTTGAAAATTTACCACTGGAATGACTGGCTCGATAACCGAGCCAGTCATTCCAGTGGCAACTTTTAAAAAATAGTCTTCTCTTGGTCTGTAAATGGACATTTTCTTAAATAAACTCGAGGGTTTGGATAGTTTGAAGCAAATTTGAAATGCAGAAATTGGTTCCTGTCAAACGAGCTTCAATATATTCAACAGTTTACATATGATTGTTTTAAAATTGAGATACTGTGGCTGCAGGATTCAAAGGGTTCGAACTGTTGCAACAATGTTTCATCGTTTAATATTGATATTTATTTATTTATTGCCAAAGATAATCCTTACTGCTGATATAAATTTATATACCTCTGAACCGCACAGCTTTACAGAATAATTTGTTTATATATATATATATATATATATATATATATATATATATATATATATATATATATATATATATATATAAAGCTCTTTTGTATGTTTGTATTTATATGTAATAGTTACAAGTCATGAGTCATAATATACTTCCTTATCACGACAGTATTACATGGATGAATCCACTCTTAGTCATGCCCCGCCCATCTATAGCTTCACGCGTGTTGGAATTGATTTATACACTCTGAATTCCGAGAATCCCAATTTCCTGTTAACCATATAGCTAAAATGTTGAATATTTTGAAACTAATTTGACAGCAGTAACAGCGCCCAGTCAGATCATTTTCAAAATATTCAAGAGAATGTTTATTAAACAGTAAAGACATGCAATTCGTACAACTTGACAAACTATTCCTGGTTCCTGACAGAGTATTTCTGTCAATTATGATTGTGACATCAACCTATATGTGACGTAGTTGATTATAACATCCATATTTGACCGACAGATTGGATTCATCCATTGTAGTGTATTGTGGTCTGACATGAGATTCTGTATAATGGTCAGCACATTCGTCACAAATGACTCAAATTTTGTACACTTATGATTGCTGCTGATGCATTATGTATGGCCAAATCAACCTACCTCATTTCGATATATATGCAATGTTCAATGTATCAGTAAAATTTAACAAATGCCAAATTGATATATTAGATATTTACTCTGAATTACTAAATCTGTAGGTGTAAATGTAGTAGTATGTTGTGAAGTTACAACCACATTTTTACTTATACTTTCTGAAGTGACTGATCAAATAGTCACAAGCCGTTTATCGATTATCATGTCTATTCTGCCATCACTTAATAATGTTAATCAATATGCTATCAAAATCGATCAATCACCTGTTCTTTAATAGTTTACTTCAACTAGTTGTAAAAGTTGTGACAGCCATGTTAGACTGTTCATAATAATACTAGGATTCTAAAGTGAGGCTAACTTTTTATTTTGACAAACTTTTGCATATAAATATACATCATCAGGCGACAGGTGGAATATTTACAAGGCTTATATACAAAACATTACAGGTAGAGTTGATCAAATCGTGACAAGTTAAGAATGGAAGAATTAAATAGCAGCAATTAGTAATATACATGAGAGATTAGTTGATTAGTTAATCTACTTTATTCAGTAACAGCTATGATCAATACAAAGTGATGAAGATGACGACTCACGCGGGAGGCCACTACAACCTTGATAATTAACATTAAATAGGTATACTGTTGAATGAAATGATGAATTAATTAAAATAAATTGTTGAACCCTAATGGTAGTACATGGTGAATGGATAAGTAAAAATTAATAATTAATTAAATTAATAAATAAGAAATTATATCAAGATTTGTAACCATTAAAAATTAATTAATATAAAAATGTTTTTGATTAGAAAATTACAAGATAATCTAACACTTTAATGGTTAAATTGAGTAAAGAGAATCAAAGTGTTTGTATATTAAATGTCAGTTTGCAGGGCCAGAGATCATGACTTTCCTAAAAATTTTAAAAGTTACTACTGAAATGACGGGTTTGGTTATTAAGCCATGCTTTCCAGCAGTGAACTGAAATAGTCTCATCCTGGCCCACAAATGGACAAGACAAGTTTACTATAAGATTTGTGATGCAGCTAATACATGTTTCTTTGATTATAGATTGTACACTCAGTCCTACATGTACATTTCTAATCATTTATTTGTTGCTATAAAAGTCAACATAGAAACAGAAAGTCTGAGATGATGAATCGTGTTTTTGATTGTGTTGTATATTAAACAAGGTGTAATATTTTATGAATTCTTCACAGTATTACATGCAAATATTGGCTAGCTTTAATGAAGATGCTTTTTATCTGACATTGACAAAGCATAAATAATGTGCATGTGTGCACACACGTTAAACAACAGTATTACATGCAAATAATGGCTAGCTTTAATGAAGATGCTTTTTATCTGACATTGACAAAGCATAAATAATGTGCATGTGTGGACACACGTTAAACAACAGTATTACATGCAAATAATGGCTAGCTTTAATGAAGATGCTTTTTATCTGACATTGACAAAGCATAAATAATGTGCATGTGTGCACACACGTTAAACAACAGTATTACGTGCAAATATTGGCTAGCTTTAATGAAGATGCTTTTTATCTGACATTGACAAAGCATAAATAATGTGCATGTGTGCACACACGTTAAACAACAGTATTACATGCAAATATTGGCTAGCTTTAATGAAGATGCTTTTTATCTGACATTGACAAAGCATAAATAATGTGCATGTGTGCACACACGTTAAACAACAGTATTACGTGCAAATATTGGCTAGCTTTAATGAAGATGTTTTTTATCTGACATTGACAAAGCATAAATAATGTGCATGTGTGCACACACGTTAAACAACAGTATTACGTGCACATATTGGCTAGCTTTAATGAAGATGCTTTTTATCTGACATTGACAAAGCATAAATAATGTGCACGTGTGCACACACGTTAAACAACAGTATTACGTGCAAATATTGGCTAGCTTTAATGAAGATGCTTTTTATCTGACATTGACAAAGCATAAATAATGTGCACGTGTGCACACACGTTAAACAACAGTATTACGTGCAAATATTGGCTAGCTTTAATGAAGATGCTTTATCTGACATTGACAAAGCATAAATAATGTGCACGTGTGCACACACGTTAAACAACAGTATTACGTGCAAATATTGGCTAGCTTTAATGAAGATGCTTTATCTGACATTGACAAAGCATAAATAATGTGCACGTGTGCACACATGTTAAACAACAGTATTACGTGCAAATATTGGCTAGCTTTAATGAAGATGCTTTATCTGACATTGACAAAGCAAATAATGTGCACGTGCACACACACGTTAAACAACAGTATTACATGCACATATTGGCTAGCTTTAATGAAGATGCTTTATCTGACATTGACAAAGCATAAATAATGTGCACGTGTGCACACATGTTAAACAACAGTATTACATACAAATATTGGCTAGCTTTAATGAAGATGCTTTATCTGACATTGACAAAGCATAAATAATGTGCACGTGTGCACACACGTTAAACAACAGTATTACGTGCAAATATTGGCTAGCTTTAATGAAGATGCTTTATCACACATTGACAAAGCATAAATAATGTGCACGTGTGCACACACGTTAAACAACAGTATTACGTGCAAATATTGGCTAGCTTTAATGAAGATGCTTTTTATCTGACATTGACAAAGCATAAATAATGTGCACGTGTGCACACACGTTAAACAACAGTATTACGTGCAAATATTGGCTAGCTTTAATGAAGATGCTTTATCTGACATTGACAAAGCATAAATAATGTGCACGTGTGCACACACGTTAAACAACAGTATTACGTGCAAATATTGGCTAGCTTTAATGAAGATGCTTTATCTGACATTGACAAAGCAAATAATGTGCACGTGCACACACACGTTAAACAACAGTATTACATGCACATATTGGCTAGCTTTAATGAAGATGCTTTATCTGACATTGACAAAGCATAAATAATGTGCACGTGTGCACACACGTTAAACAACAGTATTACATACAAATATTGGCTAGCTTTAATGAAGATGCTTTATCTGACATTGACAAAGCATAAATAATGTGCATGTGCACACACACACGTTAAACAACAGTATTACATGCAAATATTGGCTAGCTTTAATGAAGATGCTTTATCTGACATTGACAAAGCATAAATAATGTGCACGTGTGCACACACGTTAAACAACAGTATTACGTGCAAATATTGGCTAGCTTTAATGAAGATGCTTTATCTGACATTGACAAAGCATAAATAATGTGCATGTGTGCACACACATTAAACAGTATTACGTGCAAATATTGGCTAGCTTTAATGAAGATGCTTTATCTGACATTGACAAAGCATAAATAATGTGCACGTGCACACACACGTTAAACAACAGTATTACATGCACATATTGGCTAGCTTTAATGAAGATGCTTTTTATCTGACATTGACAAAGCATAAATAATGTGCACGTGTGCACACACGTTAAACAACAGTATTACATGCAAATATTGGCTAGCTTTAATGAAGATGCTTTATCTGACATTGACAAAGCATAAATAATGTGCATGTGCATACACACACGTTAAACAACAGTATTACATGCAAATATTGGCTAGCTTTAATGAAGATGCTTTATCTGACATTGACAAAGCAAAAATAATGTGCACGTGTGCACACACGTTAAACAACAGTATTACGTGCAAATATTGGCTAGCTTTAATGAAGATGCTTTATCTGACATTGACAAAGCATAAATAATGTGCACGTGTGCACACACGTTAAACAACAGTATTACGTGCAAATATTGGCTAGCTTTAATGAAGATGCTTTTTATCTGACATTGACAAAGCATAAATAATGTGCACGTGTGCACACACGTTAAACAACAGTTACGTGCAAATATTGGCTAGCTTTAATGAAGATGCTTTATCTGATATTGACAAAGCATAGATAATGTGCACGTGTGCACACACGTTAAACAACAGTATTACATGCAAGTATTGGCCAGCTTTAATGAAGATGCTTTATCTGACATTGACAAAGCATAAATAATGTGCATGTGCACCCACACACGTTAAACAACAGTATTAGATGCAAATATTGGCTAGCTTTAATGAAGATGCTTTATCTGACATTGACAAAGCATAAATAATGTGCACGTGTGCACACACGTTAAACAACAGTATTACGTGCAAATATTGGCTAGCTTTAATGAAGATGCTTTATCTGACATTGACAAAGCATAAATAATGTGCACGTGTGCACACACGTTAAACAACAGTATTACATGCAAATATTGGCTAGCTTTAATGAAGATGCTTTTTATCTGACATTGACAAAGCATAAATAATGTGCACGTGTGCACATACGTTAAACAACAGTATTACGTGCAAATATTGGCTAGCTTTAATGAAGATGCTTTATCTGACATTGACAAAGCATAAATAATGTGCACGTGTGCACATACGTTAAACAACAGTATTACGTGCAAATATTGGCTAGCTTTAATGAAGATGCTTTATCTGACATTGACAAAGCATAAATAATGTGCACGTGTGCACACGTTAAACAACAGTATTACGTGCAAATATTGGCTAGCTTTAATGAAGATGCTTTATCTGACATTGACAAAGCATAAATAATGTGCACGTGCACACACACGTTAAACAACAGTATTACATGCACATATTGGCTAGCTTTAATGAAGATGCTTTATCTGACATTGACAAAGCATAAATAATGTGCACGTGTGCACACACGTTAAACAACAGTATTACATGCAAATATTGGCTAGCTTTAATGAAGATGCTTTATCTGACATTGACAAAGCATAAATAATGTGCATGTGCACACACACACACACACGTTAAACAACAGTATTACATGCAAATATTGGCTAGCTTTAATGAAGATGCTTTATCTGACATTGACAAAGCATAAATAATGTGCACGTGTGCACACACGTTAAACAACAGTATTACGTGCAAATATTGGCTAGCTTTAATGAAGATGCTTTATCTGACATTGACAAAGCATAAATAATGTGCACGTGCACACACGTTAAACAACAGTATTACATGCAAATATTGGCTAGCTTTAATGAAGATGCTTTTTATCTGACATTGACAAAGCATAAATAATGTGCATGTGCACACACACACGTTAAACAACAGTATTACATGCAAATATTGGCTAGCTTTAATGAAGATGCTTTATCTGACATTGACAAAGCATAAATAATGTGCATGTGTGCACACACACGTTAAACAACAGTATTATAGATAGTTGTGTTAGTTGCAATGCTATATATGCAGGTAATCGTGTGCTGTTTTATGCAAAACATGAGCTTTTAACTTGTTGATACATTTGTTCTTTGTGACTAAATGATATTTATCATATAACATATATAATTTTACATTCTAATTTGAAACACTCGATCATGGATATTTTATATGTGACAAATATAATCCGGTCCATTTTCACATTTGCATAACGATATAATCTCATTTCATCATTGTACTTTCGTTTTTAGCTCACCTGTCCTGAAAGGCCAAGTGAGCTTATGTCGTGGCGACCATCTATCATGTGTCCGTCCGTCATCCGTCTGTCAACTTTTCCTTTAAACGACTTCTCAAGAACCGCTGGGCCGAATTCAATTATATTTGGCAGGAAGCATCCTTAGGGCATAGGGATCCAAGTTTGTTCAAATAAAGCCGATCGGCCAATTTGGCCAGTGGCCATCTTTGATTTTGGCCGATTTTTTGAAACGTCTTTAAAAATCTTCTCTGAAACCGCTCGAGGGATTGAAGCAAACCTCATGAAATATGATCTAGGGCAAGAGCTCAACCAAGTTTGTTTAAGGGAACTTGATTGGTCCAATGGTTCGGCGGCCATCTTGGCTGACCTAGTTTTAGCGAAAATGACTTCTCCAGAGCCGCTGAAGGGATCAAGCCAAAATTTGGAGGGACTAAGGGCCAGTAAAGTTTGTTCAAGCGAAGTTTATCCGTCAAAAAACATGGCTGCTGTGGACCAATCAAAATATAGCGTGTTTGGCAGCCATATTGGATTTTTTTATTTGATGGATTTTGAGGCCGAAATTGGTTTTATCTAGGTTTTTGGGTATTCTGATCTCAAATTTGCAATTTTCGAAACTGTCGGATAAATGGTTTGGTGGCCATCTTGGATCAGTTTCCCGCCAAAAGCACCCATACTAAAGCAATGGGAAATTTATAATGTCTTCCTCTCTACAACTGCTGCGCCGATTTCAATTATATTTGGCAGGAATATCCTTAGGGAAGAGATTTCCTTTTGTTCAAACGAAGGCGATCGGCCAATTTGGCCGGCGGCCATCTTGGATTTTGGTCGATTTTTAGAAATGTCCAATTTTGTGATATATGACTAAAAAGCAATGGGAAATTTAAAATGTATTCTCGAGCCATCTTGGATTTTGGTTGAATTTTAGAAACATCTTTAAAAATCTTCTCCAAAAGCGCTTGGGGGATCAATTCAAAACACATGAAATAACATCTAGGGCAAGAGCTGCACCAAGTTTGTTCAAGGGAACTTGATTGGCCAAATTGTTTGGTAGCCATCTTGGATAACCTATTTTTTGCCAAAACAACTCCAGAACCACTGAGCGGATTGGGCCGAAATTTGGGAGATATATGATTAGGCACTGAGTGCCATTAAAGTTTTTTCAAGGGAAGGAGCTACGTCAGAAACATGGCCGCAGTGGACTAATCAAAATGTAGCGTTTGGCGGCCATATTTTTGTCCACAAACTCATTTAAAAGACTAATCCTAAACCACCCACCAACAATTTTGACAAAAATGCATATCCAGGTGGGCGACACAGGTCCCTTGGGCCTCTTGTTGTAATTGGGACTGAAATTCAATATTAAATCACAAAAGATTGTGTTTGGTGATTGATATTATAATTGTTTTTCTATTTTAACCCTTTCACCGACAAATCTCTGAAAAAGTGTATTCTTTACGATGAAAGTTATTCTGTTGAATATTCTGAAAATGAGTTTACTGGAAACCTAAGGCAGCAATAGCTTCCTGTCAAATTAATTTCAAAATATTCAACAATTTTCCACTATGGTTGCCTTGAAGATGAGATATGGGGAATTCATCGGTGAAAGGGTTCCACCATATTCTGTGCCAGGTGTATATTATCATATTGGTATAACAATGGAGGGATTTATTTCTCGTTATTCCCATCTATTTATAGCCAAGCTCCGCCCACTTAATTCACATAATTAAAATTCCAAGGTACCTATAACGGTAAGCTTGTGAATATTTTGACCAGAGGCTGTTGCTACCCATTATCGTGATGGAGCTACGTCACTGATTGTAGTGTCCATCTAACTAGTGACATAATGGTAATGACGTCGGATACGTGAGTGACAGATCTGATCCCTCAATATGACTTGCTGTGTAAATAATATTTAATGCATGCCATAAATAAAATAACCCAGTTATATATTCAGTTGATAGATCTACTAAAATATGTATTTGTTAAGCAAATGGTCACTATGAAAAATTGATATTTTCTGACTGATTTTGACCATTAAATGGTTAACTAGATAATGCATTTGCCAGTTAATATATTGGTGATATTTTGGGGTTGTTGATCATTGAAGGTGATCTAATTTTTTAGGCCTAGTCATGTCTTGTATTAAGGTAGTTTCGATCTAAGAAATGTGCTTACACTAAACTAAGTGAATTACGTCGCACATTTTGCAAACTACTGCCATAGCCTACTTAACCCCTGTTATGTCAACGTAACTATTTAATGGGGCATGCTGGTAAAAAAAACAACCTCTGCAATGATCTTGAGGTATGTCCATTTGCGGGACAAGAGATTTTTTTTAATTTACAACTGGAATGTCATTCCCGTGGTAAATTTCAAAAAATTGTCTTCTCTTGACCTGCAGATGGACATCTGCTATGCACAAATTTGGAATTTCATTACTATTATACCATTTATGGCCATTTAGAGCAAAAAATTTCAATTTCTTTTAAAAGATGTTGACCAGTAAAGAGTTAATTAACTCTTTTTCAATGAAAACATAAATTCTTTCCGAGGTATAGCATATTCTGTTGAATATTTTGAAATTAATATGACTGAAAGACATTGCTGCCTAAGGCAGCAATGGCTTTCAATCATATTAATTTCAAAATATTTAACAGCTTTCCTGGGGGTTTTCCCTGAGATTGCGATACAGGGAATTTATCAGTAACAGGGTTAATAAAAGTAGCATTATGACTACTAATCACCACCATTGTACAGGCGTTAGTAATCTGCTTGCTTGGACAAATCGCTATGACCAACTATTACAGTATTTCTTTTCATCAACCAACGTTTCAAAGTATGTATTCTTGTGATAGTTGCTTATAAGATTATATTATTAGTTATCTCTACATTTGTTATGATATGAATAGAATTTATTATAAGTTAATATAATATTGCTACCAATATGCGCCAACCTGTGTGTGTGTGTGTGTGTGTGTGTGTGTGTGTACTAAGAGTTACGTATAATTCACCTTTCCAGAGTATCCATCGATGAGTTGACGTCATATGATGTCATAATCAGCTAAGCAGCGTGTAGGATGACATCATAATCATTACCTCATAAATGATTCTATTTAGCCTGTCTGTAACTCTTAATAGTCCAACACGGTGTACGAATTGTATGTCTTTACTATTTAATAAACATGCTGTTAAATATTTTGAAACTAATTTGACTGGATGCTGTTGCTGCCATAGGCAGCAACAGTGCCCAGTCAAATTAGTTTCAAAATATTTGTTAAATATTTTGAAACTAATTAGTTTCAAAATATTTAACCGCTTACCTGTATAGTTGTCTGGAAATTGATAGTCAGAGAGTTCAGAGATCGATCGATCCCAACACGAGCGAGGTGTTTGTGGAGCTTAGCTAGAGATGGGCGGGGCATAGCTAAAGCAGGAAAGGTCCATTACAGTTCTCTCTACATTTGTTGCCATGCTGCTATAATTTAATCTAACATTGTGCTTAGATGTTTGAAGAAGCCGTTACCATTAGCCATTACCACTTTGATATAATTATTTTAAGTTTTCAAATTGAATTAAGAGAGGAAGAGGTGTTCATTTTTAACAAATTTGGTGGAAGATGTGGCTGTCGTAGTCCACCAGAATGTTTAAAATGCACACCCGTTTCTTTGATATTGATACAGTAAAAGATAGAATATTGATATCAGAGTGGTAACGGTTAAGGTATTTGTTATACTGCTGTGGTTGTATATGTATGAAATTGTCAAATTATTGCAGATATTTATTTCTTCCAGATTTAAACTGAAACTGTTTTAACTGGCATTTATAAATTATTACGGTCTCCACTAACCCACATAGCATGTGTACTATATACGACTGCAGCAGTATATGCTTTAATGTAATGCCATACATGCAGTATATATTCTACACATTATGTAGATGTTTATTTAGGGATATATTTGTTAATTGTACATAAATAGATCTACTTACCTTCGCCCAATAAGGGAAAATGGCCTAGTTAACCTCACCCAGTAAGAGGAAAATGGCCTGGTTACGTTCGCCCAGTAAGGGGAAAAGGGCCTAGTTACCATCCCCCAGTGAGAAGAAAAGGGCCTTGTTTCCCTTAGAGCTTAGTTACCCTTGCTCAGTAAGGGGAAAAGGGCCTAGTTACCCTCACGCAGTAAAGGGAAAACAGCCTAGTTACCCTCGCCCAGTAAGGGGAAAACAGCCTAGTTACCCTCACACCCAGTAAGGGGAAAAGGGCCTAGTTACCATCGCCCAGTGAGGGGAAAAGGGCCTAGTTACACTCGCTCAGAAAGGGGGAAAGGGCCTAGGTTACCCTCGCCCAGTAAGGGGAAAATGGCCTAGTTACCCTAACCCAACAAGGGGAAAACACCGTAGCTACACTCGCCCAGTATGGGGAAAAGGATCTGTCTGTCTGCCTGCCTGCCTGTTGGTTTGCCTGTCTGACTGGCTATCTAGACTGCATCGAACTGATACCCGGTTTAGACCTAATGTCAATGTGTTGCTTCGTCTTTTGAAAGTAATCATACCATAATAGTATGATGTTGATGTAGAGGTTACTGTGATTTTAGCAAAGTGAGGAACTTTCCAAATTCCTGTGCATAATTAAAACAATATGTATTGCGATTGATAGTGACAAAGTGTAGTTACCTGATTTCGCAAAGATAACATTGAATATATTTGTTAGCGTTAGTAAGATTGGGTTAATCTTATATTTTACTTGAATGACTAACAATTATTAAGGAGAGATTTGGGTAGGGTTCTAATATTCTCTTAACGGGATCGTGAGAGAAAATACTAAACTCTGAAATTCCGCCTTCGAGACGATCATGCGCAATCTATAGCATCCAAATTTTCTGTGCTACTAGACCTGAGAAGACACCCGCATAGCTGAACATTTCAATTCTCTATGTCAGTTAATTCACCATGACTTTGAAATCTTACTGGTTCATTTCAGACACAGAAAAAACAGAAAATTGCCAACTTCTCAGAGAAACATTACTGATGAAATGTTTGCAGACAAAATGTAGGAAACAGAAATAGGAAAAATGCCAAGTTTTTAGAGCAGAATATAAAGCATAAGAAAATAAATAGCATAAACTATTTAATTACCAGCCAGTTAATGCTTTTAAGAAAAAAACAATTATCTGTACATAAGTAATAAAATAAGCAAGAAATTTTCCTATTCCTACTGCTGCAGTTGCTGATGTTGCTGCTGCTGCTGTTACTACCTATGATGTTATTGTCACCATTGTTGCTGGTATACATAGGCAATATATTGCAAGCATACAATAAATACCTCATCTACTCATATTATAGATTTCTGGTCTCTTTATTACGCTATATATTTGTGATATTTAAGTCTCACTCCAACCAGAGAATCTGAAATGGATGCTGCTGCTTTCTTAATGATTCTCTGGTAGAGTAAGATAGTGACCCGCTCACTTTTTCCAATATATGGTGAAATGTCCAATATGGAGCCTAAATAATTAAGTGTGGCTTTTGCGACGATTCTCAGCTCCAGGAAGGTTACATGATTCTTACAAACAACAAAAACCTATTTCAAATAACTTAAGATTATATGTTTATTTACATTGAATATTGGTTGTTGCACAATAAAAATATCAAGGCACAATTGTTTTTTACATATTAAATTACTCTGACTAATAATGATTACCGTATCTGTCCCTATCAACATAATTTTTTCATGATGAAGCCAGCCAAAAGCGGACACTGCAGTGATCTTGAGTAAGGTTCATTTGCAGGCCAAGAAATAACTATTTTGAAAATTTACCAGATGAATGTCTGGCTCGGTAACCAAGCCAGTCATCCCAGTGGTAAATTTTCAAAAATATTCTTTTGGCTGGCAAATAGACATTCATTAAGCAAATGTTTTGATTAGAAAAGATGGATAATTTTCAAAAAATCCAGGATGGCCACCAAAGATATTGACCAATCAAAATTCTCGTTGGCTGTGTTAAAGCCTACCACCGAAGGATCATTCCACTCAAGTTTCGTTGAAATCAGGCCACTAATTAAAGAGTAGCATTTTAAATGGTTCTGGAGAATTAAAAAAAAATCCAAATGGCCACCAAAAACATGACCAACCAAAATTCGGAAAAGAAGTGCTAGAGTCTTCCAGTATAGAATCCTTCCAGCCAAATTTGGATAAAATCCAATACACAGTTATGGAGGGGATGCATTTTAAAAAAATTTGGTAAATTTTTCAAAAAATTTATGATTTCACCAAGAAATCAACCCATTAAAATTCTGAATAGATGTTCTAGAATCTACCGCGATAGTGTCTGTCCAGCCAACTAGGGTTGAAATCTGTCAAGCGGTTAATCATGAGTAGCGTTTGGACAATTTCCGCTAAATTTTTCATAAAGTCTTTCACCCCAAAAATTGACCAATCAAAATTCTGTATAGAAATTCTGAAGACTAGCGCCATAGGGTCCTTCCAGCCAAAGTAAGTTGAAATCCACCAAGCAGTTAATGAATAGCGGTTTTTTTTACAATTTCCGGAACAATTTTCCAAGTTCTAAGGTCTAGCCCTAATAGGGTCCTTCCAGTCAAAGTAATTTGAAATCTGCCAAGCGGTTAAAGAGGATTAACGTTTGAACAAGTTCCGGAAATTCTTTCATAAAATCTAAGGTTTTCACTCAAAAAATTTACCAATCAAGATTCTGTATACACGTCTGAGGCCTACCTACTCCCTTAGTGCCCTTCTAGCCAAATTAGGTTGAAATCTGCCATGTGGCTAATGAGTAGCGATTTTAAACAAAACTTGACAGATGGACGCCATGTGTCAGGGACATTGACTTTTGACCCCAACATCAATGTGTGATGCCATATCATTATAATGAGGCATGTGTCCAAGTTTGGATCAAATATGATTAACAAAACCTGAGATATAAACAGGAAAGTTGAGCTAAATGGAAAATGTTAAAGTTGAAAAAAACCCAAGTTTTTTTTTATCAATGTCACAGTGACCATGACCTTTGACCTTTTGACTGCAAGGTCATTGTGTGATGCCGTGTCATTATAAAGAAGCATGGGCCCAAGTTTTGGTCCAGTATGATTAACCAAACATGCGATATAAACAGAAAAGTTGAGCTAAATGCAAATTGGACACCGCCACCACCGCCGCCGGACAACGTGTAGGGTATCACAATAGCTTATTATACTTGGTAAAGTCGAGCTAAAAGATGATATAGATATTTGTAGTATGGTCCACGGTTTCTATGACTGTAATCAATTTGTCGTTGTTGGTCTGTAATGTCATGAAATAAATGAAATATAATATTTCCATCAAATTATCAATGCTATAACTAAATTTGTCCTAAAAAATAAGATTGTTTTTAACACAAGACACCCTGTTGTTGCCATGATGTAATACTGATGACTGAAGTGATTTGCGTAATTGAGTGGCTATAGTACACTGTCGTTCAATCGGGAAAGAAGTAGATTTAATACTTTTGTGAAATTTATTATTTATTTGGATGGCATGTCGAGACGAACAGAACCCAGTTTCAGAATCCACTTCCATGTACTGGTTCAGGTAGCGCATGCAGAAGGGACAAGCCTTGAGAATTCTGAATCTGTACCTCAGGACTGCACTACAATATGTACATTCAGGGTTTATTACTTGATGGGACGCTTCCCTGAACTAGTGCAGCACATCCTTGACCACACATTAGATGATGCAACAGCCAAATCAAATCAAGGATTGAAGGCGATAACATATGAAACTTTTTTAGGTGTGACTCACAAGTCTGTTGTTCTGTCGGTGAAATATTTGTAAAACCATCTATGTCACTACTACAGAGTGCTCACACTTTTTTAGTATAGGTCTGTCTATTAGTCTGCCCGTTGGTCCGTCAAAATTTTAACAAAATCCTGACAACGCTACCTCAGTCACAGCTATAGCTTGTTTTATGATAAATAGTAACAGGTAATAAAACAAGAATTCCGCGGAATTAAATGTCTTGCCTGTCTCCTGTTTGTCACAGTTACCTTTACCTTTAACCTTCTGCCCTCAATGTTATCATGCTGCTTCCTAACATTATAGGTAACCAGGTATCCAAGTTTAGTTGCAATAGGCTTAACCAATTCTGAAATATAAGCTGAAAGGTTTTGCTAAACGCAAAAACCTAATGTTGAAAAAGTAGAGTTCTATATCAAGGTCACAATGACCATGACCTTTGACCGTGTGACGCCAATATCATCATGCTGCTCCCTAACATTATAGGTAACCAGGTATCCAAGTTCAGTTACAATAGGTTTAACCAATCCTGAAATATAAGCCGAGAAGTTTTGCTAAACGCAAAACCTTAATGTTAAAATAACAGAGTTCTGTATCAAGGTCACAGTGACCTTGACCTTTGACCGTGTGAAAACAACATCATCATCATCTTGCTTCCTATCATTATAGGTAACCGTGTATCCAAGTTTAGTTGCAATAGGCTTAACCAATCCTGAAATATAAGCTGAAAAGTTTTGCTAAACACAAAAACAATGTTGAAATAACAGAGTTCTGTATCAAGGTCACAGTGACCTTTGACCTTGTGACCCCAACATCATCATGCTGCTTCTTATCATTATAGGTAACCCTGTATCCAAGTTTGGTTCCAATTGGATGAGGCATTGCTGAGATAAAAGGCAATAACTTTTGTTTAATGCAAAAACTTAATATATAAATATTAACAAAGATTATACTGTGACCTTTAACCCCCATAACCTTGACCGCATGATGTCTGCATCAGCATGCTGCTTCCTTTTGATGTATATCACCATGTACCCAAGTTTGGTTCCAATTGGATCTGGCATTGCTGAGATATAAGGCAATAACTTTTGTTCAATGCAAAAACTAAACATAAAATATTAACAAAGATTATACCATGACCTTTGACCCCCCATAACCTTAACCTCATGATGTCTGCATCAGCATGCTGTTTCCGTTAAATGTAAATCACCATGTACCCAAGTTTGGTTCCAATTGGATAAGGCGTTGTTGAGATATAGGGCAATAACTTTTGTTTAACGCAAGAACTTAACGTAAAATATTAACAAAGATTATACTGTGACCTTTGACCCCCATAACCTTGAACGCACGATGCCTGCATCAGCGTACTGCTTCCTTTCGATGTATATCTCCATGTATCTAAGTTTGGTTCCAATTGGATCAGGCATTGCTGAGATATAAGACAATAACTTTTGTTTAACGCAAAAACTTAACGTAAAATATTAACAAAGATTATACTGTAACCTTTGACCCCTGTAACCTTGACCTCATGGACTTTTTATCGGCGGGCTGCTTCCTTTCGATGTATATTACCATGCACCCAAGTTTGGTTCCAATTGGATCAGGCATTGCTGAGATATAAACTTAACTTAAAAGTTTACGCCGCCGCCATCGCCGGAAAAGTGATACCTATGTCTCGATCCTGTTTCGCAGGCGAGACAAAAATCTTTTAATATAAATTCTCTGTATTTCAATCTCTGTGCAAACAAACAGGAGACCTGTTGAATATTTTGAATTTAATATGACTAGAAGCCAATTCTGCCATAGACCACCGCAAATCTCCACACTTTGACCAACTTTGACCTCTTAAACCCCACAAAATGGATGAGAATTTTGATGGATGAACTGAATTTTTATGTGACCTCTTATTCTCCCATCCTATCAACACACGACTACCATGGACATACTGAAAGAAAAGTGCCATCCCACAATCTGCAATGATAATGGTAACTAACATACCAATTTTTAATGTATTCCACCAAGCTTTTTTCAGAGGAGATTGTGTCCTGGACAGAATTTGTATGATATTTGACCCTGACCCCCAAATATAGATGTCTCACTATCATATCGGTAATTAAAACAAGAGGTCCAAGGGGCCTGTATCGCTCACCTGGACCATAGGTATCTCGACTAGAATGGTTATTAACAATAAATAGAACTCTAATGAGTTGAGCAGACTTGTAACAAGAAAACTAAGGCCATGTTTCTTTATGTATCAACTTCTCTTGAACAAACTTTAATGGCCCATAGCGTTCAATATCATCTCCCAAATTTTGGTCCGATCACTTCAGCAGTTCTGGAGAAGTCGTTTTCTCGAAAACCAGGTCATCAAAGATGGCCCCCGAATGATTTGACCAATCAAGTTTACAAGTGAACAAATTTGGTGCAGCACTTGCCCTAGATGATATTTCATGATTTCTGAATCGATCACTCAAACGGTTTCGATTTTTTTAATTTCTAAAACTTGGCCAAAATCCAAGATCGCCACCGGCCCAATTGGTCGATCGGCTTCATTTGAACAAACTTGAATCTCTATGCACTAAGGATGCTTCCTGGCAAATATAATTGAAATTGTCCCAGTAGTTATTGAGAAGACATTTTTAATTTCCCATTGCTTTAGTATGGGAGGTTTTGGCAGGAAAATGATCCAAGATGGCCGCCAAACTGTTTATCTGACGGTTCCGAAAATTGCGGAGTTGAGATCAGAATACTCAAACACATAAAACAATTTGGGCCTCAAAATCCATCAAATATAAAAAATCCAATATGGCCGCCAACCACGCTATATTTTGATTGGCCGATGGCGGCCATGTTTTTTTTGCGGTTCAACTTCCCTTGAACAAACTTTAATGGCCCTTAGTCCCTAATCATATCAGCCAAATTTGGACCTGATCTGTTCAGCGGTTCTGGAGAAGTTG
Organism: Chaetoderma sp. LZ-2023a; assembly: GCA_034401795.1. Lineage (NCBI taxonomy): Eukaryota > Metazoa > Mollusca > Caudofoveata > Chaetodermatida > Chaetodermatidae > Chaetoderma > Chaetoderma sp. LZ-2023a. The sequence goes on from CM067369.1 coordinate 56,017,288, forward strand.
TTTTCGCTAAAACTAGGTCAACCAAGATGGCCACCGAACCATTTGACCAATCAAGTTCCCTTGAACAAACTTGGTTCAGCTCTTGCCCTAGATCATATTTCATGGGGTTTGCATCAATCTCACAAGCGGTTTCGGAGAAGATTTTTAAAGACCTTTCTAAAAATCGGCTGAAACCCAAGATGGCCGCCGGCCCAATGGGCCGATCGGCTTCGTTTGAACAAACTTGAATCCCTATGCCCTAAGGATGCTTCCTGCCAAATATAATTGATATTGTCCCAGGAGTTTTCGAGAAGACATTTTAAGTTTCCCATTGCTTTAGTATGGGACCGTATGGCGGGAAAATGATCCAAGATGGCCGCCAAACCGTTTATCCGACCCTTTCAAAAATTACAAATTTGAGATCAGAACACCAAAAAAGACGTTTCCTAAAATCAGTAGAAATCCATGATGACTGCCGGCCAAATTGGCCGATTGACTTCGTTTGAACAAACTTGGATCCCTATGCCCTAAGGATGCTTCCTCCCAAAGATAATTGAAATCGGCCCAGCGGTTCTTGAGAAGTCGTTTAAGGAAAAAGTTGATGGACGGATGACGGATGGTCGCCATGGCATAAGTTCACTTGGCCTTTCAGGCCAGATGAGCTAATAATGAAATTGATTGACTTCCGACAAATATATATATATATATATATATATATATATATATATATATATATATATATATATATATATATATAATAAATTAAATAGTGTGTGCACGCACACAGGCAGGCATGCACGCACGCACGCACACACCACACACAGGGACCAGACAAAATTGGCCTTTATAGACAGATAACATAATATATATCATGGGAACCACACAAAACTGGCCTTTATAGACAGATAATATATAATGAATATAACAGATATTTTTTATCGGTGTTGGTCTCCAGGCTTTGCCTAAATCCATCCATAGTAATACAATTCTGTAATTGGTTCACGATGACTTTGACAGTTTGGTGACTATTCATATATATTAGAACTTGAGCTATCATCTGTATCCCACCCCACCCTTTGGGTGGAGCCTAATGTAATCATATGCTGAAAAGTATATAGCTTTATGTTACAAAGATTGCAAAAATGCCTGGCTACTTCCCTCCCCAGTAGCAATATAATTTACGTATTTAGTTCACCATGACATAACCCTTTTAACCGCAAAATTGAGAAACACGTTTGGCGACTTCATACATATTAGTAGAACTTGAGTTATCATGTGTGTGTGTGTGTGTGTGTGTGTGTGTGCGCGTGTGTTTGTGTGTGTGTGTGGGGGGGGGGGGGGGGGCTGTGTTAAATGCGATAACTCAAGTTTTACTAATAAAAAGCTCTCAAAAGTGGCGAGGTCGAGGACTACTGGGAGAATCAGTGGGTCTAGCGTGTCAAACCTTGCTTCTGCGGCGGCGGTGTTGTTGATGGTTGAACCAACGTTGTGGGCGGAAAAATCTAAAGGTTCCTCTTGTGTTGTGGGCATGCTAGTGTTGGTGATCAAACAGGGAGAAGTTACTCCCCTGGCGTGTATGCTACTCCTCACCTTCTGCGTATGGCTGAAGTTGTCAGTCTGTATACCACTCTTGTGCTTGTGGTTGATGTGTCTATCCAGATCTTCTTTCCGTGTGTAGCTTGAATTGCACTGTTGACAGTGGATGCGTGTGAGGTTGCCGTGTTTGGTAGACTTGTGACGTGATAGACTAGAACTTTGTTTGAACTGTGAGCCACAAACTGAACAGGTGTGATTAGCCATTACAGTGTGAATACTGATAAATGGTTTTAGCGGTTAGGGTTTATGACGACAATGTAGCGTGACGTCATACGTGCGTGTGACGTAAATGTGTGTGTGACATGTTGGGTTTGACGTCATCATTTTTGTCCCGAGTTGGGAGAGTTGGTAACCCAAGGTGTATGTATGGTGTCTCACCCACAGGGTGTGGGGGTTACCAATCTGCGTGATTAATACCAACGGGATCCATTGTGTGTAGTTGGTGGATCCAGTAAGATTCACGCTCCTTGCGTGGGGTGGTGGCCTCAGTGCTTTCGGGGTCGTGACGCAGAACTTCTATGACTCTATATCTGATACTATTTGCATCGTGTCCTGGCAGGTTAAAATGTAGTGCGACCGGTGTGTCTTTGTGTTTGTTGACATCTCTCAAATGTTCTTTGATACGAATCTGGAATTCTCTCTTAGTTTCACCCACATATTGTTTATTGCAAACGGTGCAGGTTAGGAGATACACCACAACTATGAATGTGGTGTATCTCCTAACCTGCGCCGTTTGCAATAAACAATATGTGGGTGAAACTAAGAGAGAATTCCAACTACACACAATGGATCCCGTTGGTATCCATGAAAGAGGCCATTCGGGCCTAAGTATAACTACCTTGATCCGGATGAGGCCACTATGTCCACTTTCATTTGTACCCCTAAGACCTACCCGCTACCACCCTCACCACCTCACTGACCTGGTTCATGCCTGGTACCCTGGCTTATATGATCCAGAGGAATGGTACAGACCAGATTAAAGATCAATACAGTTATTGATAAGTCCAGAAACAATGTTGGTCAAGAATCTGGACCGTGACATTGGTTTAAATTTGTTTGGATCGTCTTGGGTATTAGTTTCATGATCTTTTATCAGTCGCGTGGCATAGATGATATATGCATTTAGAAGCAACCTGTACATAATGTTGTGAAATAATTTCATATACCATTTGTAAGAGCGATGATCAGACTCATAACTATACATTTACTGATGACTAAGATCAACACCTCCCATGAATTTATTATACGATACAATAGTTTCCAGGCACTGTTCAGCAATTACCCTTCTTTGGATTTCAACGATCTTTGCTGGATTGTAGGCGGATAGTGCGTGAGGGAATATCACAGCATTGTTATCTAATAGGCAGAATATACTTGGTAAACAAGGCGTGAAGATCGCTAGCCTTGAAAAACTCGTCCATCTCTGCAAATGTACACAGGTCCAGAACTACAAAATCTGAAAATCTGAAAGACATGAGAAGAATCTGATATAAAATATTTTAATTAGCCCTTTCACTGATTAATTCCCCATGTCTCATTTTCAATGCTCCCATACATGAAAACCGGTGAATATTTTGAAATCAATTTGACTGGAAGCTGTAGGCAGCAATGACTTCCTGTCAAATTAATTTCAAAATATTCAACAAAATAAGTTTTATATCGTAAAGAATATACTTTTTCAGGAATTTGTCAGTGAAAGGCTTTAATGGTTAAGCTACCCAAAGCCAGCCTCAATAGTGGTCTTGAGGAATCTCCATTTACAAGATAAGTGAAGACCATTTTTGACAATTTTAGCACTGGAATGCAGTCATTCCAGTAATAGATGTTCAACAATATCCTTCTCCTTGCCAGTAAATATATTCACTATATAAAATATACATTTTCTCGACTAACCAGTTAAGGGTTACTGACATGGGGGTGCGTTTTCCCAACTGATGCGGCCAGTGAATTCACTGACCTGGTTCATGCCTGGTATCCTGGCATATATGATTCGGAGGAATGGTACAGGGCACCTGGCATGAACCAGGGTCATGTAATTCAGTGACCTCGTCAGTCGTGAAAATACCCCATTCCTGTACTTTAAACATATATATTGTGTAAACACGCACTAAATGGATTCCTTTTGCCCATACAGTGACAGAAATAAGAAAAAATCCAAAATTTTGTCTTTGTAATGATGCAGTTTGTATTTCTGCATTGCATAGAACACACCTCTTAAGTTTTATTTAAATAGGGAGAGGGCTTACTGTATGAAAAGGCCAATAAAAACCTTTAGAGCAAGAAAGGTTCAAAGTCCAAAATTATGAGAGGGACAAGTCCTAAATTTTCTCCTCGAACATTATAGTACCGATGCTGATGAAGATTGCATCTCTGCATTGTATATACCACTTCTATAAAGTTTCATTGAAATTGGAAGAGTTACTATTAACTAATAAGGCCATTGAAAAACTTTAACACAAATGACACACTGCCGCCTCCCCTTGTGATGCTGGAATGTCATGCTTTCCCTATGAAGCGAGACACAAATAGGATTTTTTGATCGATAAATAGACATTTCTCAAGGTCGCTGCAGAGGCTGGTTTTGACTGGACTGACTAGTAAAGGGCTAAATCTAAGCATGTCTTCGGTGATAACTGGTATTCATTTTGAAAATTGTATTGCTGTAAGCTGTGGCTCCTTCATAGCGCAGGATCACCATTTTCAAACTGGATACCAGCTGTCGATTTACTAGCTGCGTACACAACAGGGAATCACATGTTCATATCTTCCTTTCATTTTTTTTATTACCACATGTCCGGCGGTCTTGAGAAATGATCATTTGCAGACCAAGAAGACTATTTTTATGTAAATTTACCACTGGAATGACTGGCCATAACCGAGCCAGTCACTCCAGTGGTACATTTCCAAAAATAGTCCTTCTCTTGGCCTGCAAATGGACGTTTTCTATGAGAAAATTAAAATTTTCTTGAACAAATTTTAGGGTTAAACGGTTAAATTTTAAGAAACGTATGCCATTTAAATATACTACATCTATAGAAACTCTGAACATACTACAGGACAGCTCAGAAATAACTTAACATATTTCCAAAACAAAACAAGGATGACAATCAAAGATTGTTGATCTATAACCCCCCCCCCCCCACCCCCCTACCCCCTCTGCATTATCAGTCTTATATTGGCCTATTTCTTGAATAGGATCATCATGACTTTGACCTCTGCCCTTTTGACCACAAAATCGAGAGTTCTGCAGACCACCAAGGACAAGCTCCCACCGAAGATTGGTAGATCCCTTCATTAGAACTCGAATTATCATCAGGAAATACAATATTATGTCATTAATTAGGTCACTGTGACATTGACTGATTGAGCCCAAAATCGATAGGGTTCTTTGGGCCACTAAGGACAAGCTCCCACCCAAGATTGGTACATCCCTTCATTAGAACTCGAGTTATTATCCGGAAAGGCAATATTACGTCATTAATTAGGTCACCATGACCTTGACCGTTGACTCCAAAATCAATAGGGTTCTTCGGACCACGAAGCACAAGCTCCCACGCAAGATTGGTAATGATCCCTTGAATAGAATTTGAGTTATCATTCGGAAACAATATTACATCATTAATTAGGGCACCATGACCTTGACATTTAACCCTAAAACCGATAGGGTTCTCCGGACCATCAAGGGCATGATCCCATGCAAGATTCGTAATGATCCCTTTAATAGAAATCGAGCTATCATCCAGAAACTCAATATTACGTTATTAATCAGGTCAGTGACCTTGACCTCTGACACCAAAATCGATAGGGTTCCAAAACGCAACCTCGCTTCCATGGTTGGTAAATATCCTTTCAATATAAATCAATTTATCATCTGGAAACTCAACATAATGCCCTTAATTCTGTCATACTGGGTCACAGTGACCATACTTTTTAACTCCAAAATCAATAGGGTTCTTCGGGATGGCAAGAGCACCCTACCGCCTGAGATTGTTAATAACAATAGTAGAACTTGAGTTATCATACAGAAATGAAAGCCCGAACGGACGGATAAAGCAAATGCTATAATATGGCCCCCATATATTTATATAGGGGGAAAAATAAAATGTACTGGTGAATATTTTGGACTTAATTTGATTGAGAGCCAAGGCAGCAATGGTTTTCAATCAAATTAAATCTAAAATATCCATGTTCAGAACATTTCTTACATCGTGTTCAAACTTGTACTAACTGACATGTTTCTGTTGTCTTGGAAACATGTTACATTATTAATGGTCTGTACTGTAATTATCTAGGACCCAAGAAACTGCTAGAAGAATCACCTCTGTGTTCCTGGAACCTGTTGCTCGCAAAGCACAGATAGCATCTTTTCTTTACAGCTCCGTCCCCGGGAATCAATATCAATATTGGTGCTCTTGTGACGAACCAGGTATTCCTGCTCCAGAAAGAGAAATGAATAAAAAAGATAACGTCTATTATCTATTGATGCTCTATACACAAGATCCAACACTGAGAATGTATCTGTACAGATTTATCACGTTAACCCTCAAAATTTGTTGCACAAAATTTCAATTTTCGCATACAAAATGTCCATTTGCTGACCAAGAGAATACTATTTTTGAAGATTTACCACTGGAATGACTGGCTCGGTTATCGAGCCAGTCATTCCAGTGGTAAATTTTCAAAAATATTTGTCTTTTTGTCCGCAAATGGACATTTCTGAAGACTACTGCAGAAGCCGTTTCTTCGATGCCTTGAGTGGTAAATGGTTAATCATGTGTGTGTGTGCGATCACTAGAGGATAATTAATACTCTTTCAAAATTAGATAACAAATTTTTATAAAAGTTGTCATGAAGTAAATTTCAGTTTTATATTTAGTTTGCTTGAAAAGATGGGTTTGTTTTTATGAATTCAGGATGAACATGGTTAGATGGATAAAATGCATTATATATTGCTGGAGTCCCCTACATGTTTGCACACATGTATGTTTATACACTTGCACATTATTCTCTCTGACATGTCTGAGACAGCAAAAAATTGTTCTTTATGTTTTGATCCATCACCGCCATCTTCACTCAATGGATGGATCTGATCTCTCACTCAAGTACTGTATCTGATGCCATAATCAGACACATCACGTCTCAGCTGATGTCACAATCAAAATAATGATCTAAGCCTGTCAGGAACGTCACACTCGTCCATCTGACGAAGGTATATGAATCATTTGTATTTAATTAAGCTACAGCTTAATAAGCATTATATTGAATATTTTGAAATTAATTTTAAGCAACAGCTCCCAGTTAAATTAGTTTTAAAATATTCAACAGCTTACATGTAGCCAGTTACTTTGAAATTTAGATTCTAGAATTCAAGTTTCAAAGTTCTAAACCAATTCCAATAAGCAAACAAAGTGCGGGAGCTTAGATAGAAATGAACTGGAATCGCTGGAAATGGATCACTCAATTCCAAAACATTAATTAAACAATACAAATATAAAATACAATTAAACACACGCAGATGTACCGGTACACACGCAAGCAATGAATGTCCCAATACTGCAATACTTCATCACAAAGTTCATTTTCAAAGAATTGAATGCCTTAATAAATGTAGGGAGTTTAATTTATAACTGACCCTATCTAACTTCAAAATCACAACAGCTGACACATTTCTTTAATGGCATATAATTATTCATCTGAATTAATTTTCCATATATTCTAACACATATTCTGTACTTAGTAGCTGGAATGGCTTAGTCAAATTTTATTTCATTTAGTACGGATGCATATTTTGATGATATTTCTGACAACTTTGACTGAAAGTTGTTGCTGCCTGAACTCTCAATTAAAATGGTTTCAACCCCTTAGAAGACAGAAATTTCACATTTCTAACATTTTCATATAACAAATGGTGTTCATTTTGGAAATAGTTTTACTGAAAGCTGTTGCTGTCTTTGACAGCAACAGTTTTCAGCAAAATTGTTTCCAAAATGTACACAATCTTGTCTTCTTTAGTCACTGTTATAATACACTCATTGGCAGCAGCATGATAAGGGTTAATGGGATGTAGTGGAAGACTCATGCCTATCATTTATATAAAAAAAATTATCACAAAAGACTGGATTATTCAAACTAAACTGTATAAGAATATGACAAAAATCTGCCATTTTCATAGCAGCAAGATAAATCACGAGTATTGTTTGAAATCGCTGTAGCGTACAACATGTGGGAAACAACTCATATGTCCTTGGACAATATAAATCGTTATTCCATTTGTACCAATCATATGATGCATTGAATTTATCCTGTAGATGTTCATTAGGCATAGGTTTTCAGAAATACAAGTACACGGCTACAAGCAGTCTCAGTATTGCAATCTCACAATCTTGCATCTACATGTGTTGTAAGACGATATAACCTGTTTATAAATGAACTGTGTATGGGGCATCAAGATGTGGTCACTAAAGACAGGTGGTCACTAAAGACAGGTGGTTGGTTAACCCTTTAATAGTAAAATTTGGTTAAGAAAATTTAAATATCTGCCTATTGAATAGCCATTTACACGGGAAAATACAATTTTTTGAAAATTTATCACTGGAATGACTGGCTCGGTTATCGAGCCAGTCATTCCAGTGGTAAATTTTCAAAGATTTTATTCGCTTGGTCTGTAAATTGAAAAAGGTTTTTTTATTAGCTTGACCAAACTCTCTGACTACTGCAAACCACAAAATAATAACTTCAATGGGCAATAATTCTGGACCTGCTGAGTATTTTGAAAACATTTTGACTGAAAGTTGTTGGTGGTACTCAGTCAACTTGTTTTCAAAATATTCAGCAGATCTACAGTTAAACTCCATGAAAAATGTAGTCTGCAGAAATTCAGTTAAAGGAATACATAAAAGGAAGTGGTATTAATCTGGCTTCAAAGGCAGGTGTCCATTATAGACAGGTGTGAATATAGCAAACAACTTTATCGCATATAATTCAGTAATTTAGTAGTAAGATCGTCTGACAAATGCTTAATGTAAAATTGGATGTTTCATCTTTCAAATTAACTATTTACATGTTGATTTCCGGGAAATTAAGAGCACTACCTAAAACATGAACATGTAATTATGAAACTGGCTCAATATTTTGAAGACAATTTAACTGAAGGTTGTTGCTGCCTGTTGGCAGCGACAACCATCAGCCAAATTATTTTCAAAATAATCACTCATTGTTGAACCCATTAACATAAATGTTATTAGTATTGTTTATGAAATGCATTAACCTTTTAATGGCCAAATTTGTTTTTGTCAAGAAAATTCTAATCTTCTCATAGAAAGTGTCCATTTGCAGACAGAGAAGAATATTTTGAAAATATGGCACTGGAATCACTGGCTCAGTTATCTTCTCTTAGTCTGCAAATTGATATTTCCCAATATCACTGCAGAGGCCATTTTTGACTGGATTAGGCAGTAAAGGGTTAAGTAACAACGCGGTACGTTTTCCAAGAAATAAGCTATCAAGTTTACGGCACTGTAGTACACGCTGATGAGGTACACCCACCTGTGAGCGATTATAACGAGCAGGTTAATATATAAACATATAATTCTATGTCTGTATATAAATTATTGATTAATGCGGGATTGATTACCTGTAACCGTAGTGCCACATGTTTGATAAGCAGATAAATGTAGAATCTATGCGGATAGATGTGTCTCAATACAGAATTTAAAAGGTTTCTGACAAAGATGCTGAATGATTTTATTTCCAGAATAGGTTTTAGGAATACCAGGTGAACTAACAGTAGATGAACAGCAACCTACATGTGTGTAAGTATGGCATGAAAACTATATTATCACATACAATACAGCTCAGACAATGTGTGTAAGTATGGCATGAAAACTATATTATCACCTACAATACAGCTCAGACATGTTTCGAAAACAAAACAAGAGGCCCAGGGGCCTGTGGCGCTCACCTGGACCATTAGCATTTGAACCATTTGCATTTAAATACGTGTAGATAATTGATGGATAATTTTTGGAAAATCCAAGATGGCCACCCAAAAAATTGCCCAATCATAATTCTGAATAGAAATTCTAGTCTACCTTGATAAGGTCACTCTAGCCAAATTTGGTTGAAATATGTCAAGCAACGAAGGAGAAGCAGTGTTTTGACAATTTCTGGTAAATTTTTCATAAAATCTAAGATTTTCACCCAACAAATTGATCAATCAAAATTCTGAATAGAATTTCTAGAGCCTACCACCATAGAATACATTAGTGAAATTTGGTTGAAATATGTCATGCAGCTAAGGAGGAGTAGCAATTTGACAATTTCCGGTACATTTTTCATAAAATCTTGCAAAAATTTGAATCAAAATTCTGAATGAATGGTCTAGAGCCTATGGCCATAGGATCCTTTCACACTAATTTGGTTAAACCCGGTCAAGATGGTAAGGAGAAGCAATTTGACAATTTGCAATACATTTAAAATAAAATCTAAGATTTCATCCCAAAAAAATTGATGAATCCAAATTCCGTATGGATTTCTAGAGCCCATCACCACAGGATCCTTTCCGCCAAATTTGGTTCAAACCGGTCAAAATGGTAAGGAGAAGAAGCATTTTGACAATTTCCGGTACATTTTTCATAAAATCTAAGATTTTCACACCAAAGAATTGATGAATCAAAATTCTGAATGGATGTTTTGGAGCCTACGACCATTGAGTCCTTTCAGCCAAATTTGGTTGAAATCGGTCAAAAATGGTAATGAGAAGAATCATTTTGACAATTTCCGGTACATTTTTCATATAATCTAAGATTTTCAACCCAAAATTTGATGAATCAAAATTCTGAATGGAGGTTGTGGAGCCTATGACCATAAGGTCCTTTCAGCCAAATTTGGTTGAAATCGGTCAAAATGGTAAGGAGAAGCATTTTGACAATTTGTGGTAAATTTTTAATAAAATCTAAGATTTTCAGCCCAAAAGATTGAGGAATCAAAATTCTGAATGGAAGTTTTGGGGCCTACACCCACAGGGTCCTTCCAGCCAAATTTGGTTGAAATTGGGCAAGTGGTTAATGAGGAGTAGTCATTTAAGCGATTTCGAGGACATTTAAAAAAAATATCCAAGATGGCCACTGGAAAAATATACCAACCAAATTTTTGTATAGGAGTTCTGAACACTCCCAGCCTCAGGTCATTTCATCCATGTTCTGTTGAAATCAGCCTAGGGGTTCCGGTAAATTTTTAATAAAATCTAGGATTTTGACAGTTCTAGAGCCTATGACCACAGGATTATTTCAGCTCAATTTGGTTGAAATCGGTCAAAAATTCTAGGGAGACGAAGCAATTTGACAATTTCCGGTAATTTTTTAATAAAATCTAAGTTTTTCACCCAAAATATTTACGAATCAAAATTCTGAATGCAAGTTCTATAAGCTATGACCATAGGATCCTTTCAGCCAAATTTGATTGAAATCGGTCAAACGGGTAAGGAGAAGAATCATTTTGACAATTTCCGGTACATTTTTCATAAAATCCAAGATTTTCACCCAAAAATTGGATGAATCAAAATTCTGAGTAGAGGTTCTGGAGCCTATGATGATAAGGTCCTTTCAGCCAAATTTGGCTGAAATCAGTCAAAATGGTAAGAAGCATTTTGAGAATTTCCGGTAGATTTTTAATAAAATCTAAGATTTTCACCCAAAAAAATTGAGGAATCAAAATTCTGAATGGAAGTTCTGGAGCCTACCTACACCCATACGGTCCTTACAGACAAATTTGGTTGAAATTGGGAAAGTGGTTAGTTTTTTACCCAAAATATTTACGAATCAAAATTCTGAATGCAAGTGTCATGGTGCTATTAGGCCAGGTATAGGAAATTCTGTGTGAAATTATATATTATTGATTTTGTCCAGCATAAATTAGAATGTTCCTAATCGTGGCCAGCTGAATCATATGAAATCAAGCATGACAATTCTAGGAGTACAGTGGACCAAGGACAATAGCCCAATTAATAGCCAGAACAATTAAAGCGACCCAGCCTGCAGTGTGGACATAATAAATCACAGTATCCCAAGACATGTATATACTGAACTTTTATATATAATAATATACATCTGAAAATATATGTTCATAATCTGATAACCATTTTCATTCTAAATTCGCACAAATATATTTCAAGACATTGGCATAAGAAACCTGCATATTATTTTGGAAATAATTTGACTGAAAGTTGTTGCTGCCTCAAGCAGAAACAACTTTCGCTTTGATTGTTTTCAAAATAGTCATCAAGATTTTCTGATTTTGTCAGAGTAAAATACTGTCAACGCATACAGCATGAAAGTGGTTAATTATATTTATTTTATAGAATTGCATAAATCCTGTATTCACAAATACTAAACAAATTATTAATGATTTTAGACATGTTTTGAACTTATTTCGAACATGTCCCTTCACTACCTTCCTGTTTACTTTAACTACCACTAGCTATAAAATGTAAAGGAATTTGTGTATTTGGGAGATAAGAGTGAGTGAGAGATACAGTGAGAGTCAGAGCTAGAGATAGAATTAGATTGAGAGATAGAATTATACAGTCATACAGATAGATATAGAGATTCATAGACTTAGAGATAGTTTTCTACAGATAGATAATTAGGGTTTGTAACATTTACTATCACTAGTTGAACTTGAAGTAAAGTTTAGAATCATTAAACATTTAATATCAGTAATATGTGAAGAACGAGCTTGTTTATTGTTTATTAAAGTGTCTTCACTCGCCGTCTCATCCTGAAGTGTAGCAGAGCTATTTTCACCCAGCTAATCCCCCGTATTCAGAAATAGGTGGAAAATAGCCCCGTAACACAAGTTCTATAACCTATGACCATAGGATCCTTTCAGCCAAATTTGATTGAAATCGGTCAAAAGGGTAAGGAGAAGCAATTTAACAATTTCCGGTAAATCTTGAATAAAATCTAGGATTTTGACCCAAAAAAATTTATGAATCAAAATTCCAAATGGAAGTTCCGGATCCGAGCACAATAGAATCCTTTGACCAAAATTTAGTTAAGAGTCAGCTATTGGTTAAGGAGGAATAGCGTTTTAAAGCAAAAGTTGACGGACGACGGGATAAGCTCACTTGGCCTTTCACGCCAGGTGAGCTAATAAAGCAGTCTTGCATTTAATAGGGAAAACATTTCAAAACATTTTGCTAAATCAGCAAACTATTGACAATCTGCTGTTTTCACATTAACACGCTAACACTCAAACCGGCCAAAAAAGCCTTCTGAAGTGGTCTTGAGAAATGACCATTTGCAGACCAAGAGAAGACAATTTTCGAAAGTTTACAACTGGAATGACTGGTTCGATAACCGAGCCAGTCATTCCAGTGGCAAATTTTCAAAAATTGTCTTCTCTTGGTCTGCAAATTGACATTTTCTTTCAGAAAATTTAAATTTTCTTAAACAAATTTAACGCTTAAAGGGTTAATTACATTAGTCCGGCAGCCAGATTGCCCAACCCGGAAAAGTTTGCCATAAAAGGTTTTATTGCTGATTCTGATAGATATAGACCTCTAGTTTGAGAATCCAGAGGGTGTGGTGTTCTAACTGTTGAGCTTTCCGAAAAATCCAAGATGGCGTCCAAGATGGCCGCCGCTAATATTATAGGCTATAGTACTACTATCACATTGTTAATAGTGACATATTTTTCCATGCTTTGTGGCTAGTTTGATAAATATGTCATCAAATTAAACATTTTCAGCATATTAGATACAATAGTTATTTCTGGAAAGTCTGAAAACCAGATGTGGAGCCATCTTAATCCAAGATGGCGGCCAAAATGGCCACCGGCTCAATTGCTTGTTCATCAAAATGTTAATGTTACCTAACTGTTACATCACAACATCTTTTCTGGCAATTGAAGGGTTGTTAAGCTAAATACAGGGAGACGGCAAAATACTGCTTTAGACATATTTATTTTCTTATAACCATTAGCAGAATGAATAAAACATGAAAACATGGGATGTATGAAAATCTCATTTATTCAAATGCCATTTTTGGGTGAAGTATGAAAATACACATTTATGCTGGCATTTTATTACTTTAATGCTGTATTCAGACACTACTGAATGATTACATTATTGTTTCTCTGGGTTGATTTCATGAAGATTAGAAATCCTTAAACTAAGATATTGGCTAACATTCTCTGGCAACAGCCAATCAGATTGCATTGGTCATAGAAAGTGAGACAATTTCTCAGCTTAAGCAAATTTTTAACCTTTGTGAAATCCACTCCTGTTATTATAATCTGTTTGTTATAGAAGGCTTGACTGTCCTGACCTAATAAAATAATGCTTATAGAACAGAATGAGCAATACCAATATAACATCTACAAGTTATCACCGACAACAGAATCATCATCATCATCCAATTCTGACACAACTGAATTACATTGTTACCCTGGCTGGATTTCACAAAGGTTAGAAATCCTGAAGCTAAGAAATTGGCTAACATTCCGTGACAACAGCCAATCAGATTGCATTTGCCATAGAAAGTTAGCCAATTTCTTATCTTACGCAAACTTTTAACTTTTGTGAAATCCAGCCAGGGTAACACTAATGTAATTCAGTTGTGTCAGAATTCTGTAATTCACCCATGTTATTACAATGTATTTGTTATAAAGGGTGCGGCAGCCTTAACACAATAAAATAGAACAGAATCAATTAAACATCTAAACATTATCACCGACAATAGAATCGTCGTCATCATCATCAGTACTAACACATTTTGTTAAGGCATTACAGCATGTCTTTCTGCCAAAACATGAGCAAAACATAGTACATGCTAAGTGGTTCTTGACACAACTGCAATTATTTGATTTACAGGGTGTATCGCTACTGCAAGAACATCGTATCAACCGGAGTACAAAAGCTGGAGCTAATTGTGTACCATCTGGTACTGTTCTGGGGATTAAAGACTTATTGTCTACATCAGCTTCCCAGCCATACTGACACGGATCTAACAGGGGCGGGTCACTGTCCATTGCACACAACCATTGGCACATTTGAAAATGGCAACGTTTTGTATCTTCAAGAAAAGCTTCAGTTGTGGGTGGAAGAGTACAAAGTTTAGGAGCTGAAGAAAGGCATTTGCCAGTTTTCTGTGACCATTGTATCTGCCTACATTCAGTCATACTTTTACACGATTCAGTGGATTTACCATAACAAGCAACCACAAATGATGTGGCTTGCTTAACAATGTCCGCAATAAGTGCTGATGGCTTGCCAATTTCAGAAAATGAGAACCCTTTCTGTGCCACTTTAAGTGCTGTTCCCTTACCGATACCATAAATCGCCGCCACAGTGTCACAACCTGACAACGCATGTACAGCAAGGAGCGAGGAACAAATGTTTGAGTGGGAATTGACAGTTGCTTGTATATCAATAACAACACGGCCCTTAATGGGAGATTCCATGACCATTGGTGTTGTAATGCTGTTTGAATGATAAAAATGAACTAATAGGCAAAACACATCGGTATCATCAGCAATGACTGAAACTGGTACAAGCATCTCTTTTGCCACTGCAATAGCTTGCTGAACAAGAATGATATCAGCTTCTTCGTGACTTGTTGCAATGTCATTTCGTGTGATAGTCACCCCGTTATATAGTTCCACTGGGACTGGATCATCTCCAGTTATAACAAGCTTGTGGTGTTGTGTGTTTTCATCAAGAAACTCCTGGTCATTGCGTATCGCCTCACATATCAAATTGTTAAGCTGGACTTTGTTCTTTGTCACTGTTAGAACCACAGATTTAGAAGGCAGTGGCGTATCCATGGTGAGCTTGTGTACTCTGCTTGTAACGGAACGTTCTTCCCGAGTGCCACTCTTAGTGCTGTAGTCCATGTACCTATCAAACACCACATACACATGACAAGTACGGAGCTTTACCTTTAGAAGATACTTGAATCGATCGATGAAGTCCCGTACAACCCCAGTTGACGGCCAATCGATTGTCCAAAGGACAGCAGATGCATCAAGCAGTACAACTGAAGTACCAGCAACCTTTCTGGCTGAGATTTCCACCTGTAGTTTGGCCTTTAGTGTAGACTTGCTTTTAGAAATGCGCATAGAACCGTTGCTGTGAAACATTGATGGGGCATATGCTGCAAGCTCATGCCCAAGAACATCATTGATGCTAACATCACGTCGACTAGCTAGGAGGCCTATTACACGGGCATAGATTATTTCCTGGTCATACACGGGTGTTTCTCCTACAACTATATGTTTTTTCTTGGCTGCAAATGTGATGACCTGTTTGGATATGGGCTTGTAAAACCCTTCAGGCAAGTGTTGCTCAAATGTTTTCATCTGTGATTGTCCATGAGCCAATGCTTTGTCGAGATTAATATGTGATGAAGCTACCTTACCAGTGACAATGTTGACTGGAGATTCAGGGTGGGTTTTAGGATTAAGTGGGTCAATGCAAACTTCAAGTGTGCTACGCACAGCTTGTCTATCCTTAGCATCAGATTTGATTCTAGCAGAGGCCTCTTCTTTGTGAGAAGTCTGCACTTTCTCTTGTTTGACACCATCAATGTTATAGAGATCCCGTGTAAGGGTACTGCATGCATGCATGCTCAATGCCCAAGTCTTCAATGTGGATGGCTGAAGTGTCACTCCAATGATGCCACCTGGTCCATGGCCATATCGCATGTATGTGGATTCAATCAGCATATCGCTCCATATGCCATTCCAAATGCCTGGGATGTGGTGCATAGTTTGCTCACCCTTCATGAACTGTTTCAGGATATGCTCTGGCATACGGCTAAGAGATCGCAGATAGTACAATCCATACCGAGCATAGTTCTGATGACCTGAGGCAAACATGTATGGAAGAATTGCTTCTAGTGCCTTGATATGCAAAGCCCAGTCACTCTCATGCGACGCTCTACAATACTGCATCATGATCATTACAGGCTTGATCAATAGGTCAACCCATATTCGCGTGGTTCTGCTCATGGTTGCTATACTTTCAAGAACCTGTTCAAGATCTGTCATACAATGAAGATCATTGTGGTTGAACAATCCTCTTAGTAATTCCTCTACCACGATACGCAGCGCCCTAACATTATGAGGGAACTTTTTGCCATTTAACATCTTGTCTACACCACCGAAAGCTCCAGACATTAATTCCTTTAGCCCACTTTCAGCCATCAATGACCCTATGGCACCGACAAACGACATAAGCAGGTGCATGCCACCAAGTATTGGTAATACATCAGAAAACGTATCAGGCATGTGGAACATGATGTCAATAACAACCTTATACAATTGCTGGTCACATGTAAATATGAGGATATCTTGGCCAGCTTCCTGTGTAATCAATCTACCTCTGTGAAGTGCAGTTAACATTGTGTCTGGGTCACTTGGAGTCATATCAATGAGGGGGACGTATGCTACTGCAGTCATCGGTTTAGCTGACATACCAGCTTCACGGCACAACTTAGTGTTATAACCATTAAACTCACAACAATTATTAGTCATAATCACATCATGTAGAAAAGCAAAATCGGTTTCTCTAGCTCTTTGCATAGTTACACATTTCTCAGCAAGTAGTGCCAGTGGTGGTATGGACTTAGTGGCAGCTGTTTGTGGCATTGGTGGCTTTTTAGGGCCTGTATACCGTTTGGCAGCAATATCATATTCAATTGATTTACTCATATCAGTTTTTGATACACGTAATATTGGACAATTTTTGTCTTCCGGTTCCAATGTTTTACTAAGTGGCTGAGTAACTACCATAGCAAGTGAGTGAGTTGAGAGTTTGCAATTCTGTGAAGATATGTTAGCGTCAAAGTTATCAACAACTATTTGGATGAGACCATGACTAGCACTTGATATGCCGGCTAAGCTTGATACACCTGCTATTCCATTAGATTTAGCTACTGCAGAAGCTGCTGAGTACTTAAACCTGAGAACCTCATCATATGAGCAACAGACATGATACTTATGCATTTCAACAATAAGTGATTTATGATCTCTTAATATAATACCTAATGCAATCTGTAGGTTAGTTGGGTGACCTGTTACTACACCGGTAACTATGTTACCAATCATTATCGAAGGAAGTGAATCATCAAGTTTATCTGATATATGTGATAATAACTCACACAATGTGTCACTAACACATTCTTGAGCTAAACTTTTATCTATATTCATGTTATAGTGTGATCGCTTTTCTTTAACAGTACAACATTCTTTAACAATTTGCTTAGCTACTTTTTCAACAGATATGTTCAAGTCATCGTCATCAGAGGAGACAAGTTTCAATGTTTGAGCTGCTTCGTCTTTGAACACGAGAAGATTTGCCAAACCAGGAGAAGATAGCACAACAACTGCCGCTCCAAAATGACTGACAATTTCTTTCATTAATGACTTTTTCGTTAGCTTGTTGCCGTCATTAGCTTCGTATAGACAGTATATGTCGATGGAGTTCCATATTTTCTTTCTGTCGGTGTACATGGTAGCGCATGTCTCAATGAATGCAGTATCGAGAGTATCTTCTGTCTCATACAGTTTTCTCTCACGAGCTTTCATGAAAGAGTTTTGACAACTCGTATGATACCTGGCATTAACCGCGTGTAGATCACTAATGGCACCATCGACCCTCTGTCTAACAGTTGTAGCCCACTCATCAGTGCGTTTGTCACATGTGTTTAGTATATGTTGTTTGTATGAGGTACCGTCATCCTTTTTATCCGTTCTAACTAAGCATGCTGGTTTACGTCGATTCAATGGTACTTTGGCATCATATTCTATAGTACAGTCTGTCACTTCCCGGCAAAACAGGCAATGTTTGTTGAAATCAAATGTCACAGCACTTCGTAGACGTTTTGGTTGAAATTGATCCTGATCTGGTTCGCGAGATTTAGTTTTACCAAGATATGACTTAACATTTGTTGAAGAGACATAACGAGAGACACACGTTTTGTGGCATTTTATCGTCAGATTTTCATTGGCATCAAGTCCTGCTTGTAGACTATGCTGGAGTCCATCTCCATATTGGAGGCTGCAAGCAATTATAGTTTTAATTCTTGCTGCACCAGAGTTCTGCAGACCGGGATCAGATGACTTGCAGCCATAGAAACCTTGAAAGTGGCATGTTTCACTCATTGTGACCGGATTTTAACAGATAGAGACCTGAAAAAACAAAAATTAATAATAATAATAATAATAATAATAATAATAATAATAATAATAATAATACATCCGGTAATCAAATGCTATATTTCAGGCTAACTTGGAAGTTTGTCATGAAACGTTTGTCGCCATGTTTGATATTACCAGAGGTCCATTATGTGCATAATGGGCTTCTGATATTACTAAATGTTTCAAAGTTATGTTTTTTTTACTTATTTGTCAATTCACCATGTATCTGTACATGTATATAAGTAAAATTAAATTTCTCACCATAAAACATCATGTGAGATAAAAATTGATTTTCTGAAACAAACTATTGGAATCGGCAGCCATTTTGGCGGCCATCTTGGATTTTGATGGTACTACAATTAGTTTTTAGATTTTCCAGATTGACAAATTGCAACTTATGTGCTAAAAACATGGATTTATATGATTCTCTGTCAACCTATCCCGAAAACGTGGACATGTAAGCCACCTTTACAATTCTGGTAAAAGTACCATAATAACGGCGGCCATCTTGGACGCCATCTTGGATTTTTCGGAAAGCTCAACAGTTAGAACACCACACCCTCTGGATTCTCAAACTAGGGGTCCATATCTATTAGAATCAGCACTAAAACCTTTTATGGCAAACATTTCCGGGTTAGCCTCAAATATGCCATTTGGCTACCGGACTACATCATAAAATACATAAATTGATAAAAGCCGATTTTGCATGCGCTGAGTGCTCCAGAAGGTTTTCCCTAATGAACGCAAGGCAGGCAGCAATGTCTCAATCAAATTAAGATCAAAATATTCAACAGAACATTTTTTAGTGTTCAAAATTCTACTAACTAACATGTTTCTTTTTTTGTTTTTATCTCTCTATATTGTCTAAGTATATAGCTTGCAGGACTGGGGAGGTCTTTGGGACTATGTTTGGACACATGCATGTCAATGCTTCTATACAGCAGAATAACATTGAGGTCTCTGGATAAGCCACGATCATGAGGTGACCGTACTAAAACATCCAGTTTTTACAGACTTAGTTTCAGACACATAAACTTACATCATGTTAAATTGAAGCCTACTGCAATTAAACTTGGACTAATGTATAACTTTATTCGGAACATTTCCATGCCACTATGTCACTAGGCCAGTCACGGTCACTGTGAACAACAAGGGCACGTGACGCTCACCTGGACCATTAGCATTTGAACCATTTACATTTAAATAAACATGATGGATAATCCAAATAAAATCCAAGATGGCCACCAAAAGAATTGACAAATACAAATTTTCGTTTTGATATGTTGAAGCCTATGGTCATAGGTTCATTCCTCCATTGTTAAAATTGGGCCATTGATTAATGAGGAGTACCATTTTTAAATGGTTCCATAAAATTTTCAGAAAATCAAAGATGGCTGCCAAAACATTGACCAATCAAAATTACCTAAGCTGTTAATGAGCTCGTCATTTTCCAGAAAATCCAAGATGGTCACCAGAAAAAGAATCACAATTCTGTAGACCAATTCTGAAGCATACTAGCCTATGATCCTTCAATCTGAGTTTGGTTGAAATCGCCCGGGCGGTTAATGAGGAGTAGCCTTTTAACTGACTTCCCAAAATTGGAAAATCCAAGATGGCCACCGGCAGAACTGATGAATCAAACGTCTGTATACAAGTTCTGAAACCTACCAGACCAGTATCCTTCCAGCCAAGTCTGGTTGAAATTGCCCAAGCAGTTAATGAGGGTGCGTTTTAAACGATTTCCCGTCATTTTTCAGAAAATTCAAGATGACCACTGAAAATAATTGACCAATCAAAATTCTGTATACAAGTTCTAAAGCATACGATGATAGGACTCTAGGGGGCCTTTCCACAGTTTGCTTGAAATCGCTCAAGTGGTTAATGAAGAGCACGCTTTTAAGTGATTTCCAAAAAATTAAAGAAAATCCAAGATGGCCGCTGAAACAATTGACCAATCAAAATTCTCATTAGAAGTGTTGGAGCGTACCACCACAAGATTATTCCACACAGGTTTTGTCAAAATCAGGCCATTGACAAAGGATATTTGGATAATTTTTGGAATATCCAAGATAGCTGCCAGAAACATTGACCAATCAAAATTTTGAATAGAAGTCCTGGAGCCTACGACCAACGACATAGAACCCTTCTTGGCAAATTTGCTTGAAATCATTCAAACCATTAAGGAGATGCGATTGGACGGACGGACGACGCTCACTTGGCCCAGGTGAGCTAAATAGCCAATATGGCCGCCAAAAACACTACATTTTATTGGTGTACGGCCGCCATGTTTTTGTTACCTATCAATTTCTCTTGAACAAACTTTAATGGCCGTTTGTCCCTAATCATATCTCCCTAATTTCGGCCCGATCAATTCAGCGGTTCTGGAGAAGTAATATTCGCGAAAACTAGGTCATGCAAGATGGCCGCCGAACCATTTGTCCGATCAACTTCCTTTGACCAAAACTTGGTTCGGTTCTTGCCCTATATGATATTTTGTGAGTTTTGAATTGATCCACAAAGCGGTTTCGGAGATTTCTAAAACCGTTTCTAAGATTTGTCCAAAATTCAAGATGGCCGATCGGCTTCCTTTGAATAAACTTGGATCTCTATGTCATAAGGATACTTCCTCAGCCCAGTGGTTCCTAAGAAGTTGTTTAAAGAAGACGTTGCCGTACAGACGGATGACAGATGGTCGCCATTGCATAAGCTCACTTGGACATTCTGACCAGGTGAGCTAATAGGCCAAAATCCCATTACCCAAACTATGCCATCCAACATGGCCCCAAACAAATCGACTAATCAAGTTCTCTCTCGAACAAACTTGGTTTAGGATTTGCCAAATCAATCGGCAAAGACTGTTACACATGGTTCTAAAAACAAGAGGCCCACGGGCCTGTGACACTCACCTGGACCATTGGCATTTAAACCACGACAGGATGGATGATTTTCGAAAAATCCAAGATGGCCACCAAAAATAACACTAAATCCAAGATGACCAACGTACATATTGATCAATCCGAATCAGCTTCAGTTGAATAAGCCTGGATCTCTATATATGTAAGGATGATTGCTGACATATTTAGTTGAAATCAGCCCAGTGGTTCTTGAGGTCATTTGAAGCTTCTCATGTTCTTTTTCTAGGAGTTTTATCATGAAAATAATCAAAGATGGCCACCAGCAAAAATTAACAAGAGGCCCAAGGGGCCTGTGTCGCTAACCTGGAGCACCATCAACTTTTGTCAAAATTGTTGGTGGGTGGTTTAGCAGTCCTTTAAATGAGTTTGTGGACATTTCTGCAAGTGCAATATGGCCGCCAAACACACTACATTTTGATTGGCCCACGGCGCAATGTTTTTTTGATGGATCAACTTCCCTTGGACAAATTTCGGCCTGATGCCTTCAGCGGTTCTGGAGGAGTAATTTCTGTGAAAACCAGGTCATCCAAGATGGTCGCCGAACCATTTGGTCAATCAAGTCCTCTTGAACAAAATTGGCTTACCTCTTGCCTAGATGAAGATTCCCCAAGTGGTTTCGGAGAAGATTTTTAAAGACATTTCCTGAAATTGGCCGAAATCCAAAATGGCCGTTGGGCAAATTGGCCGATCGGGTTCATTTGAACAGACTTGGATCCTTATGCCCTAAGGATGCTTCCTGCCAAATATAATTGAAATCGACCTGGTAGTTCTCGAGAAGACATTTTAAATTTCCCATTGCTTTAGCATGGGAGCTTTTGACGAGAAAATTATGCAAGAGGGCCGCCAAACCGTTTATCCGACAGTTTCGAAAATTGCAAATTTGAGCTCAGAATACCCAAAACCATATATAGAACCAATTTTGGCCTCAAAATCCATCAAATAAAAAAATCCAATATGTCCGCCAAACACGCTACATTTTGATTGGCCCACGGCGGCCATGTTTTTTGATGGAGCAACTTCCCTTGAAGAAGCTTTAATGGCCCTTAGTCCCTAATCATATCTCCCAAATTTTGGCCTGATCCATTCAGCGGTTCTGGAGAAGTCGTTTTCGGGAAAACTAGGCCATCCAAGATGGCTGCCGAACCATTCAGTCAATCAAGTTGTCTTGAACAAACTCGGCTTACCTCTTTGCCTAGATGAGGTTTCATAGGTTTTGAATCAATTCCACAATCCGTTTCGGAGAACGAGATTTTTAAAGACATTACTAAAAATCGGCCAAAATCCAAGATGGCCACTGGCCAAATTGGCCGATCGGCTTCGTTTGAAGAAAATGAAATCTCTATCCCATAAGGATGCTTCTTGCCACATATAATTCAAATTGGGCCAGTAGTTCGTGAGAAGAAGACATCTTAAATTTCCCATTGCTTTAGTATGGGAGCTTTTGGCGGGAAAATGATCCAAGATGGCTGCCAAACCATTTATTCGACACTTTCAAAAATTGCAAATTTGATATCAGAATACCCAAAAACCTATATAAAACGAATTTCGGCCTCAAAATCCATCAAATAAAAAAATCCAATATGGCTGCCAAACATGCTATATTTTGATTGGCCCATGGCAGCCATGTTTTTTGCCGGATCAACTTCTCTTGAACAAACTTTACTGGCCCTTAGTCCCTAATCATATCTGCAAAATTTCGGCCTGATCCCGTCAGCGGTTCTGGAGAAGTTATTTTCGCTAAAACTAGGTCAACCAAGATGGCCACCAAACTATTTGACCAATTAAGTTCGCTTGAACAAATTTGGTTGAGCTCTTGCCCTAGATCCTATTTCATGAGGTTTCCTTCAATCCCTTAAGCTGTTTCGGAGAAGATTTTTACGGACGTTTCTAAAAATCGGCCAAAATCCAAGATGGCCACCGGCCTAATTGGCCAATCAGCTTCATTTGAACAAACTTGGATCCCTATGCCCTAAGGATGCTTTCTGCCAAATATAATTGAAATTGGCCCAGCTGTTCTTGAGAAGAAGTCATTTAAAGGAAAAGTTGATGGACGGACAGACAGATGACAATTGGCCCAGCTGTTCTTGAGAAGAAGTAATTTAAAGGAAAAGTTGACGGACGGACAGACGATGGACGGTCGGCTCGACATAAGCTCACTTGGCCTTTCAGGCCAGGTGAGTTAACAATCTGTATCCTTTTCACAATTTTGCATCTCTATGCATCAATGATGTCTTCTTCCCAAATTTTGTTGAAATCCATCAGTTGGTTCTTGAGAAGACATTTAAAATTTTCAATTGTTTTCCCATACATATGGCTTTTTCCGTGAAAAACAATCCATGATGGCCACTAAACGGCTTATCCAAAAATTTGAGCCATCAAAATCCATTAAATAAAAATATCCAATATGGCTGCCAATGTGCTACATTTTGATGGTCCATGGTGGCCATGATTTTTTACGCATCAACTTCCCTTCAACAAATTTCAATGGTCCTTAGTCCTTAATAATATTTCCCAAATTTTGACCTGATCCGTTCAGAGTTTCTGGAGAAGTCGCTTTTGCACAATTATGTCATCCAAGATGGCCATCAGTCAATTGACCAATCATGTTCTCTTTAACAAACTCGGTTCAGCTATTGCCATACATGAATTTTTTTTAGTTTCAATCGAATGGCCTAGCGGTTTTGAAGATTTTAAGGCGTTTCTAAAAATAGCACAAAATCCAAGTTGACACCGCCAAAATCAACCACAATCAGCACTGTTTGAACAAAGTTGGATTTCTATGCCCTAAGGATGCTTCTTGCCAAACTTGATTGAAATCTGCTCAGTGGTTCTTAAGAAGACCTTTAAAGGAAAGGTTGATGGACGACAGACAGATGACCGATGTACGGACGACGGACAGGCGCCATGCCATAAGCTCACTAGGCCATTCTGACCAGGTGAGCTAATAATATAGAAAATATATCGAAAATAATTTATTACAAAGTTGTGTTTAAATCTTTAATTGTCAAATTGGCCTCTACAATTGCCTTGGACAGTGTTCATTTGCAGGCCAAGATCAGACCATTTTTGAGAAATTACCACAGGAATGACTTCACTGGCTCAATAATTAAGCCAATCATTCCAGCGAAACATTCTCAAAAAGTCTTCTTTTGACATGCAAATGGACATTGAGTATGGAAACCTCTTGACCAATCTTGTCCATTAACCCTCACATAAGCAAAAAATGTCCTCTGCAGTGGTCTTGAAAATGTCCATTTGCAGACCAAGAGAAGATAATTTTTGAAAATTTACAACTGGAATGACTGGCTCGATAACCGAGTCATTCCAGTCGTAAATTTAAAAAAATCTTCTCTTGGTCTGCAAATGGACATTTACTTCGAGAAAATAGAAATTTTCTTTAACAAATTTAATGGTTAAGGGCCATAAAAGGTTAAAAGCATTGCAATGATTACTTTTATCTCCACAGTCTCTGCTCAAGCAACAACACAACGAGGACTATCAAATCCAGTGAATAATACATGTACCAGTGATCCAAAGACAAGCCCTATTTCCCACGAGTCAAGATGAGTGAGAGTGAGAGTGAGAGCGATGACAGTAGTGCATTATTGCGAGGGGACTCAGGGGAGGACAGCGATTCAGATTCAAGCTCAGAGTCAACCTTCAGTGAGTACATACACCGGTACTTGTCGTACAGCTCAGAAATAACTTAACATGTTTCCAAAACAAGATACTGAATATTTTCCAACATAATTGGATTGGAAGATATAAGGCAGCAATATCTTCCAATCAGCAATATCTTCGAATCCAATTATGTTCAAATTATTGAACATTTCTTATATCATGTTGAAAGTTGTACTAACTAACCCATTTCTGTTTTAGTTTTGAAAATCTGTTAACTTATTTATAAGCTTACTATATATAGCATGTCCATTACAGTTATACTTACTCGAGTGTCCACCTGCCTTTTCGCACCATTATAGTATTTTTCCCTATATACTTACAATTTATATACGGAGCCATATACCAGTAGATTCTGACATGATACAGTTGCTCTCTAGTCCGGCATACATACAGATATACACATACATACATATATACAGATAGATACATACACATATACACAACTTGGCAGTCATATATGCATACATATACATACATAGACATTGCACATGCATGCATGCATGCACACACGCACGCACAGCCACACAGGAATATGGCTTTGGCAGGGAGATTGGGGAGGATGTGCATCATAGTAGTAGTAGTAGTAGTAGCAGTAGTAGCAGCAGCAGCAGCAGAAGTAGTAGTAGTAGTAGTAGTAGTAGTAGTAGTAGTAGTAGTAGTAGTAGTAGTAGTAGTAGTAGTAGTAGTAGTAGTAGCAGCAGCAGCAGCAGCAGCAGAAGTAGTAGTAGTAGTAGTAGTAGCAGCAGCAGCAGCAGCAGCAGAAGCAGCAGCAGTATTAGTAGTAGTAGCAGCAGTAGTAGTAGAATTAGTGGGCATAGCAGTAGTACAGTTGTTGTTATACATGTAGATATTATTACAATATTATAGAATGTTATTCATTAGAGTCTCATGCATTCCACAAGCCATTTCACACTTTTGGTTTAAACAAATTTTATTTTTCTGTTAAAGTGGGAACACATTAAGACGTTTCTTGATCGTGATTCCCACTTGAGCTATGTACATTCTATTACTAACAAGAGGCGGTTACATAGGTATAAAATGTATATAAATTTACAGCATTATACAGTATATAAGTTAAGGAAATATACTGAGATAGACATATAGAGTGGAAGGGAAAGCGAGTTTCGTGACGAGTTGGACAAAGATAGAGTTTATATGGTGGTAGGAAGAAGATTGAGGAGATAAAGTGGAAAGAATAGGAGACTGGTTTCCACTGGCGCCTGCCAATGTACTGATTGGTAATGTTTACTCTTGCTTACATCGTGCGGTGGGCGATTAGTATAGGAGCACGGGGTCATAGTTCAGAATCATAACATCATTACTGGGATTTCACTTAGTATGGCAGCTATTTAGGTCATGTTGGTATGTGTGTTCAGACCGCGGGAAAGAATAGATTAAGAACGGACGTGTATTATTTGAAACGTCCAGTATCAGCAATGTATTGGCAGAGGAGTGTGGATATTTGCATATTTGTGTTCGGATCAAAATTCTCATTGCCAAAAAGTAATTCTTTAGCTGTAAGCGTAGTTGGAGAGACATTAATTAGTGTTAACCCGTTGTTAAATGATGTCCTTTTGTTATTGTATAATGGACAATGGAAAATATAATGATCAGGTGATTCGTTTGGAAATCCACAGGAGCACATACAGGTTTCCGATATGAAATTATCATCTAGGTGGCTATTTAGGCTGCTACAGCCATTACAGAGTCTAGCAAAGTCGATATTGGCAGGTCTTATGCCTGCATAATACCACCTAAGTGGAGATTGGGACGGAGACATGGCTCTCAGCTTGCGCTTGAATTCTGCAAGTGTAGCAGTCTGCTACACTTGCAGAAACTAGCAGATGATCTGACAGGATCGGCGCGAGCTTTCCACACGCGTACAGGTAAGAATGACCCACTGTAGAGCTCTGTTCGACATCTTGGTGGTGTGTACATTAATTGATTACGGATATGATACGGGTTTGTTCTTTCGAGGGGCTGGAGATAGCTAGATAAAGTGTCACAGGTCATCCCGTTAATTATTTTGTATAGTAGTACAAGTTTCTGCGTTTCGCATCTTTCAGACAGTGTTTCCATGCCGGTTTCGATGTAGAGGTCCTCAGTTCTGGCGCTGCATGTGAGGCCACTTACAGCCCTTAGGGCATCCTTTTGAATGTTTTCTAGTCTTGCTACGCAGTGCTGTGGTATGTTATCCCAGACGGGCTTGCATACTCTAGAAGTGGTCTAGCAAAGCTCTTGTACATTATTTCGATTGAGTCTCTATCAAGAATATATTTAAGGCCATTTAGTAGCGAGACTGTACGTTAGGCCCTTGCTATCACGTTTTCAACATGTTCAAGCCAGTGACCTTTATTGCTAAACATTATACCAAGGTGCTTGTGCGAGACAGATAGTTGGATATCAGAGCCTTTAAAATGTATAGGGAAACCTGTTGGCTGATGGTGTAGGGATATAAATAAAGAGGTTGTTTTGGAGGAGTTAAATTCTACGAGCCAAGTGGTTGACCATTGAGATATCGCTTCAAGCTCATGGTTGATTATTAGAATATGAGCCTCAAGGTTGTCTGATATCACATAAAGACAGGTGTCGTCAGCAAATAGTCTCAGACTGTTTAAAATATCACCTGGTAAGTCATTGATAAAGACTAAGAATAGCAAGGGCCCAAGGACCGAAGCTTGTGGTACACCAGCCTTTACCGAGGAGGGGGGATTCAATTCCACTTAGAACTACTTTTTGGTTTCTCATAGAGAGATAATCCTTGAACCAAGCAAAATTTCCTGAAATTCCATATTGTTCTAATTTATGTATCAGATGGCGGTGCCAGACTCTGTCAAATGCCTTCGAAATGTCGAAAAATAAAAGCATGACTCCTTTTTGTTCATCAAGAGCCTGCACTATAGCACTGTAGATATCTAATAATTGATATAGTGTTGAATGAGAGGGGAGAAAACCTGACTGGTATGGTGTTATAAAATCTTTTATGTAGTTGTATGTATGCTTAAAAATGCATCTTTCCATAACTTCACTAAGGCAGCTTAATAGGGAGATTGGGTGGTAGTTAGAGGATAGACTTCTATCGCCTTTCTTAAAAATCTGAGTGATGTTTGCAGTTTTCTATGGGGTGGGAAATTGGGAGACGCTGACCGAATAATTAAAGAATTCTGCTAGAATTGGTACTAAAATCTTTGCCCTCTTTCAATAACTTAGGGCTTAGATTATCAGGGCCGGTTGCTTTGGAAGTGTCTAGAATCGACAGTACGTCTAAAACATCGGTGGTGGTTAATTGTATAGTGTTTAGTGAGTGCTCAGTGTACAGGTGAAAGGGTGGTAACTCTACTCCAGTGTCATCGATTTGGGTGATACTGGTGAAATAGCTGTTTAGGAGATCGGCTTTTTCAAGGGGTTCGTAGGCAAATGAGGAGTTGTCTACTCATAGATGAGGGCACATCTTCGAAATTCAAATTACTATTGTGCAGAAGGGATTTGCATATTTTCCACCACTCTTTTGATGATTTGTTTCCCTTGTTTATTTTAGCCGCTAATTTAGTTTTATGATCCTCTTTGGCGGTTTTGACGAGAGCATTGACATAGTTTCGTTGCTTTTTAAAATTTACAACATCATGATCTATGTTAGATTTCCGCGATTTTTAAAATAGTTTCTCCCTAACTCTCGTGTTTTATTTTGCTTGACATCCAAGGTTTGTCATTTGGGTTTATCGTTACTGTTTTATTAGGGATACTATTGGTAGCTGCGTTTATGATGTTAAATGTGATGGCCTGGCACCAGACATTGACATCGTTGTTATTACCAGGGTTCCCCCGGCGCAAATTTTCTAAAAGATTTCGGAATTTAGTCCAGTCCGCTTGGCCATAGCTCCAAATGTGTCGTTTGAATGATTTCCGCTTAGAGATAATAGAATTAAGAGTTACATAAGCTGGTGTGTGGTCGCTGCAGAAGGGTGCAAGTATACCACTATTCTGGACTAATTTGGGGTTATTTATAATTATTGGGTCTAGTAATGTGTTAGACAGGGCGCGTCGGTTCCCTTATTAGCTGGGAAAAGCCCGACAAATTTATGATATCATTTAAATAGTGTTTAGATGGGTCAAGAAGGTCATCATTAAGATCACCGATAATAACAATATTTTTATTTGGGTTTTGGTCGCGACAGTTGTCTAAATTATCCGATATCAGCTGCCATTTACCAACATCGGAATTATGTGCACGATAGATCGTGCATAAAAGAATGTTTGGCTGATCATAGATTTCAAGCTAAATCATTTCTACGTCTAGACTTTCTAGGTCAGTACGCCTAGAGGAAGCAATATTGTCAGATATATAGACGCAAACTCCTCCCCATGCATGATGGCGGTCCCTGCGGTATGGGTTTTGGAAACTGGGTAAGTTTATTGAGTTATTGTCAATACTCGCTGTGAGATGGCTCTCTGTTATAGCTATAATGTTAAAGGTTGAAAGATTGGCTTCAATTAGATGGATTTTATCCTTGAGCCCATCTAATGTACGTTAATATGGACAACAGAAAGTTCCCTATTCTGGGGGCCTGGATTTGATTCCACGTCAACAGCGATGCAAAGAAGCATGAGAATTAGAACCAAGTTAGCTGTAGTTCGGCATTGGACAAGAAAATTTATTAGATTTCGTGGAACCTTAGCAATGCCAACCAGCGCTAACATATCGGAAGGGATAAAACAACTCTTTACAGATGTAGTTGATAAAGTTCTATGACAATTAAAAAGCCTTATAGCCGCACGATGACTATCTATATCATTAGCCATTGTCAAAGTTTAAGGTCCATATGCTAGTGCATATGGTCCAGTACAATGTAGGAAGGCGCAGGCGAGAAGAAGTCAAGGGTCTAGTTGCAGAAAACAGCATAGATGTGAAGTGTAGAGGACAGAGGAATAAGGAGAAATAGTAATAGGAAGTAACAAACATTAGAGTGGTTGTAATAAACAAGATTGGCAGTTTTGAGAAGCTATGCAGTGTTGCATTTAGTCCTAGTCCGCTCCGACTCCGAGCCAGCCCCGTGAAAAAGATCTGGACGCGGCGGGCTGGTTAGTTTAACCAGCTCACCATGTCCAGATTTCCCCCACAGAGCTGGCCCCGAGTCAGAGCAGACCCGGACCAGTTGCATTAAAACACTCAATATAAAATGGCGCTAGAATGGCAGAGCCAGGAGAGCTTGGTTCGGAGCGTATACTGGGGTGGCACGTACACCGGAGAGGCGACCCACAGCCAGTCCCGTAGAGTACCTGTGGACGCTCGCCTACTCACTGTACAGTGGTAAACGAGTCTGTGAACAGCCGGGGCGTCCCCAGGTCGGCTCTCCAATGCGAGCGCCACCTGCAGTTGTTATCCACTAATTGGGTGGTTAAGATGCTGTACATTCATGTGTGGCTATTATGCTTCCAATTCCACCTTCAATTAACCCTTAGCAATGTGATGTCAATATAGACATCTTTTGCTGCATCGATAACATGGAATCTGGTGTATGTTATTCAACAATTTTGGTGGATGGTGTTGCTGTCTACGACAGCACCATCCTCCACCAAAACTGCCAGATGATGATCACCTGTTATTCTTATGATTTAATTTTAAAGATTTAGAATTTGACATCAGTGTGCCAAGGGTTATTTATTCGTACGTGTACTGCTATGACATTTATTTAGCTTACAATGTATATTTTAATTTGTATAAAATGCAATACAGTACATATAACTTGCAGTAGTTTATTGTAGTGAATATGAGTGTGGCAGCAGCAGTATTAATCGGATTTGGTAAATGAGTGCGTAATAATAAGATATAATAATCAAAAAGCTACGGACGTTTTTAAAAACAAATATGTAGGGAGAGAGTATCAGTTATTTGAAACGTGAAATGTCTTGTGATTGTCAGGGGGGGGACTACCCATCAGCATATCTGCTTACAGATCAAGGGAGACTATCCACGAATTGTCCACCACCGGAATGGCGCTCTCGATTACCAAGAGAGTCACTCCAGTGGTATACCCTTAGAAACAGTCCCCTCTCAGTCCGATGGCAGACATGTGACATATTATTTAATATATGGAGAGAATATTATAGAATATTACAGAATGAGACCCAAGTTATTGGCTGTTTGGGCAAATACAGTATCAACAATGGCCATAATAGAGGACCCGATCACGGGCATTGCGCCTGTTACCAGAGTGTTCATTCCAATGATTATCGAGCCAGCCATTCCTGTGGTAAATTTTCAAAACTACTCTTCACTTGGCCTGCAAATGGACATTCAATGAGCAAATATTTTGAATTTAGTGGCCAAATTTGACCAGTAAAAGGTTAAGCGAATGAGATTATTCCATGCACACCTAACATGGCAAGGGAGAGTTCTGTAGTATTCTTACCCTCAGCCCATAAGTGGAAGAGGGTATTGCATTCGGGTCTGTCTGTCTGTTCGGAGCCATATCTAAAATAATACTGTTCCAATTTGGCTCAAATATTAACATGATGAAGGAACATGTTGTGCAAAAAGGATTTCCAGACTTTAGCCATGATCCAGATAAAAGAAGCCAGATCTAGATCCGCTTACATTTAAGGGGAGACTATTCGCCGTGGTGTTAGCATGGTCAACTGGTAATCAGACGGCCGGGGTCCAAATCCAGCTCGATTGTCAGGCGATCATGCGGCTGACGAGCAATCAGTGGAAACATAGGCAATCTCCTTCGCTCCTCGTTGTCTCGGAGTCTCTCCACCCAGGAGTATAAATGGGCACCAGTGTAAAAATTGGGGAAGTTACCAATAATAATAGACTGAAATAAAACCAGCTTAGATAGGGCGTGAATGGGACCTAGAACAAGGGACTCGATAGATGCCAATCAAACCAATAACTTCCTTCTGATGACATGCTAGATCTATGGTTATCTCAGAAACTACAGGTCCGAGTTCGCTCTAATTTCAACACAAAAAATCTGGAAAATCCAAAAATAATCGGAAAATCCTAAATCTGTTTACCATGTGACTAAAATGGGTCTGCACTCCGAGTGCTCTTATTCATAATATATAAACATTTATGCCTATTTGTTAAATCTAAGGCTGTGTTCTCACTAGAGACTTAATCCGTTATAACCCCATACTGAAGTATGGCGTTATTCCTGATTAACTCTCCCGTGAGAACACGGCCTTAGTATTAAAAAATTATGGCCTATGCCCAATAAACCGTGCCATGATTCACACGATTGCTTCCAGCACAATTTAACCTTTTCCTGGTCGGGCTACCCAAAACAGGCCTTTGCAGTGGAATAGATCCATTTACAGGCCTGGGCAAGAAGACTATCTTTTAAATTTTACTACTGGAATGAATGGCTCATAACTGAGTCAGTAATTTCAGTGGCAAAGTTTTAAAAAAAAGTCTTTTCTTGCCCTGCATATGGACATATACAAAGTAACAAATTTCTTGACAAATCTTGACCATTAACGTTTTCACTGATGAATTCCCCATAGCTCATTTTCAATGCAATCACACAGGAAAACTGTTGAATATTCTGAAAGTAATTTGACTGGAAGCCAACCGAAAATTAATTTGAAAATATTTGACAGAGTAAGTTCTATCTAGTAAAGAATAAACATTTTTCAAGATCTGCGATCTGACAGAGAAAGGGTTGAAGGGATAAGGAGTTCACTATTATCATCTTTGATGTTGGATGCACTAAGTGAGCACACAGTGAACAGTATTTTAACCATTTAATGGCCAATTTGGTCACGAAAATCTAAATATTTGCTTATTGATTGTCCATTTGTAGGCCACGAG
Source organism: Chaetoderma sp. LZ-2023a (assembly GCA_034401795.1). NCBI lineage: Eukaryota > Metazoa > Mollusca > Caudofoveata > Chaetodermatida > Chaetodermatidae > Chaetoderma > Chaetoderma sp. LZ-2023a. Next base: position 56,050,471 of record CM067369.1, read on the forward strand.
TGGACTATTTTTCAAAATTTACCGCTGGAATGACTGGCCGCTGGAATGACTGGCTCGGTTATCGAGCCAGGCATCCAGTGGTAACGCTTCTTAAACAGTGTTCTCTTGGCTTGCAAGTGGACATTCCTCAAGACCACTGCAGAGGTCGGTTTTGGCTGGCTTGACCATTAAAGGGTTAAAATTCATTCACTATTTTCTACTTTCTCCATTGTACACTGACCAGGACTGAAAAGTAGCACATGTGAGGGAATGATTATGACTTCACCTAAAGGCACAACTGGTACTTAACCATAGTAACTGGTTAATTGGAAGATTCCACGATTCATTTAACATCTGCGTGATAACAAGTGCTCACCTTTTAATATTGTTAAATATCATGACATCAACACCTTTATACAACATTGAGGTCAAAATGCACACCAGTCAGTCAACTAATTCTTGTTAAGGGCAACTTGGATGCAGTACCATAACAGTTAGCAGGGTTTTGATCTCCAGGACAGTTTGGGATCGGTCTATAAGGGGCCGTCGCCTCTCACACAAAGGGGTGATGGAGGTGTTTGGAGGGGGGGGGAGGGATCTGACAAATTTGAAAATTGGATGCATCCCCTGCATTCTGAACATAACCATTTCCCGCAGGTTTGAATACTACATAATGTATGTACTTGTACAAGTATATTTCGGGTGGGGTGGGGGCAGGGGCATGACCTTTGCCCCAGTATATACTACAATGTAAGATGCATAACATTACCATGACACATTAACCCTTTAACACTCATAGCGGCCAAAAGCGGCCTCTGCAGCGGTCTTGAGGAATGTCCGCTGCAGACCAAGAGAAGATTATTTTTGAAAATTTATTACTAGAATGACTGGCTCGATAACCGAGCCAGTCATTCCAGTGATAAATTTTCAAAAATAATCTCTTGGTCTGCAAATGGACATTTTCTATGAGAAAACTGAAATATTCTTGAACAAATTCAAGTGTTAAAGGGTTAAAGAGCACGCAAATGGAACATTCCAGTCAAATCATTCACACCTGGGTATTAAAAAATGTACAAACCTTAAGATTTCGAAGATCTCCCTGTAGTAGTATTAAGATGAATTTCTTCCCTTGAAAAAGTAACCGTCCATTTAATACAAGTTCCTCAGTCCATGCTTTAATCTGTTTGACGTATCGTGATTTGGCTCTCATATGGTCCAGTCGAATAATTATCGTCCAGGTTGAAAGCTCTTGTTGAGATGGAAGTTCTACCTTTCCTGAGCCTGAGTCACAGGGTAAGAATATTTGAATACAGATTAACCGCCTGTCACTCACTAATGACCAAGAAAGGTAAATCGCAATCACAGAACATGACAGCTTACACGTGAACAGAATAATATTTTGATTACGTACCGAGCCAGTTCTATCAGTAGTAGGAAGTATTCAAAAGTATTTCTCTCTTCACCTGTGCTACTGCAGGTCATGTATTCAAAGTTTGTGACATCAATGTATGTTACTACCTACATTAAGTCTAGATCGATGTTAAAACATATTTATCCATTTATCGCTTTCACCAATAATTTTCATGTATCTCAATCTCATGGCAAAGAATCTCAGACAGCAATGACTTCAAGTCATAATAATTTCAAAATATTCAACATAATAGGCTTGCGAGATTACATGATTAAATCGAAAATCGTGATTATGTTTTAAATCGCGAATTTATATGATTAAAAATTAAATAATCGAATAATCGTGAATATTTTCTATTGCATAAAATATTTCAAAACCTAACGTTCAATTACTTTTTAATACCATCGGTCAGTAAAAATGGCATTTTGCTTAGTGAATGTATGTCCATTTGCAGGGCAAGAGAAGACTATTTTTGAAAATGTATTACTGGAATGCCTGGCTCGATTAGGCATTCCAGTGATACATTTTCAAAGAGTCTTCTCTCTGCCCTGCAAATGAACTTTTCTAAACACCATTGCAATTTTTGCCATTGATATTCTTTTGTTGTTAGGCCTATGTCTTGGTAATTTTTATCCAAGCTGATTAATCGAGTAATAACGATTATTTTTTAATAATCGATCGCGATCACTCAACGCAATAATCACGCAAGCCTACAACAGACGATGTTATTATTCATGGATTTGTCATTGAACGGGTTGGTACTCAAGCTCTTGAAAAATGACCTCCAATGGTCTTGAGGAATGGCCCTTTATAGACCAAGAAGACTACTTATTAACATTTACCACTGGAATGACTGGCTCAATGACCAAGCCAGTCATACCAGTGGTAAAGCTTAATAAAAAAATAATGTTATTAAATAATGACAAAGGTCAGAACCAGCCTCTTCAGTGCTTGACAAATATCCATTTGCAGACCAAGATAAGGCTTTTTTTGAAAATTTATTAATGGAATGACTGGCCTGCATCATCAAGCCAATCATTCCGGTGGTAAATTAAAAAAAATATCTATCCCTTCATCTCTCCAATGGATATTTAACTAAACATCTGCAGGTCAGTCAGCTTGCCAAAATCTTTCTACCGGTATGCAAATGTCAGTGTTAAAATATGAAACTTGCACACCAAGGTTTAGTGAGCCATAGTTCACCATGCTGAAAGTTCTCATAAATTGAAGAGATGTTGATCTTACATAACTGGATGGCTCTTTGTTACTTAACCCATTCGCCGCTGAATTCACCATATCTCATTTTCAAGGCAACCGTACAGGAGAACTGTTGAACATTTTGAAATTAATTTGCCTGAAAGCCGTTGCTGCCTCTTTCAGGCAAATTAATTTCAAAATATTCTACAGAATAGGTTTTATATCCTAATGACTATACTGTTTCAGGGGTTAGTCGGTGAAAGATTTAATGGTCATTTAAACCCTTTCACTGATGAATTCCCATATCTCATTTTCAACGCTACAATACAGGAAAACTTATTGAATATTTTGAAACTAAATTGACTGGAAGCCATTAGGCAGCAATGGTTTCCAGTCAAATTAATTTCAAAGTATTCAACAGAATAAGTTTTATATCGTAAACAATATACTTTTTCAGGGACTTGTCATTTTAATTAGATATTTGCGGGCAGCATTATTTCAGATTCTACTGTCTTCAGTGCGCAATTGTCGGTGCAAAAGCATTCTCATTTACAATGTTATATCCTTCTGGCTTCCAAGGTAAATGGAGTATCCTAGAAATCATATAATAAGTGCATAGCGTAGTTCAACACTAAATGTCTATTGGTGCAAGTGAAAAACTATATTTTTACAAGTTTACTGAAAATTGTTGCTCTCTACAGCAACAATAGCTTTCTATCAAATTGTTCTCAAAATAATCAGCTGATAATACAACTGTCACTAGGCAAAGATTTGATAATGATTTGAATGAAAGTCTACAAATCTACACCTAGTATTGAACTATGCATGCAGTTACTATGCACTCTCTAAGAAGCTCCACCCACATCGAAAACCAGAAGAACAATGACCAGCATCAGCATTATGAGAATAGTTTTATACCGACCCTTGCACAGCGAAGACAATAGAATCCATATCAAGAGGGGACCCTCCATCGCCTGTATCGCTCACCTGGAACATAGCCATTTCAACTAGAAAGGCCATCACCTATAAACAGAATCCTAACGTTTTGGGTAGAATTGCAACAAGAACACAGATGAGTGCTACCAAATTTGGTTAAGATCGGTCCAGTGGTTTTCGAGAAGACATTTTAAATTTACCATTGCCTTATCATGGGAGTTTTTGGCAGGAAAACAATCCAAGATGGCTGTCAACCTGTTATCTGACAGCTTTGAACGTGGCAAATTTGAAATCACCATACACAAAACCAAAATAAAAACCAATTTCGGCTTCAAAATCCATTATTGAATAAAAATTCCAATAAAACTACCAAGATGCTGAATTCTGATTGGCGATGTTTTTAATTTACTAACATGAACAAATTAGAATGACCCTTTCCATAATCATATTTCCCAAATTTCGGCCTGATCCGTTCAGCAGCTCTGGCAAAATAGCTTTTGCGAAAACTAGCTCGTCCAAGATGTCCGCTTAAGCATTTGGACAATCAAGATTGCTTGAATAAACTTTGGTTCAGCTTTTGCCCCTGATGCTGTTTCATTAGTTTGGAATAGATCCCCCAAGCAGTTTCAGAGATGATTTTCAGACATTTCTAAAAATCGGACAAAATCCAAGATGGCTGCCAATCGTCTTTGTTTGAATAATATGGATCTCTATGCCCTAGGGATGCTTCCTGTCAAATATATTGGAAATCGTCCAAGTGGTTCTCGAGAAGACATTTTAAATTTCCTATTGCTTTAGTATTATTTTGCCGGAAAAAAGATTTCAAGATTGCCACCAAACAGTTTATCCGACACTTTCGAAAGCGGCACATTTTTAACTGTCTCAACTGCTACAAGCCACCGGACAATAATTTCAATGAGCAAAAACTGACTTGCCAAATATTCTGAAAACAATTTGACTGAAAGTTGTTGGTGGCACAGCCACCCAACAACTTTCAGTCAAATTGTTTTCAAAATATTAAGGAGGTCCAGAGAATATATGGAATATATCATCTGCAAAAACGCAGCAGTGAGGCAGTTAATCAGAATACCCAAAAACATATATAAAAACAATTTTGGCTTCAAAATCTATTAAATACATCAATCCAATGTGGCCACCAAACATATTCAAATTTTTAAATAATAAGGAAAAATTAGTTACCTCTCCGGGATGTAGAAATTGTTTGAGTGTAGCTTTCGTGACCATCTCGGTCACTTCTTCAAACAATTTCTACATCCCGGAGAGGTAACTAATTTTTCCTTATTATGAATCATCCTGGGATCGGGACCAACTTTTTCGGAAATATATTCAAATTTGTTCAGCATTTCTGAAGAAGTCGCTTTCGCCAGAACTAGGTCATCCAAGATGGCCCCCGAAGCATTTGGCCAATCAAGTTTGCCTGAACAAACGTCGTTCAGCTGTTGCCATGGATGAGATTTTATGAGTTTTTCAGGAAAATGATCCAGGATTGCCGCCAAACTGTTTATCCGACAGTTTAGAAAGTGGTAAATTTGAAGTCTGTATATCCAAAAGCCTATATAATACCAATCCAGCCATTCTGGTTATGTGAGCTAAAAATTGGCCAAAATCCAAATGGCCGATCAGATTCGTTTGAACAAACTTGGATCTCTATGCCGTAAGGATGCTTCCTGCCTAATACAATTGAAATTGGTTTGACAGTTCTTGAGAAGTCGTTTAAAGAAAAAGTTGATCTCAGGACGATGGAAGGTCGACATGATATACATGTAAGCTCACTTGGAGCTAATAATGGTGCCAGCAAATATGTAAATAAAATGGCGGGTACACTCCACGTTAATTAAAGTGTCAATAAAGTAACAAATAGTCATAAATTTATTTAGGATCCATATCTTTTATCAATTTATGAGAACTTTAACAACTTAATGGTCATGACATGTCACGATAATTAACATTTTTGCTTATGGAATGTCCATGCACAAGACATTTTTAATCTCCCACTGGAATGACTGGCTCAGTTGTCGAGTCCATCATTTTGATGATAAAACTCTAGTCTTGTCTTACCCTGCAAATGGGCAATCCCTAAGATGACAGCACTGACCAGTTTCGGTCGAATTGGCCATTAAAGGGTTTTAACCATAAAACCCCCACAATTATTCAAATGTGCAAGCAATTACAAGTTCTGTTTCATCGTTGGATTAATCAGCTGGAGAATAAAATGGGCACAATACAGCTCCTAAATAAGATAACGTGCGTGCAAAACAAAATCAAACATGTTAGTTAGTGCAATTTTGAACACGATGTAAGTAATGTTCTGTTGATTATTTTGAACAGAAGTGGATTGGAAGACAATCCACTTCTCTTCAAATTATCCAAAAGTTAATTTTATTATGTTTTGGAAACATGATATTTCTGTGCTGTACTGAATGAACTATTAACAAATCTGATCCATGACTTACAAATTACCTCTCAACATGGGTGAAAGATGGCTATCTGTACCACACCCACAGGAGTCACACAAATCCAGATTATTAGCAGTGTGTTCCTCCAGTATCCGACTTTTAACTATATGTGTGTATTCTTCTTGTAATTGCGTCAGTACATCAAGAAGCATTGGATTATCAATATTTCTTTTCAGCACTGACATTGCACAATCTTTTAATGCTGTATCTTCATCCTGAGTAAGCATAGTCGAGGCCAGTGAAACAACAGGAATCTCCGCTGGATAAGTAGAAGGAATGTCAAATGTTACAGTTAATGGTTGCTTTTTAACAGTTAAATATTGATTTGATGATCCAAAACATAGTCTTTGGCATAATCTACAGTTGAACTGTGAGAGAGAGTCTGGCTCTGAATCCACAGCCCGAAGGTTAACTGTACAGGTTGTGCAGGTCGATGCATCTGAAAACAATAACAGCAAAACCATTCAGAGATTGCAGACCCTCGCAGTCCCATTTTTGTCACATTGTAAAAAGTTTTCGGATTTTCACGATTTTTGTGATCACACCCAAAGTTGTGGAAACCTAATGTATGAATAATATGACCACACCCTTTCCTGTGTTTCAAACAAATCAGACCAGTAGTTTCTGAGATTTCAACATATCCAGAATTTTATCTGATCTAGATCCTGGCTACTTTATCCAGATCATGACCAAAGTCTGGAAAGCCTCTTCCATGCCGAGTTCCTTGCTTGTGCTAAAATTTGAGCCAGATCGTATCAGGAGTTTTTGTGAGAAATAACTTGGGACACACAAATAGACCCGATTACAATACCCTCTTCCACTTACAGGTCAAGGGTAAATATATAATGTATATATTACATATTTTAGCACAACATTATATACATGTATGTTGGTATATTCTCCAAAACAGGAAACTCAGTGAATATTTTTAAACCTAAGATTGTATGTTTAGTCACAACCCAGAACTAGTGTAAGTATAAGTCTGTCTACAGTCTGTCTGTAAAATCGCTAATATTTTTGGCAAAGCTGCCTAATGTTGATACTATAGCATGCTTGCAATCTAAAATGTTAATGGATGAAGCAAAAGAGCCATGGCTTTAGTTTCTGTGAGATTCATTCATACTTACACATATATACTATATGATCAATAAAGTTTTGTGCTAGCCCTCTATCAAAATACAAGAATTTAACGAGCATGCTCTGAACCAACACCTCAATTCCGAACTCCTCCCTACCCGGCCGACAGTACCAGGGAGAAGAACCTGTATTCATTCTTGCAAAAGTTTTGGGTTCCTGATAGAGCACCTACAAAGAAGAAAACTGCGGTTCCCACCTCACGGGGTGGCCAGGAAGGGCCATCTATATGTTTAAGTATGAATGAAAATTTTGCAACTAAAAAGGGGGCTTTTTGTTTCTGCTTCGATTCATACTTACACATATATATTATATATGATTAAACAGAGATTTTACCTGTAAGCAAAATCCTGTTGGTGTAGGTGTGATCAGCAACTCACCCAGAATTACAGTCACAAGGTCTCCCAGCCACCTGGGTCCATCTGGACGTGCTGGTGGAACAAGGTTTCATGGCCCTTGTGCCATGGTCGTGGACAGGGTTTTCAACCCAGTCTGCATCAGCAGGGTCAGTAGAGCTATTATAAGCCTAAAGGTTTTCAGACAAAATGTTCTGCATCTGCTAGCAGCGGTTGTGGTGGCTGGGGCTCGTCAGAGGGCAAGGGATTATGGCCCGACGACCTATTCGCAGGAGTCAGTCTGGTATAGTGTAGAATCGGAACAGTCAGGGATGTAGCGTTGGCTCAAACCCATTCTATTTTTGCTTCTATGGTGGAAATGTTAAGTGTGCATGTAGTAGTAGATTGAAAACTAGGTCTTTTCATATGGCAGAGGCTGCAACAGCACCCAGTCAAATTAGCTCCAAAATATTTAACAGCATGTTTATTAAAATAGTAGACATACAATTTAAACATTTTGACGGATTATTAATTGCTTTTTGGGGCTAAAAGTCGATAGTTCTTTAAAACTTGAGTTTGTTAAGGAACTGCACTCTTTTAGTTGCAAAAGCTATTTATCAGGTGAAATCAGTTCTACAAAGTAACCATCTCAGGGACAGATCTGGCTTTTGCAATGTTCTAGCCAATAGATTAGCCAAATACCATTTTTGTTAGCCAATTACTAAATATTTAAGGCACATCTTTACTTCAATGTCAATTATGAACATGTTTGCAGTCAGTCGTCATCAGTTAATACCATCCGTTTTACAGTTTCAGTATTCATCAGTGGGGATTATGTGATGCGACCCGTGTGGGTGTGTGTGTGCCTGCCGTGTGTGCACTTATCGATTGTAGCGCATCTCCTTCTAGACCGTTTAAGATAGAAACTTGAAACCAAACGGATGATTATACCTATGGATAAGGATGTGCATGACACTTTTGGAATTTTGTTCTGAAACCCACCCACCCCCGGCTGGGCGCAGGGGGTCAAAAGGTAAAAATTAGCCAGTAATTATCGATTGTAATGCAACTCCTCGTAGACCATTTCAGATAGAAACTTGATACTTTGTGGATGATTGCACATATGGACAGGGATGTGCATGCACATATGGACAGGGATGTGCATGACCCTTGGAATTTTGGCATGACCCCCAGGGGCAGGGTCCTAATGGTGCCAAATGTGGGGTCAAAAATTAAATTTTTCCAAAGGTTGTCATGTCACATATCATTTTCAAGCCAATGATGAGTAGACTACAGTACAAGGAATTATTTTGATCTTGGGTCAAACTGAGGGTAGGGGCCGGGGTCAAAAGTTGGCACCATTCGATTGTAATGCAACTCCTTGACTATTTCAGATAGAAACTTGAAACTTTGGGGATGATTGCAAATATGGCCAGGAATGTGCATGACACTTTTGGAATTTTGGTATGACCACATGGCTCTGGGGGTGGGAAATGTGGGGTAAAAAATATAATTTTTCCAAAGGTTGCCATGTCGCACATCATTTTCAAGCCATTGATGAGTAGACTACCGTACAAGGAATTATTTTGATCTTGGGTGAAACGAGGGCAGTGGGTGGCGTCAAAAATGGGCACCAATCGATTGTAAAGCAACTCCTAGACCATTTCACATAGAAGCTTGAAACTTTGGGTATCATTACACATATGGTCAGGGATGTGTCTGGCACTTTTGAAATTTTGTCATGAACCCCAGGGAGACTGTGGGTAAAAAATTAAATTTATCCAAGGGTGGTCATGTATTGAAGGAAATTTCATATTCGAGATCTAACAATACTTACCATTGCATTACTCATTGATAATACAGCTATCCTGATAGCTGGCTCTAGGAATCTAGATTTAGTAAGCTTTACCGGCTCCTGGAACCGGGTATCCGGTTCCTAACAACCGGGTACGCGCCTGCCAGACACTCATATTGTTTGCATAGCTACCAAACAAGAGAATATCCATCCATGGCTTGCCTCCGTGGAGCTGGGAGGCAGGGTCCGTAATGTAATGGTAAGTAGTTTTAGATCTCGGAGAAAGGAAAATTGAAATTTCCTTTATTCTCCTTCGATCATTACTTACCATTACATTACTCATAACACCAGATTTAATCGGTAACCTGGTGGGAAGGGGCAAGCCATACAAAGCCTCTTTTGCCCCTGGAGAAAGAACGTAGACCTAAACTTGTCATATGGAGATCTAAAATGACCGACAACTTCTGGGACCGAATCACATTCGCATCACCACTCACCCACCCCCAACCCCCTTTTCTCCTACAAAATGGATAGAACTCACAAACATGCATCTCGCCTGAAACACAAATGTGCGAAGAGGGTTAACAGCTCTTTACACATATAAGCCTGGGAATGAGCATGAATATATAAGATGAATGATCATGATATATAAACATAATACAAAAAACTGTCAAACTTGAATTACCTCACGAATTATGGATTCCAGACGTGGAGCCATCAACCAACATACTTTCGACCAAACGTGTCCTATACGGTTGAATTCCTCTCGCTTGACCATGTCTGTTCTTACTACTTTCGCTTTTCAAAGTTATCAAAAGGAGATGAGCAGTGTGGCCACTAGACTATCATTTCAAAACAGCTAAAGCGAGTGGATTGGCAGAGTCTGACACATCCCTCATATAGTAATCCATGAAAGAGGACTCACCATCCATTGTACAACGGCCATGATGTCATCTAACGGGACAACATTGAATAGGGCAGTCGAGGCGGCTATTCCTCTAACGTCGTAATCTCGTGGAATGCATTCGACTACCCAGAGACATAGTATCCATGGATGCGGTGCAATATGGCTTCTTATGGCAGATCCACAGTTGTCTATCGTAGAGTCCGTCCGTTTTTTGTACTTGGATCAAAGCATGGACTGGACACCAGGCACTGGCATCACGATCAAACCAGCTTTGGTATAATGATCGGTTTGCCGGGATATTTCAAAGATTGATTCTTTGACATAAACTCTGCTCTTGGTAGCAATCGCAGACCCTCTCCGGAGACAATAAATCAGTCCCTCTCTCCGGAAAGCGCATGGATCTCACTGCGTCTTGTTGCTGAGGAAGCTGCCAATAGAAAAACCGCCTTTAGAGTCAGATGCTTTAGACTAGCCGAACCCAAAGGTTCCAAAGGGTGCTTGGCCAGTACATTAAGCACCAAAGATAGACTCCACGCTGGAATGACTACCGGTTGTCTCGGTCGGAGATTGCTCATTCCCTTCACCATCACATTCAACTGGGCCACCTCTGGACTATCCCTGCTGGCTAAACAAGGGATAACTGATGCCAAAGCTGACTTGTATCGAGCAATTGTGACAGGAGCCAGTCCTGTAAAGAACAGCTCACAGAGAAAGTCTGCTATTTGCTGAATAGTGGATTGAAAGGGATCAATACCCTTTCCTTCACATCACTCTGCAAATTTGTTAACCTTGTGGTTATGACTTGAAGGGTGACCTCCTTCTCACGGCTGCGATGAAACTCGCAGCCTGGTGAGAAAAGCCTTCCAACGTGGAACGTTGTTTGATAACATCAATGCAGTCAATTTGAACATTTCGGGCCGCTCGTGTAGGAAGCGGCCCTTGGCCTGGGAGATTATGTTCAGAATCTCGGGCAGCTGCACTGGATTGTCCACCAGCAGATCCAGGAGATCCGTGAAGCACGGCCTGCTGGGTCAAAATGGTGCTATTAGCAGGACCAGGCACAGCTCCTACCTGATTTTCACCAAAACCTTCGGTAGAAGAATGGTGTGCGGATACGCGTAAGCGTGCATCCCTCTCCAGCTTATCGCCAGAGCATTTGTATCAACGGCATTTGGGTCTGGGATTGACGAGACATAAGTCATGATTTGAGCATTTTCCTTTGTGGCGAACAAGTCCACGTTTGGTTTGCCCCAATGCTCGAAGATCCTTTGTAGAACTGGAGGGTTGAGAGACCATTCTGTTGGCAGAATTCTCTGTCTGCGAGACAGAGTGTAGCTCGCGGGGTAGTGTCGGGCCGTTCTGGTGTCTGATGTCGACTTGCCGTGCCGCAAGTGCACGACGAATGATAACGCTGGTTAGCTTCCGGTCTCGGGGTGACGGATCCTGTACGATACTGCCCTACGGGTAACAAAGACCGGCTCCTAAGGCCGGTGGAACTCAATCATTCCGATGGGGTCGTGCGACCATCGTCGCGAACATTAAACACAACGGTCTCATCCCAAGAGTTTGTGTCACCAGTATGCCTGTCCATTGCAATTTCGTGATCTATTGACTTACAAGATTTGATTGGTGACTTAATTAAACTAAGTCTATACAATAGTTTTACCTAAACAGACCGTCAAGTATGCTAGATAAAAACAATGAGCATACGAAAATACAAGACATAGAGACAGCCTGATGAACTTTTAAACGTGGGGCTCCCGGAGGTACCACACAGACTCGTAGGTCCGCAGGTGTCCCCGCAAGGGAGGCTCCCGTACGAGACTTAACTAATTAACTTAATATAAGCTATTATACCTCTAAGCTCAAAGGAAAGAAAATTATCTTTGTAGTGACGGAAAATCATGTGCCTTACGCGGGCACTACTCCTAGTGCTAGTTTGGGTGAGGAGCATTATCCTCACGTGGACCGTCGTCGCTGAATCCCATCACGGTAAAATATCGCCACTGCTTAAAGCGGGAGAAGAGTAGTGGTCGAAAGGGGCCCACTCTAATATTTAACCAAAATGCTGTAACGAAAAGACCATACCTAGTGAGATTATGACTATAAGGGTGTGTGCTGTTTTACGTGAAGACAGGACGAACGATTCCCGAAGGATTCCCACGTCACCGTCTTATGTAATTCTCAGTATGCTGAATTAGTAGTTGCCGCTATTATTTATGCGGGCCTTCTTCTATGCTTAACCTAACATTTTGTTTTTAGAGACAAGAATTATTTTAGGCCGCAAATGGCTGGCATCTACCTGGCTTTTAGATATGGCTGTCATTGAGAACAGATCCCCTAAGACATCAATACTGAAGACAGCGTGCATACATGTTATTACAAGATCTCAGAACTGGATAAGAATCCGGACATCTTGCTCCGTAGCCACATAAAACGTCACAGGACACTGGTTACTTTTCACAAAAGGATTTTTAGGCAACTGATCTATCGTTATGGTGGGGGTAAGAAAGACGAATACACACAGTAAATGTCCTTCCCATGAGGGCGTGGCAGATCTGAATATCATGCCCAGACATTGTTACGGAATTCGGTGAGGATGCGCATCTCGCCCGTCACCAGGTCCTATGGAACTAACTTTTTAACCTGTCATTAGGTTTAAACACAAGTTGCCCAGCTATGCATTGCGGTGCGGTAGGATTGTTCAGCAGATTAAAAAAAATAATAATTAAGATATGTTTTCGCAGTGCTTTCCTACATTGGCAAAGGTGCTAACTACTGAGTATCCGAAGATACATGGGAAATGTGTGTGACACCACACCCTGGCCATCACTGCTCGGAAACCCCAATAGTTTCCCAGGGTCGGATCAGTCCGTGGTGCGGATTGGGACATCCAAACAATTAAGAAGCCATAAGGCTTAGTGGAAAATGAAGAGAGACAATAACTTCAGGAATATGAGGCCTTTTAGACATTTTGGCCAATCTTACACAACCTTGCCGGAGTGCGGGGCTAAATTATCACAACTACCAGAGAAGAGGCATACACTACGTGTTTCTTAACGAAGAAATTGTCTCTAATCATATTAAACCTATCCTATCGAGCTGAATAGAAGAGGTTTTTAGTCGGTAGCATGCCGGGCTAAACAGAGTATAGCACGGACAGCGACCTCAGTGAAAAATTGTTGGTGGCGGGAGAAAGTGCTGCATATATAAATGTTGCTGGTTTCCTATGTGCACAGCAGTCCTATATTTTCTACAATTAAACAAAACATATGAACTGATGGCCACTGGCCATATATAAACTAACCAGAACAATTAATACAGTGTGAAATAATCAGAATAATATATCTTTAGTACAGGTTAAAGAACCTCCTACGGTGCGGTTAGCGAAAACACCTTACAGAAAATAAGAATAACTATAAACAAATACAGAAATTATAACTAGCCGTCCTGAGACCGTTATGGTACCTTTTAGTCATCGGGACCATTTATACAGATACGATCTAATTATCACAGATATAATTAACGGAATAATTAAAATGTCAAGTATAGTTACTTGAATATTCGGAAGCCATTCTTAAGTCTGGGCTATCGTGTTACTGAAATTGATACGTCACTCTAGGTTGACGCGAGTTGATGCATTCCCTGGAAGCTGGAAAGCTCCCGCAGGCTGGTTCCCGCAAACAGGTTTCCTGCAAGCAGCTCATGATGGGAGCGGATCGAACTCAGGACTGTAATCACAATATAGAATGTCTAACGAGTAGTCAGCAAGAGATACAAAAACATTACTGCTGTGACGAAAGTTCCCGTACACCGATGGTACGGATGGAAGTTGACAACAACCCGATCATAAGCGGGGGTTGTTTAATGCAGATGAAGATACATAATTAAGCTTAACGGTGCGGAGTATGCTAACCAGCTCTGAAGACGTACCGGGCAAAGTTTTACTTGCCGAGGTCGAAAAGTTTAGATGAACCTGCATGACATCAGTGCGGGGACGGTTAAATAACCACTTTTTGGCGTGGTCGGCAGATCTGGCGAGTCATCCACCAAAGAACATCGCTGCCTCTACATATGTAGAATCATATTTTCAGGCCGGGAAAGGCTTCACCGCAAGTTTGCGTTCCGAATTAGTTCTTGATATATTTGTGAACAATATCTACAAAGTTCCAAAATTCTCCCGCAAGGAACGGGAGTTCCAAATTGCTTTAGTGCGGTGGGCTGGGTTACTGCTAGCTACGGGAGAGAAATCGCCAGAAAGCGAAGTGATCTGCGTAATGTCGCGCTGATCGTAGCTGACACAGGTACAACCTATTCAGCCCCTGGCCGAGGATGCTCTCAAGTTCTGGATCTCGTCTCCTTTTATACTACTCATGACATCACAGGCGCAGGCTCCAACCAATCATCGGTCGAGCAACAGCCAATCAGCGCGTAGCTAATAATAACGCAGTCGAATGTTCTAGAACATTCTAGAAGTTCTGCGTACACGTGGTTATGACGTCACTGTAATATTTTGAAGATAATCAAAAGGGGTTTTCCGTGGATAACTCAGCCATTTCTTAATTGATTTTGAAATGGTTTACAGATTCGGAAAGCCCGTCTTGATTAATGCCAGATTCGACGGGAACAGGTGATTAAAAAGGATTACATTGTACCATCTCGGTACACTAAAAGCGTCATCCCATCTTGGTCGTAAACTACGCGCTCTGTCAAAAATAGCATTTAAGCTCTCATAGCCTCATATACGCTTATGGCTCTACCCAGGGGGTGTGTGTTCAGGGAACGAATCCAGGATGGGCGGCGCGTACCCAGTTTGGCTGGTACGGCTGGTATCGGTCCAGTCGATCCGAACTACACCACCCCCTCCTAGTTTGACATCCGTGGCAAACGATCGCGCATTGCGGATCGACGCACGGATGTACGCCAGGCGGGAATTATAGACTTCCTGGGTAGGCGCGTGGCCGGAGAGGAGTAGTGACGCAATAGATGCATATTCAAGAGACAGAGCACAGAGAGATGCCAAAGAGGAGAGGGGAGGCATACTTTTAGTTTTTAATTTTTGACATGGAATTATTTTTCCAGGTCTTTTCTTTTTTTTTAATATTTTGGTGTGTGCTTTCAACTTTATTTAGCTAGTGATTCCTAAACAATAGCTCGCATGGGTATTCTCTTTGGGTGCGGATAATTATTATCTCCGCAGAGAACACCCAAGCTCCAACATACCACAATTTAAGATATATAATAATATAAAATATATATGTATATTAAATATATAATTTCCATGTAACATACCCTTATGGGGTATTTAAAATATTACATCCAAATTACTTGCGCACCCCGGGTAAATAAAGGTGTACGCAACACGTATCTTAAAAATATATACTTGTGGCCCGTTATAGCGGGTCCGCAACGGGCAGCTCTCGCTGACCCCATAGCCATCCTGACATCTAAGACAGGAAGAAAAATAATAAGAAAAATAGAACATAATAATAATAACTCAAAAGTTAGTTTATCAGGCAGTCCCAGCATAGCTGAGACTGCATGACGGGATTACAACATTATTGCACTGCAGGGTGTTGTTTTCTTTACGTCGCACACGCCGTGTTCCTACAACACCGGAGTCCGCAGTGCTCATTTTGTGTGGGACACAGCTGGGCAACTTAAGTGTGCAGCTGTGTAGGATAACTGTAGTCATCCTAGGGACGGGATTCAATTGATCTAACATATATAATAAAAAGAAAAGTATTTAAAAAATAAATTAATAATTACTAAGTTTCCATGAATCACACCACTCATATTCTGCTGTATCACAAATGATCACACCTCTTCTGCAAAATTTCCCCACTGAGTCTGGGTCCAGCGACTGATGGTAGTTGGTCGAGGTGGATGAACTATTAGTGCTGGGATGCGTTCATTATCACTGGCACTTTCGGAAATGTCTGAAGTGATGATGGCGGGAATATGAGTGTCTATAACGTCTCTCACAGTTACTGCGGGTACTAGAATATTTGTCCGTAAGGCAGCGGTGGTGCTAGTGAGTGTCGAGGTGGTCGATGCTGTGGTCCTCGTCATGGTCGTGGTGGCTGTGGTGGTTGTCGTGTCGATGGCGGTGAGTGGAATCGTAGGCTGAGGCAATGATGCGGGAGCGGATACGGCATGAGATGACAGCTTCCGAGACTTGGCATACTTCAAGAGACGATTTGCGGTAACATTGGGCACGGGCTGAATGTCCTGCGTGTGGGCGATTCGTCTTTTCCTCGCGTATGGTCGTTCCGGCGTAGTTCCCTTCCTGATGGCTGGATCGGAAAGACTGGGATGCTGGACGACACGGGTTGGAGTAATGCTAATGGATGCAGGCTGCGACGGTCCTGGTCCCTCGTCTATGGTCAGGTCAGGAGATGGTGACTGCGGGTAACTTGGAATCTCCATCTCCGTAGGTGTCGTGATAACTACCGAGATCTGCTGACTGGCTGAGATTGCTTCAGACACTACGGGTGCGGGTGTAGTGGCTGCAGTTTTGTGGCTGGTTACGGATGCGGGTGCTGCCGGACTAGATTCTGCGGAGGATTTATGCTTCTTGCTCCGCTTCAGGACTGGTGTAGATGTGGTTACTGGAAGTGGCATAGTGCTCCCCGACGTGGCTGCGGGTAGGATTTCACATCTTGCTGCCGGTCTGTTGCCCAAGGTAGCCACGGGAAGACGATGACTAACAGGATGTCTACGGGTAGTATTTTTCGTGCGGGCCATCTCGGTCAGGAGAATTTTAACTGGAAACCGAGATTCAAAACGCGTGGCTAAAACGGCACAATCCTCGTTTTTTTCCCCTGGAATTAATGTCACTTCTAACACACAGTGATGATGACGGAGCGCATGGGTCACTCTGTAGCGGGTAGCGGTATAGAGATACTGAGACGTCACGCAGAAGGCTGTCTGGAGGAGATGATCCTTGTTAACATGAAGTGTGTGGTCGGACTTTCTCGTAAAAGTTCGGGTACAGGGTTCACCGCTAGCTAATAACAAGCTGCATGGGAATCTTTTTGAAACTGGTACCGATTCTTCTTCAAACGAATCCGACAACGCTAAATCTTCGAGGAGTGACATCTCGTTCCCGCATGGTAGTTCGCTGCGGGAACCTTATTTAAAACCTAAAGCCCTATTTCTTCATTTTTAACTTTCCAGGCCAAGTATTGTAACAATGAAGTAATAATAATAATAACAGCAGCAATTAGTTTTCGACACGAAAGAAACCTAATGCTACTTGTTCTTCCCTGTTGTCGAGTTTTGATGGGAAGACGAAGTTTCAGAGTGCGCTTCCTCCTTTTATACTATTTGGTGACGTCATAGACGGCGGATGACTCTACCTGGAAGTTTTGACAGGTGATTCGGTCAGCCCTATATGGAAAGTTTCTCTTTTTTCCATTCTGATCGTCACTGGATTAAGTTTTCCCAGATAAAGGTAGTACTTTTAATTATAAGAGGAAGGGTTCACTAACTTAGTCTTATTGTAGCGCATTTAAAGTTTTCTGATCAACATAACAACAGGGTACTACTTATTCTCGCAGAGCATCACCCTTTAATTAGAGTGAGGCAGTTTTACAGATTGGATGCGTATAAACTTGCCTATTTTAATTTTAGGCTGGAGCATCCGATGGGGTGTGTGGGAGCCTGGTGACGTCAGCGGCAATTACCCTGACTCACCCTCGCCACTCCTCCATCACGCTGTGGTAGTTGCGCATTTGGGCGGCTCTTTGGATTAAATCGTTTGATCCAATTTACTGGAAATAGTAGTGGTTGATCGGAAACATATGTGCTATTTACGGCGATGGCTGAGATACTGTTGCTGAGGTGTAGTCCTTTGTAGATGCGAGATATGGAAATATATATATATGTTATACCAAGATCTTGTTGTATAATAATGTCCCTATTTGCGCGGGTTCTTAAACATGCGTCTTGTAGTTGTCTGTAAAGGTAGTTCTCAGCCCGTGTTGATTATGGACTGGAACGCAAAGAGAATTTTTGAAATTCTCCTTGTAATTATACTGTTAGATTTTTTACGCTGCTTTACCGGCCTGTGCGCTAATGATTTGTAGAACGCTAGAGCAGTTGAGTTCTTAATCAAAAATTTAACAGTAAAGTTGTAAGTAATTTGATGTGTGGTCTAAACAGATCTATTCAGGCAGTAGATCAAAGTTACTGATCCAGACAAGATAGCTGTGTTTTCCGAGCGGGAGAGCTGCCAAGCATTCTCCTCAATGGGTAGAACTAGCTCTGTCCCTGCCTAGACCAGAGACATTAATATCATTAATAATGGTTAAATTACAGTACAACTCGGAAGTGGGTGCACACAGTTTTACAATTTACAATGCCATCGTTTCGAGATTGTGAATACAGTCAACCTGAGTGTCTATGTTTCTGACATGTTGGTGATTTGAATCTGATACGCGTGGCTGGTTATCTGTGGATGATACTTGCGCTGTGGTGAAGGTGATGTTTTTATGGCCGCCAGGTGCGGGAATGGGGGTGGCGGGCTGATATCAAATTTATCGAATCTTGAGGGTATTTCGCTCTGGAATGGCCGAGCCCGTGGGCGGGACAGTTACTTTAGAGCGCAGATGACCTGTTGAATGCTGTCGTAACTTTGATCAATCCATTATCGAATTCAACTTTTCGGTAGTAAAATCCTACTCGTGACTGACGACAATGCGGGCATCTTGCTCTGTTAATAATATCGACTGTTATTATGTGTATATGATGTATGTAGATTTTGTCTGTTTCCGTACGCCGTCGGGGGAAAGGGAAGGGGAGGAATGTTGGACAAACGTTCCTTCCGTGACGCGTACTGTAGATGGCTGCAGTGCAATCCTTATATCCATATGATCAGTTCTCCCGTAACTAGATAAGAAGGTGTGTGCGGGAGATTTGTTGGCTGTTGTCTGTTGACGATAATGTTGTCGGAATGTCCGGGCTGCTGCATGATGCCAATGTTTAAGCGAAGTGGGCGCATTCCAGTTTTCCACGTCGGTGAATGCCGAGTCTGTTGTTCTTGCGGGAGGTGGGAGTTTGCGGGAGATATTATTTCTCCCACATCTTGTGCGGGTGGAACTGTTGCGGGAACTTTTATGTCTCTATCGGGAATTAATTAATACCGGTAGGTGCTGCTAAATGATGTTGTTGCCGGTGTTATAACCGAGTATGTATGTGATGTATGCGCAATGACAAATTGACGTTTCCAGCCTTGAGGGCAGGTGTATTCTGTATGTGAGGACGTTCTGTCTGTGGTGTGATGTCCTGACTGCTCACGGGGGAGTATGGTAGGCCAAATGGATGGGGTGGCCTTTGGACAGGGGGATGTTGTCATCTCCCATTACATGACGGTTTGTGTCCTGTCGTAGTTTTTAGACACCGGGAAAATTCAGGCCGAGAGTCTGCTGAACCGGCTGCTTCCCTGCCCACCGCGGGGGGGGGGGGGGGGGGGAGAATGTTGGTCGGTGCGGTGCGGGATGCCACCTCCTCTGCAGCAGCAGGCTCTCTCATATCTGAAGATTGACAGTCAACAGACGACGAGTGGAGTGTGAAATGGACTGGGCCGGTGATGTCCAAACTTGGTGTATAGATGAGGGACGCGAATTGGAGTGATGGCGGGGGTGGGACTATGGGAAAGGGTGTCCTTTGGAATGGGCGGGGTTTCGCGATTTTGGGAATTGGTCAGGTACACCTTGTTGTACGGTTTTGCGGTTCTAGACACGCCAAGGCTTCATCTAGCCTCTTCACTTCCATGCTATTCATCATATGTTCCACCCCATGGGAAGCATGGCTTGGGTCAGCCTCAGCCTCCGCTTGTGGCAACTCTATGATGGGGGCATAGCGTGAAGTGGGTGAGAATGGGAAGAGATCGGAGGAACAGCTTTTCCATCCGGTCCCTTGGACAAAACAAACACAAAGTTCTTCAGATACGACTTCCCCGATCGAGTAGACCCGTGCTGAGGAGGGAGAGGGCGAGTACGTATCTCGTCATCATCGTCAGCATTAGCCGCTTGTTCACCCGCATTCTGGCTTGGTAGAAGTGGGGTTGAACTGGCACCGCGGTGCTCTGCGCTAACCATGGAACACTTCCGTAGAAATATTTGTCTGGGTACCGGTGTCACGAGAAACGCCCAGTCCGAGCTCTGGTGCTGGGTCGTCACTGACATACGGTTTAAGTCGATCGAAGTGGATGACTGAGGTCAGGCCGTCCGAAGCACGGATACAGTAGGTTAAGTCCGACGTCTTACCTACTACCACATAGGGGCCTTTCCACTGGTAACTCAGTTTACTTGGCACGTTTGCAGACCGTCGTGAATCGTGTACCCAAACCATCCTTCCTGCTTCATACGGATCTCCATGCACCCTCCGGTCATGCCACGTCTTTTGCCGCCGGTGTGCAGTGGATAGTGTTTCTCTTACTAACTCATGGGCTTGTTCTATCCTCTGCCGCAAGAGTTCAACATAGAGAGATGGTGAATTTTTCTCTCCTGGTATCCGAGGCATAGCCAGATCCAGGGGTAAGGCTAATTCATGGTCTAACATTAACCGAGCAGGGGTATAACCCGTGCTGGAATGTACTGAAGTGCGGTAAGCCATGAGCACATATGGGAGCCGTAGATCCCAATCTCTACAATCAAGGCGTGTTTCCTTCGTAATCATCTCCGCGAGAGTTCTGTTGTACCATACCGTCTCTCCGGGGGTGGTATGGAGTCGTCCTTGTTTTGACGATATGGAACAATTTGCAAAGCTCTGATATGAGCCGGCTCTCAAAATTACTTCCTTGATCGGAGTGCAGCTCATAGGGCATACCAAAATGGCAGAACACATTGCTTACGCCTCTTGGTCTGGCAAAGCAAATGCTTCTACCCACTTCGTAAATTAATCTTGTAATACGAGGATGTATTTATTTCCGTCATCCGTTGTATTCAAGGGTCCGAGCACGTCGATAGCCACTCGCTCCCACGGTGCACCAATAATCTTAATTTGAGATGGTGCGATATGGTGTTGGCCAACAGCGCATCTTTGGCATGGGATACATTTGGCAACCCATGCCTTGACACTATCACGAATCCCGATCCAGTGGAATCTCAATTTGATACGGGCAACAGTCCTTTCCATGGCCAGATGCCCAGTGTTATCATGTAGTTGTTTTAAAATAAGATCACGATAACTTTCTGGGATTATCAGATGGTTATTAATGTACAGAACGTTATTTATTAATTGACATTCTTCGAACCATTGGTAATAATATTTTGCCGTGGTGGATGGTGGTGTTACCGATTCCTTGGGAGGACATACCCCCTCCTGGATCCACGCGTATATATTTCGTGTCTGCACGTCTGTTGGTTGGTGGTGTGTGATTTTCTCCGGATTCCACTCTGCACACCTCAATTCGGGGAACTCCAGAGATGGCTGTGTTGACTGTGTCACGGTGGCGGCCTCTTCGTGTTCGGCCTCCGTGCCAACTCTACTGAGGGCGTCGGTATTTCCATGCAATTTGCCGGGACGGTGAACAACGTTGAAGTTATAGGCCTGCAGGGATTCCTGCCATCTCGCTACCTGGCCCTCCGGATTTTTCAGGTTCCTGAGCCAGCGTAGTGAGGCATGGTCTGTAACTCTGTGTCTCTGTGACTGAAGAGAGCTTTGGCCACTCTGCTACTGCCTTAGTTTTTGACGGCTGGGTAGCCACTCTATCACCGGATATGACGTGTCCCTGGAACTCGACGCTCTGTCTAAAGAGATGACATTTCTTGGGTTTGAGTTTCAAATTGGCCGTGCGGAATCTGGAGAGCACGGTGTCCAAATTGATTAAGGTTTGCTCAAACGTCGGTCCGAAGACTATTACATCATCAATGTAACAGAGACAGATTTCCCATTGCAGGGGGGTTAATACCTGCTCAATGAGTCGTTCAAAAGTTCCGGGAGCGTTGCACAAACCGTAGGGCATCTTGCGGAATTGGAAAAGACCATCCCTACAAATGAATGCAGTCTTTTCCATGTCAGCTTCATCCATGGCTACTTGCCAGTAACCGCTAGCTAAGTCAAGGGTACAAAACCACTTGGCTCCGGACAAGGAATCCAAGGCCTGATCTATCCGAGGTAATGGATAAGTGTCCTTTTTGCCTGCTAGTACTATTGGGCTAGCCCATGGAGATGCTGAGGGTTCAATAATACCGGTCCGCAACATGTCGTTCACTCGTTGATGTGCTTCCGCTTCTTTATGAATGGGAAGACGTCGTACCGGTTGACGTATGGGCTGATTATTGCCTGTGTCGATGTAGTGTCGTACGAGATGAGTTTCTCCGAGATCCATGTCTCCGGAGGTAAAACTATCACGATATTTATACAGTAATTTCCGAATTTCATGTTTCTGTGATTGCTGTAATCCAACTGTGGCACGTAGATATAAATCATGTAAGTGTTCGGGTAAATCATCAGTCATATGCTGTGGTGTGTCAGTAGGTGTAGGTGATTCCAATGAGATTATGTCCACTAAATGGCCGCAGCGTACTCCTGGTTCCAGAGTGATGGGGTCTGCGGTACCATTGAACACTCTAAAAGGTATACATTCCTTATTAGTAGTGTCCACTATCATGCGGGGACTTGCGCATTGAGAGGCGCTCATGTAATCAGGGTCGGGTTCCAGCATGGCGATGTGTGTGTTGCTTCCTAACTGTGGTGCGGTGGCCCATAAGATTTGTTCTTGTCCCGGCTCAACTGTGGCTGTACTTGATAATACTACAAAACACGTGTCA
This sequence comes from Chaetoderma sp. LZ-2023a, assembly GCA_034401795.1. Lineage (NCBI taxonomy): Eukaryota > Metazoa > Mollusca > Caudofoveata > Chaetodermatida > Chaetodermatidae > Chaetoderma > Chaetoderma sp. LZ-2023a. The sequence goes on from CM067369.1 coordinate 56,073,421, forward strand.
TATAATGATGATACCGGTCCAAGAGGTATTCATCGGCCGTGTATGTCGAGTTCCTGTTGTTTGCAATGTATGATGGCTTCGCTGGCACTGAGAAAATCAGAGCCAAGGAGCGCATCGTTATGAATAGAAGCGATGACAACTCGCTATATGAATTGCATCTCCTCTATTTGGATGACTAAATTGACTACACCGGCTACGGGCACATCAGCTGCCGTAGCTGTCTGTAGGTAAATGTTTGTAGGTTTAAGGGGAGGCTTTTTATGAGGTGGGATGCTCTCATATAAGCGCTTGTTAAATACTGTGATTGAAGCGCCAGTGTCAACGGTGGCACTGGTGGAAACACCGCTAAACAGACAGGCACATTTGCATATCACTTTGCGGTGTACCTGTGGAAGAGTTTCCAATGACGCCGTCTGCGACAATGGTGTCAGAGCGGAATCATTCTGCACGCAATCGAACTGTTTCTGAATTGCTTCTTTTAAGGTGGAGGATGGCTGAGTGAGGAAGGGGCCAGTCCGTCGTCACCGCTGCTGTGAGGGCTGTGGTGAAGGCGGAGCTGGGGGTAGCAATGATGATGGAGATGTTGCTGTTTCTGGCTATGCAGTATTAGTCTAGACAGCGGTGTGTATGGGATGACGGATAAGCTCTACCTGCGCGAGCCATTTCTTGCAATGCTTCATTGGATGCTTTGACAAAGTTTTTCTCCCCGCCTACGTCGGCGTTTGCGAATCCATGAGGCCGAGTGAACCGCCCCTCCCGAGTCGCTGCTGTCTGTGGATGCGGGAGTTGATGTTGTGTGGGGTGGTGTTTTGCATACCACCAAGGGACACCGAGAATTCAGTGCCTTGGTGGCGGGACGTGGTGCTTGCAAAAACGTTATTTCAGCGGAGGTGCTACAACCTACCACTGCCGTTTTACAAAGGAAAGAAGGCTTGTTATGTGCGGAGATAGAGGGAGATGGCGATGCTGCGCATGTGGGAGGCATCGTAGGCATCGACATATGCGAAGCCGTGCATTTTGGTGTAGGTGCAAAAGCTGAATTTGGTTGGTAATAGTTGGCCACCGAACGTTGTTGTACGAAGGCCACAGTTGAGCCGGGATGCGAATACGGGCACCGAGGTAGCTCGCCTTTCCGTGCCCTTAAGAGTTTGACGGCTTCTCAAGTTGCGGTGTGCTGCGGTCAGGGGCAGGCATTGTAGGAGGTCGGTTAGGACACCGGTCCCTCCAATGGCCTGGCTGACCGCATCCGTAACAGGTGTTTGGTGGCGGTGCGGTGTTGGTGGTGTTCGTTGTCTTGAAGTGAGTGGTGGCGAGGTTCGTGCTGAGTGAGGTTACTAAATTTGTTAGTGCGGAGATCTGTTTGTTGATCTCGTCTATGCGTTCCTTCATGTTGCCGTTGGTGTTATTGTTGCGCTGGTTCCTGCGCCTGGGGGGGGCCCCATTGTAGCTTCCTCTACGGGCACGCCCCCTTCCTCCAGGCGCTTGATTCTGATTGGAATTTTGTACAGTTGTTTGTGGTGATGTTGGTAATGTAGGTGTTGATGATCTGGGGGGAGCATTAGTGGGCGTGGCGATAGCTGCACTCTCTACCTCGTTGATAGGGTGTAGTTGGCATCGGCTACTCTTTTCCCGCTCCAGAAAGATTTCTATTCGGACTGCGGTTGCCGTTAATTGGGCCAAACTCCTGTGGTCGGCAAGAAACCGTTTCTCTTTCAGGGCGGGTTCACCGCTTAATGCATCGATAAAGGTGTCTAGATGCAGATGTATTACGCCATCTATGTTGGTGCTAGGATATGCGCGGGTGACTAGCCTTCTGATTCGACTAGCTAACTCTGGAAGAGTTTCTCCCGCGCGTCGTCAGAGATTTTTGAGTTGTAGACGACTTGTTTCTCCGAGAGCTGTTTTCGCCAAATCGCTCCGTTAGTGCTCATTCCAATTGGGTGTAGGTGGGTGTGTAGTTAGTCCCGAGATCCGCAAGAACTTGAAGGGCTTTTCCGGAAAGCTTTGCAGCGAGATATTCACCCATTTGCTGATCGTTCCAGCGGTTAGTCCGACCTATTATCTCAAACTGTATTTTGTAGTTGGTCCAGTCATTCTCCCCGCTAAATTCGGGAGGGAGAATGAAGTGGTTGAAATCCGGGTGGTGGTGGAATCGGCGAGACTGACGAGCATTCAGCGGTTGGTCGTTGTGCAGGTGTTGGTGTTTCCCGTCGATGCCGATGAGCGAGAAAACGCATACTCCAATTCAGTGAATCCTGCCCCGTTGTAGAACCATAAACCGGGTCTATGGATGGGAGGCGGAATATTATGAAGAGTACGCGGACGTTCTTCTCAGGGTGACGACTGATATTCCTCATAAGGCCGTGGTGCAGTCGGCTGACAGTTGTGGTGTGTAGCATGACTGATGTACCGGCGAAAAGGTGGTGCCGATTCCTCCCGATGATGCCGCGGTGTTCCCCTCGAGTATAGCGTTGCGTTAGAGGGGGGGGGGGGGGGCAGAGCGGGGAGGTTGTCTGTAATATGGATTGTCACCCGGCCATATGGTCTCCGTAGATGACACGGGTGAGCGATAGCAGTCTGAAGGATTATGTATATGCCCGTAATCGGGTCTTTGTCGTGATCGTCCATGATTCGGCCCTGATGGAGGTGGCCTGTCGCGGACGTCCGACATGGTTCTAAACTCTATTCCCACCTGTGAGGCATCCCGAAAGGTGCCGTCACTGACAGGCGAAAACAGGTTATATTGCGGTATTGTTGATCCCGCAGGTGAATTTCTGCATAGTCGGTGAGCATGTGAGCCTGGAATCCATCGTATGACGCTACCTTGTGATCGAGGGAGTCGTCGCTAAATGGAGACGGTATAGAACTAAGCTCACTATACGGTGTGGGCATGAGTTCACTGCACGTTAATAATGATGTTTTCGGGCCCCACATTGGGCGCCACTTGTAGCTCGCGGGGTAGTGTCAGGCCGTTCCGGTGTCTGATGTCGACTTGCCGTGCCGCATGTGCACGACGAATGATGACGCTGGTTAGCTTCCGGTCTCGGGTTGACAGATCCTGTACTATACTGCCCTACGGGTAACAAAGACCGGCTCCTAAGGCCGGTGCAACTCAATCGTTCTGGTGGGGCCGTGCGAACATCGTCGCGAACATTAAACACAACGGTCTCATCCCAAGAGTTTGTGCCACCAGTATGCCTGTCCATAGTAATTTCGTGATCTATGGACTTACAAGATTTGATTGGTGACTTAATTAAACTAAGTCTATACAATAGTTTTACCTACACAGACCGTCAAGTATGCTAGATAAAAACCATGAGCATATGAAAATACAAGACATAGAGACAGCCTGATGAACTTTTAAACGTGGGGCTCCCGGAGGTACCACACAGACTCGTAGGTCCGCAGAGGTATCCCCGCAAGGGAGGCTCCTGTACGAGACTTAACTAATTAACTTAATATAAGCTATTATACCTCTAAGCTGAAAAGAAAGAAAATTATCTTTGTAGTGACGGAAAATCATGTGCCTCACGCGGGCACTACTCCTAGCGCTAGTTTGGGTGAGGAGCATTATCCTCACGTGGACCGTCGTCGCTGAATCCTTGCGAGAGGCAAGTGCCTCGTGCGGCCTCCGCCACGGGAAAATGTCGCCAATGCTCAAAGCGGGAGAAGAGTAGTGGCCAAAAGGGGCTCACTCAAATATTTAACAAAAATGCTGTAAAGAAAAGACCATACCTAGTGAGATTATGACTCTATGGTTGCGTGCTGTTTTACGTGAAGACGGGACCAACGATTCCCAAAGGATTCCCACGTCAGCGTCTTATGTAATTCTCAGTATGCTAAATTAGTAGTTGCCGCTTTTATTTATGCGGGCCTTCTTCTATGCTTAACCTAATATTTAGGTTTTTGAGACAAGAATTATTTTAGGCCACAAATGGCTGGCGTCTACCTAGCTTTTAGATACGGCTGTCATTGAGAACAGATGCCCTAAGACATCAATACTGAAGACAGCGTGCATACATGTTACTTAGTAAGATCTCCGAACCGGATAAGAATCTGGATATCTCGCTCCGTAACCACATAAAACGTCACAGGACATTGGTTACTTTTCACAAAAGCATTTTTAGGCAACTGATCTATCGTTATGGTGGGGGTAAAAGAGACGAATACACACCATAAATGTCCTTCCCGCGAGGGCGTGGCAGATCTGAATATCATGCCCAGACATTGTTACGGAAATCGGTGGGGATGCGCATCTCGCCCGTCACCAGGTCCTATGGAACTCACTTTTAAACCTGTCGTTAGGTTTAAACACAAGTTGCCCAGCTATGCATTGCGGTGCGGGAGGATTGTTCAGCAGATTAAAAAAAAAAAAATTAAGATATGTTTTCACAGTGCTTTCCTACATTGGCAAAGGTGCTAACTACTGAGTATCCGAAGATACATGGGAAATGTGTGTGACACCACACCCTGGCCATCACCGCTCGGAAACCCCAATAGTGTCCCAGGGTCGGATCAGTCCGTGGTGCGGATTGGGACATCCAAACAATTAAGAAGCCATAAGGCTTAGTGGAACATGAAGAGAGACAATAACTTTAGAAATATGAGGCCTTTTAGACATTTTGGCCAATCTTACACAACCTTGCCGGAGTGCGGACCTAAATTATCGCAACTACCGGAGAACAGGCGTACACTACATGTTTCTTAACGAAGAAATTGTCTCTAATCATATTAAACCTATCCTATCGAGCTGAATAGAAGAGGTTTTTAGTCGGTAGCATGCCAGGCTAAACAGAATTATAGCACGGACAGCGACCTCAGTGAAAAATTGTTGGTGGCGGGAGAAAGTGCTGCATATATAAATGTTGCTGTATAGTGTTTCCTACGTGCACTGCAGTCCTATATTTTCTACAAATAAACAAAACATATGAACTGATGGCCACTGACCATATATAAACTAACCAGAACAATTAAAACAGTGTGAAATGATCAGAATCATATATCTTTAGTACAGGTTAAGGAACCTACTATGGTGCGGTTAGGGAAAACACCTTACAGAAAATAAGAATAACTATAAACAGATACAGAAATTATAACTAGCGGTCCTAAGACCGTTACGGTGCCTTTTAGTCATCGGGACCATTTATACAGATATGATCTAATTATCAAAGATATAATTAACGGAATAATTAAAATGTCAAGTATAGTTACTTGAATAATCGGTAGCCATTCTTAAGTCTGGGCTATCGTGTTACTGAAATTGATACGTCACTCTTAGGTTGACATGAGTTGATGCATTCCCTGGAAGCTGGAAAGTTCCCGCAGGCTGGTTCCTGCAAACAGGATTCCCGTAAGCAGCTCATGACGGGAGCGGATCGAACTCAGGACTGTAATCACAATATAGAATGTCTAATTAGTAGTCAGCAAGAGATACTATAACATTACTGCTGTGACGAAAGTTACCGTACACCGATGGTATGGATGGAAGTTGACAACAACCTGATCATCAGCGGGGGTTGTTTAATGCAGATGAAGATACATAATTAAGCTTAACGGTGTGGGGTACGTCAACCAGCTCTGAAGACGTACCGGGCAAAGTTTTACTTGCTGAGGTCGAAAGGTTTAGATGAACCTGCACGACATCAGTGCGGGGACGGTTAAATAACCACTTTTTGGCGTGGCCGGCAGATCCGGCGAGTCATCCACCAAAGAACATCGCTGCCTCTACATCTGTAGAATCACATTTTCAGGCCGGGAAAGGTCTCACCGCACGTTTGTGTTCCGAATTAGTTCTTGATATATTCGTGAACAATATCTACAAAGTTCCAAAATTCTCCCGCAAGGAATGGGAGTTACAAAATTGCTTTAGTGCGGTGGGCTGGATTACTGCTGGCTATGGGAGAGAAACCGACAGAAAGCGAAGTGATCTGCGTAATGTCGTACTGATCGTAGCCGATACAGGTCCAACCTATTCGGCCCCTGGCCGAGGATGCTCGGAGTCCTGGATGTCGTCTCCTTTTATACTACTCGTGACGTCACAGGCGCAGGCTCCAACCAATCATCGGTCGAGCAACAGCCAATCAGTGCGTAGCTAATATTAACGCAGTCGAATGTTCTAGAACATTCTAGAAGTTCTTCGTACACGTGGTTATGGCATCACAGCAATATTTTGAAGATAATCAAAAGGGGTTTTCTGTGGATAACTCAGCCATTTCTTAACTTTTTAAATGGTTTACAGATTCGGAAAGCCTGTCGAATTCTGGTCTTGATTAATGCCAGACTCGGCGGGAACAGGTGATTAAAAAGGATTACATTGTACCATCTCGGTACACTAAAAGCATCATCCCATCTTGGTCGTAAACTATGCGCTCTGTCGAAAATAGCATTTAAGCGTGCGCATGCGCACTATGCGCTCTAACGAACTTAGTCGTTTTTATAACGCAATCTCTCTCATAGGCTCATATACGCTTATGGCTCTACCCAGGGGTGTGTGTTCAAGGAACGAATCCAGGATGGGAGGCGCGTACCCAGTTTGGCTGGTACGGCCGGTATCGGTCCGGTCAATCCAAACTACACCAGCATCCGACAGAATGATCAATCACCCATGAATGTGAGCTGCTTTCAAAAGAACCAGGGAGTCACCGACAGCGTTGCTGAGAGCTGTGACGTAGGTTGGTTTTAGAGCAGGCTGCCAGCTATGCCGCACAGTGATGTCCAGTATGCACACATTTGCACCACCCGCCCTTTTTAGCTAGACATCTTACAGGCTTCAGCTATGGCATCTTGGACACACTGATGGCAGGGCTGACATCAAATATCTATTCACAATATCAGAGCATATTCACAACTGAGCTCCTGATACAGGGCCTGACACTCAGAGTGAGTTCTTTTACATCCCCCATGGCACAGGCACCACATGAGACAGGACCGACGGCTTTACGTCCTCTCTGAAGGATGTGTCATTTATGACATATGGAAGGAATGCCTGAACGCGGGATCGAACCCTGCACTTGTCGATGGCATGGCAATAAACATAGCGATAAACACATTGAATAGGCCATATGTTTATCAAACCATCACAAAGTCATACTGCATTTCTGCCAATACAGTGGACTGATCTACATAGACAAGAACATGTTCGGTAGTGATTCCAATTACCGGTAGATAATCTCTGCTTCCATGTTATTATTATTAACTTTTTGAACATTAGAGGGTAATCTCTGTTCTAATCAACAAATATGTTTCAATTGTAATATTAGGTTTACTAATTACGCTGAACATTATTTGTTTTTTCTTGATATTATTAATTCAAAAAGTTCATTATCACATTGCTAGCTACTCCGTTAAAACACTACTCAGCTTATGCCTTCTTTTCAAGTTAAATCTGAGGAGTTTTGGCTCGCACCCAGTTTTCTGTGGATCAATCCTTTACCCACAAGGCAATTTTGTTGGGTACAAGTAAAGGTTTCATTTTGAAAAGGGCTGATCAAACTGGGTTTGTTGAGTATTGGTGTAAAAGCGGTGGTACTACACAAGACCTGGTTAATATTTTGCAGTCAAGAATAGTCAACGCCGTTCAGAAATTTCACCGTATCGTTTTCTATATCTGGGCCGGAACCTGTGATCTTACCGAGAAACGAGGCGACGGTTTTGTCTATTTAAGGACGGCCGATGATGAACTCGCGGTAGACCGCATTTGCCAACATTATCACCGTGCGATAGACATAGTAAGGCGCTACGGCCAAACACTGAAGTTTATCGATATCCAAGCGTATTCTCTGGTCCTGTATAATGAGCAACTGCACCATTTGAATCCCTGTTTCTTCAAAGACCAAGAGCTGCAACTGCATGACCAACTCTCTCTTCTCAATGATAGAATTGAGAAAATTAATGCAGATATTGGTGTACATACCATCAAATACAGTGTAGAGTTAATACTCCGTAGAAAATCTAGTGCACGTTATCATTATACTTTCGAGTTTCTGAAGGATGATTTGCATGCAGGTACGCTACTGAATCTGGTTTGGCTTCGGAAGATTCATTTAGACGTTCTCCGGAGTTGCACCACCATCGCTACTCAGTGAGTTATATTTTTCAGTAAGCATACGCTCACAACTTATTTCAGTAAGTGATATTACTTGCTCAGCGAATATTAATTTTGTTTCCCTGGTATAAATCAACAGGTGACCCATAATGCCGAAACCTTTGTGTATTAACACCGCAACTGTGGAGGAACTTAGTGCACTCCATAATATTGGTAAAATTCGAGCTGCTGGCATAGTAAGTTTCCGTGAGTCCAGAGGAGGTTCCATATCTCTGGCCGACATTAAGGCAGATCCTGATCGGCCTGCCACAGCTACAGTCCTTGAACGATTGCTCCATGCTGGGGACGTCGTATTCGACATCAATGATGAAGGCGCTGTTGGTGGGGTCGACTCGCACCCAAGGGAAGAATCCCTGGAAGAGCAAGTAGCTAGACTGAACATGGAACTGCTAGCTCAAGATATCAAATATAAGGCACTCCTTAACTCAACTAGTCGACAAAGGGGTGATCAGACCCTAGTTGATAACCTGGCTCCTAGAGGGGTATATACCCCTAGAGAACCTAAGAGGGAGTCGCGATCAGTTTCTCACCATGACACACTAGGACATCATCATCAGTTCGTAGAGCCTACTTGGATGGCTCTTCGTACAATGACTCTAGAATGTCATCACCCGGTCGAAGCTACTCTGATGGTCCTCCTCCACCTAAAATGTCAACTTTGGATGGAAAATGTGAGTGGAAACCATTTTTCATATAGTTTGAGCATACTGCTTCAAGGTACCGTTGGTCTGATACATATAAATTGGACATGCTCATCTCAGCTTTAAGGGACAAGGCCTTAAAGTTTTACTGCATCTGTTCTGTGCAAGTCCAGAATGATTACTTCAGTTTATGCGACAAATTAAGGTTGCGATTCGGGAAGAAAGATCTGCCCCACATCATCAGGAAAAAGATGCAAGATATTCGACAAGAGGGTAACTCTTTAGAAGAATTTGCAGATATCATTCAGGAGCTCACTTTAGATGGCTATCCTGATGTCTCGGAGAGTTTGGGCGAGACAATTGCCATTAATGCATTCCTACGGGGTGTTGAGCATAAACGAGCCACTCTGATAGCTATGGATAAAGATCCGAGCACCCTGGAGGAGACTGTACAAATGGTCAATGCAGCTGTCCATAATCAAAGATTGATCATAGGTTCCAGAAGACCTGAGGTTCAAAAGGTCTGTTTTCCGGACGATGCTTCTGGTTTGATGGAGGCAGATAATCTTGAGCGCCAAGCAGGATAGATAAATTAGAGAAAGATGTCGAAGGACTTAGGAAGGATATAGCGGAGATGAAGGTAGATGTTGCTAAGATTTTGAATCTTATATCGGGTCAATTCGGTCGAGGTCATTCTCCTCCAAGAGGGAAGGTCGTTCCATCGCGTTCCCCTTCTCCTCCCCTCAGATTGGGAAAATGCTTTAATTGCAATTTAGAGGGCCATTTTTCCTGTGAGTGTCCGGAGCCGAGGCATACACGGTTGCCATCACCTTCTGCTTCACCGAGATCTTTGCCTGTGCGATCATATGATGTTCGCATGTATGAGTTTGATCGTGACCCTATGACACTAGTCATTCCCATTAAAGTAAATGGTGTTTCCATTGATGCAGTAGTGGACACTGCGGCACAAGTGACAGTAATTGGCAATTTCTTTGCAAATAAATTACCTTACCCTTTAAAGAAGTTGGAGTCTATTTCATTGAAAGGTGCAGGTAGAGACAATATTATCCCTGCGGAAAGTGTTGAGCCAGTCACAATTGCATTAGGCTCTATGATGTTCAACTGGCCAGTCCTACTTGCCAATATTAATGATCCGATTATATTAGGCCTGGATTTCTTGAAGGCACACAAGGCCACCATTGATCTGACTAGACTGTGTCTGACAATTAATGGAGAACCGGTTCAAGCATCAATGTTGACAGCTCATCTCATGGGAGGGAAGCCCAAGTAGCTCGGGTAACATTGAAGCAGAAAGTGGTCGTTGGTCCTTCTGAGGCTGTGAAGACCACAGGCATTCTGGATCCGGAGGTACAGAATGATGTTGTGCTCCAGCCCTCATCTAAACTGGAGGGTCTGGTAACGCCTCATACAGTGGCCACTGCCAAAGATTCGCAGATTCCTATTTTGTTAAGGAATCTGTCGGCCCAATATATTACTCTGGACCAAGACCACAACCTTGACATTGTCACAGAAATTGAGGAGGTTTTAGACCCTGGAACAGAATTTCAACTTGTTGGTAACCCCATAAACCAGGACGGTTTATATACTTCTACAGCCACTGAGGTGGACATCCCTGTGTTCTTACACGATCTGTATGAGAGGTCGACATCGGGTTTATCGGAGACTGCACGAAATTTCAATTTCCCTTTCTCCGAGATCTAACAATACTCACCATTCTGTTACTTTCTGATACACAGCTGGCCTTGACAGCTGGCTCTAGGACTATAGACGTAGAAAGCTTTACCGACTCCTTGGAACCGGGTACTCGGCTCCCAACCGCCGAGTACCCGTCTACCATAGAGCTATATTGTTTGCATAGCCACCAAACAAGAGAAAACCATGGCTTGCCTCCGTGGGGCTGGGAGGCTGGGTCCGTAACAGAATGGTGAGTATTGTTAGATCTCTGAGAAAGGGAAATTGAAATTTCCTGCATTCTCCTTCGATCAATACTCACCATTCTGTTACTTTCTGATATACACCAGATTTGTTCAGTAACCTGGTGGGAAGGGGCAAGCCATAAATGCTACTTTTGCCCCTTGGAGAAAGATTTTAGACTTAACAACTTGACTAACGGAGACCTAAAAGGGCCGTCAAGTTATCGAAACCGAATCACATTCGCGTCACTGCCCACCACCCCCCTTTTTTCTCCTAAGAAAAGGGAGAGAACTCACGAACATGTATCTCACCTGAAACACAAATATGCCAAGAGGGTTAACTGCTCCTTGCATATCCACATGTATTAGCCTGGGAATGAGCATGAATATATAAGATGAATGAACATGATATATAGACATAATAGAAAAAAACCTCTCACTAATGAATTACCTTATGATAATTGGACTTCAGATGTACCGCCTCCAACCATTCACTGGTCCGGCCATCAGTGACACAATCTGGTTGTCATCCTCACGCTCACCATGCCTGCTTTAGGTTCTTTTCTAACCGAAGTGAAAAAAGGGTGAAGAGCAGTGTGGCCACTTAACTATCGTCTCAAAACAGCTAAAGCGAGTGGATTGGCTGAGTCTGACACATCCCTCATATAGTAATCCGTAAATGAGGACTCACAGTGCCATTGTGCAACGGCCATGATGTCCTCTAACGGAACCGCGGTCGAGGCGGCTATTCCTCGCACATTGTGTGCCCTCACGCCTTGCACCTGGTGCCCAGTCGCCATCTCATGAGTAGTCTGAATGCATTCGACTACTCAACGAGAGATAGTATCCATGGATGCGGCGCCATAAGGCTTCTTATGACAGATCCATAGATGTCTATCGTTCGACCGTAACGAGTCAGTCCGTTTCTTGTACTTAGTCAAAGCACGGACCGGGCACCAGACACTGGCATCACGATCAAACCTAGTTAACTTCAGTATTATGATCGGTTTGCCGGGATATCTCAAAGATTGATTCTTTGACATAAACTCTGCTCTTGGCAGAAGACGCAGACCCTCTCCAGAGACAATAAATCGGTCCCTCTCTGCCGAAAGCGCATGGATCTCACTGCGCCTTCTAGCTGAGGAAGCTGCCAATAGAAAAACCGCCTTTAGAGTCAAATGCTTTAGACTAGCCGAACGCAACGGTTCGAATGGGTGCTTGGCCAGTACATTAAGCACTAAAGATAGACTCCAGGCTGGAATGACTACCGGTTGTCTCGGTCGGAGATTGCTCATTCCCTTCACCATCACATTTAACTGGGCCACCTCTGAACTATCCCTGTTGGCTAGACAAGGGATAACTGATGCCAAAGCTGACTTGTATCCAGCAATTGTGACGGGAGCTAGTCCTGAAAAGAACAGCTCACAGAGAAAGTCTGCTATTTGCTGAATAGTGGATTGAAAGGTATCAATACCCTTTTCTTCACACCAGTCTGCAAATCTGTTAACCTTGTTGTTATATGACTTGAAGGTTGACCTCCTTCTCGCAGCCGCGATGAAATCAGCAGCTTGTCGAGAAAAGCCTTCCGACGTGGAACGTTGTTTGATAACATCCACGCAGTCAATTTGAACATTTCGGGACACTCGTGTAGGAAGCGTCCCTTGGCCTGGGAGATTATGTTCGGAATCTCTGGCAACTGCACTGGGTTTTCCACCAGCAGATCTAGCAGATCCGTGAACCACGCCCTGCTTGGCCAATACGGCGCTAAAAGCAGGACCAGACACGGTTCCTCCCTGATCTTCACCAATACCTTCGGTAGAAGGATGGTGGGTGGGTACGCGTAAGCGTGCATCCCCCTCCAGCTTATCGCTAGAGCGTCTGTATCGACGGCATTTGGATCTGGAATCGGCGAGACATAAGTCATGATTTGAGCATTTTCCTTTGTGGAGAACAAGTCCACGTTGGGTTTGCCCCAATGCTCGAAGATCCTTCGTAGAACTGGAGGGTTGAGGGACCATTCTGTCGGCAGAATTCTCTGTCTGCGAGACAAAGCGTCCGCCAGAATGTTCAATCGGCCAGGAATGTGAGCTGCTTTCAAAACAACCGAGTAATTCCTGCACCATTGAATCAAGTGCCACACTTTGATACAAAGTGTGGGTGACCTGGTCCCGCCTTGGCGATTTATGTATGATACTACCGTCGAATTGTCCGACCGTATCAATATCACCTTGCCCCTGATCATCGGAAGAAACTCTTCCAACGCCAGTTCCACTGCCATCATTTCCAACAGATTGATATGCAGCTGACTCTCCAGGAGAGTCCATGTGCCCGAGACCTGGTGTTCTCCCAGGCAGGCACCCCACCCTTCCAGCGATGCATCTGTGTACACGGACAGCTGGGGGCGAGGTAGGTGCAGCGAAACCCCTACTAGGAGATTCTGACGCTGTTTCCACCATAGCAGATGCGATATTATCGGCTCCAAAACTGGCACCAGTTTTGACAGGGGTTCTGTTCTCTGTTTCCACAGAGACATCAGATACAACTGGATAGGTCTTCTCATTAGAGCAGCGAACGGGATCACCTGCTCCATGGAGACCATCATACCCAGCATCTGAAGAAACCGCCTCGCCTGAATGTGGTTTCCCACTCGAAAACTCTCAAGGATGGATAACAGAGACACCACTCTGAGCTCTGATGGGTAAACCCTGCCCTCCTCGAGATCGAATCGCATCCCCAAATAAACGAAATGTTGAGTGGGTGTCAACTCGGATTTCTCATTGTTGACTATCCAGCCTAGATCTGAAAGTAACTTCAGAGTCAGAGCAGTATCCACGCTCAACCTGGCTGCCGAGTCTGCCTTGAGCAGCCAGTCATCTATGTAGGTGTGTAGCGCCCGTTCTCTTTTCTGAGAAACGCTGTCACTGCAAGGACCACTCTTGTGAAAACCCTCGGAGCTGTCGACAGGCCAAACGGGAGAACAGTAAACTCCCATACTTGATTCTGAAACGCAAATCTCAGAAACCTGTGCCAACTCCGGTTCATGGGAATGTGGGTGGAAATATGCATCTTTCAGATCGATCGACACACACCACATTCCCTTCCTCAATCCCGCCATTACCGATCTCGGCGTTTCCATCTGGAACCGAGGCGTATGGATAAACCAATATAATGGCCTGAGATTGAGTATGGGTCTCCATCCCCCCGTGCTCTTGGGGACAAGGAATATGTTTGAATAGAAGCCTGGAGTGTTCCGGTTTGCTGGTTTTATTGCTCCCTTCAGAAGCAAACCCGACACTTCCTTTTGAACGGCTTCTAACTTGTCTGGCTCCCTTGGTACGGGTGTCCAGACAGGTGCCAAAGACAAATTTTGTGGCGGAAAGTCCCACCACTCCGGCATGTAACCCTGGGATAACCATCCCAGGACCAGACTGTCTGACGTCACACCTCGCCAGGCCTCGACGAAACGCATGAGCCTTCCACCCACCATAGACGCCTCGACGTCTAACGGGGTTGTCCGGCTCACGGTCCGCTTCCCCCCCCCTCTCTTAACGAGAGAGAACCATTTCGGTCTCGGCATGGCGGGTATAACTGGCACCGCTGTTCCTGTCGCACAGGTGCGGTCCAGGCGGATATGAAGGGAGCTCTCGTACCCTCAGGTACGATCCGCTCCCTTCTGTCCGCCCTTGAAGGACTTACCCTTACCCTTCCCGCCTCTAGGGCGGTCAGGAGCAACCTTGGGGAGGGTAGGAGCCTCTACAACCTTCCTGGCTTTCTTAGCCGGCGGCGGCCGCGAAAATCCAGCTGAAGCAGCAGTCGCAGCAGGCTTAGCTTTCGCCTTGCCCTTATGCTTCTTTGGCGGTTGTCCAGCTAGCGGTTTCCCCACAGCCCCTAGTGCGTGCGCTTGCCGCACTAGCTCCAGCTGTAGGTTGACCGCCAACCGATTCTGCGCGATGCTGGCCGTATCCTCTAGGATGGCCCGCGCTTGGCCACCGAAGATGCTAGGCCCTGTCAGGGGCGTCCCAAGAAGACGCTCCCTGACTGCCGTAGCCGGACGCATATGGTCAATAACCATTTGCCTCCTGGATTTGGTCACACGCGCCTGCACCCTTGCCAGTGCGTCCATAGACAGCACCAAGCCGTCATTTATGCACGAAAGCACCACAGGTGGCACAGGGTGGCCTGCCCCCGCTTCAGCCCACACCGACTGAAGGAGACGATAAGAGTGGTTGACAGCACTCATAGCTGCCCTCACACCCTCGTCGCACAGGGACAGGACTTCCTCTTGGTGTACCTGGGACCTGTCCACAAGTGCCGGACAGGGGCCACCCGCTCCAGCACTCTGAACCCCCAGGACCCATCGGTCATCCTCAGTGACCGACGGCACTACACCATATCTGTCGTATTCCCCCCGCGGAACACGACACCTTGCCCGCACCTCCCTGGAGGCCGCAGGGAGCTGGCCCTTGGTCGCAAGTTGCTTGCTATAAATAGCATCCAACAACTCTATGAACCGTGGATCCAGTCCCACTGACTGGATCCGGGCCGCGGGCAAGATCCCCATCCGAATCGATGCAACCGACGGACGGGGCGCATCCTCCTCGGCCGTGGCCGAAACCACAGACGGGTCCACCCTGGCTAGCCAAGCCAGAGCCTCTGACCAGTCTATTTCAGAGGAAGAAACACCCGCAAACACGTCACCCGTTGACGTGCTCACGGGCCTGCCAGCCACGGCCTCCCGGTAAGGATCCGCGGCTGACACACCAGGCACTCCGGTACCACCCGGTCCCTCCGCCACCCCATGAACCATACCAGTCCATGGGATAGGTCCGCACGGAAAACCGTACGCACCCGTAGCGGACGCGGAACCGTGGCCAAACACGGACGCCAACGGCACCCCATGTCCGAGCGCCAGACCGGGCGAGATAGATGAGTACCACGCCCGGCCCAGCACACCGGTCACCGTGCCAGCTGGTGCCAAACCAACCGACACGGAACCGGTGCCCGGTACCAGATTGGCCTCAACCACAGGCGGAGCCGCTGCCCTGGCTTGCGCCAAGCCAGACGGGGGGCGGTTCCGTCCAGGACAGAATCGACCTCCATATGCGCCACCCGTGGCATCACAGGCCGCAGCAATAACTCCTCCTCGGCCTCCTCGTCTTCAGACTCCGAAGAGTCGTCACCAGACGAGGAAACCGCGGAGCCGTCATGGCGGACGGCTCCCACACCTGACGGACCGGCCACCACTACTGGACCACCCAGAGGTGGCCGCAGAGAGACAGAACCCGCCAGGCCGGAGCCAGATGGGACTGCCAGGGGGCCGTACGAGACGGCCCCCTCGGTAACCAGTCCAGAACCATGTCCAAGGACAGGGTCCGTACCAGGCATGGGGAGAAACTGCCCCCCAACCTTCGGTAGTAGTGACGACACCAGCGTGGGCAGAACGCTATGCAGAAAACCCTGCATAGCCGGACCGAACCACGCCAGCGGTGCCATCTCCGCCACCTCCAGCTGGGGACGTGGAGCGCCCCCACCGGCCGAACCGGACGCTCCACGATTTAACCTCGGACCACCTGACCCCGCGTCAGACCCAGCCACAGCCTTCTGGCCAAGGAACTTTACCATCATATCGATGGACCACACATTACATCTATGATCAAGGTTACAGGGCGTACACCTAAAACACACATGGTCCTTAAACACGACGCGTACAAACTTATGGCACTCGTCACATGATGGCGGGGCTGGCTTGGCCTATAAAATAAGCACAAACCTACAATAAGCAAGCGGAACGAGACACGGATGGAAGGCAGACAATTAATTTTCAAATAAATTAACCATAAATTAACTGTAACCCTCCCGCACCCCACCTCGCAACGTTACAGCAAAGATCGCATTGATTATGACGACAAGAACGAAGCGGGCATAAATACACCCATAATTGATCCTCCAGGATGTATCACGGCTCCAGGAATCATATCGCATAGCATTCGGGGTATATTTACCAATCAAATAAATTATACTCCTAACGAAAGCCGACACGATATGTGAAGAAACAACAAAATGTAAACAAACTGCTGTAGCACACGGTAAAACCGCAGACCACGCATCTCTCAAGAATTTTGACACCACCGATCATTGCAAACCGATCGTGATCACACGTAAACTTGACCATTCCAAAGTTTTCTGGTACCATTTTTAGTACGCAGCACCCAGAACAAGATGCGCGAATTAATGAAAAATTTTCTTCACATAAACATCCGAGCATCACAGGTGTGACGTCACCCGCTCGGACCCTACGGAAAACGATGTGAGCCGATATTCGTGTTAGAAATACTGTAGCAAACACCTATTTTCATATCTGCCGATCGCCTGCTGGGGTTTAAAGAAGGCGATCGTCTGGCATATCTCGTTGTTAGCACACGTCCCAGATTCTATGGGGTCAGAAATTGGAACATGCGACACAACGAAATTTAGAGACCTAAGTCTTTTAACTATGGATAATAAGGAATTATACAACCTGGTCTTCATTGGCGGTATTCTCCATTTTATCCAGTTAGATCCTTTTAAGAACGCACAACTATCAATTCACAGATAAGACTTAGATTTCCTTTCACAAAAATTTAAAATCTTTCCTGCAAAAAAAATGTGGACAGCTCTTGTTGCTATGCAAACAAGAATGAGCTCTATGGTAGACGGGTACTCGGCGGTTGGGAGCCGAGTACCCGGTTCCAAGGAGTCGGTAAAGCTTTCTAAGTCTATAGTCCTAGAGCCAGCTGTCAAGGCCAGCTGTGTATCAGAAAGTAACAGAATGGTGAGTATTGATCGAAGGAGAACCAGTCTTTGCAAGTTAAATCCATGTTAATCGAGTATCAGGATGCATTTGCAAAAGATGATCTTGATTTAGGTTTGTTCAAGGGGATAAGACATAAGGTTGACACAGATAATGCACAAGCTGTTCGTTCTAAACTTAGACGAACTCCTCTTGGTTTTGAGAATGAGGAAGAGAAACACCTTGCGGAAATGTTAGAGAAAGGTATCATAGTTCCGTCAAAATCTGAGTGGTTGTCAGCTCCGGTATTACTTCGGAAGAAAGACGGTATCGTGCGGTACTGTGTCGATTTTCGAGCTCTGAACAGTCTAACTCGCAAAGACCATTACCCCCTACCAAACACTGAGACATGTCTGGATGCACTTGGTGGGGCTAAATTCATCAGCACACTTGATATGGCAGCCGGGTATTGGCAGGTCGAGGTTGACCCAGAGGACCCCACAAGCTCGCATTTATCACAAGATATGGGCTCTTTGAATTTGTCCGGATGTCATTTGGTACGTGCAAAAGCCTGGCTACCTTTCAGAGGGTTGTTCAGCTGGTATTGCAAGGTCTTAACAGGTGCGAGTGTCTTGCATATTTAGATGACATGGTAGTGACAGGGACTGACTTTGACAGTCATATGACCAACTTGGAAGCTGTCCTTTCCTGATTCCTGTCGCACAACCTTAAATTAAAACCTAAGAAGTGTAATTTGTTCCGTACAGAACTCTGTTTCTTAGGTAAGTTGGTGAGTGATAAGGGAATCGCAGTTAAGCCACACAATATGGAAAGCATCGCTAATTGGCCTGTTCCTAAGACCTGGAAAGAGTTGGAATCTTTCCTAGGGTTCATGAATTACCACCGAGAGCACATACAGGGTTTTGCTGGTATTTCTGCTACTCTCTCTGCACTTACCAGTTCCAAAGTAGAGTATGACTGGACTCTAGAGCATCAGGTAACCCTCAAAACACTTCAGGGTGCTATGGCCAACCCTGCAGTGTTAGGTTATCCGACACCGGATGGTACGTTTACACTGGATACTGATGCTTCAGAGGCTGCTATTGGTGCAGAGTTATCCCAAATTCAGAATGCGAAAGAGGTGCTTATTGGTTTTGCGAGCCGAACGTTGACACAGGCTCAGCGTAAATATTGTGTTACGCGCAAAGAGTTGCTAGCCGTGGTAGCATTTACCAGGCAGTACCGTATGTACTTGCTAGGACGGTAATTTATTGTGCGGACCGACCATCACAGTCTCACGTGGCTGCTACTGCCATCTACTGGAGATTTCAAAAACACACACCACAGCTTATAGACCATGTTCGAATGGACAGATTGAACGTATAAACCGTACTGTCTTGCAGTGTATACGGTGTTACCTGCAAGAGCATGACAGACAGAAAGATTGGGAAAAGTGTATTCCTTTCATCGCTGGAGCTATACGATCTACTGTAAGCCGACAGACGGGTTATACTCCCAACATGATGATGCTTGGTCGAGAAGTGCTACAGCCTATTGACATATCCTGCAAATGCCCTGTGTCTGCGACTACAGAGGATGCCCTTTCAGATGCCAGTGACTTCGTCCAACAGTTACAGCAAACGTTGCACGAAACTCATGAGATAGCACAGGATAACCTTAAAATGGCTCAGAAGCGCCAGAAAAAAGAGTATGATCTACGTTTGCATGAACGTGCCTATCATGTTGGTGATGTAGTTTATCTTGCTAATTCTGCAACTAAGATAGGTCAGTCCAGTAAACTACAACCTCCTTGGACTGGTCCATTTATTATTTTTTTAAAGTTGTCAGAAGCACTGTTTGGTATCAAAAACCAACGCCGGGAACTAGTTGTTCACCATGATAGATTAAAGCTGTGCAGAGATCGTGATTTACCTCTCTGGATATTGCGAATGAGACGTGCTATAAGCTCTGAAGATCATGGCGATGATGATGACTTATTATCCCCCGATAATGCCGAAGGTTATCTGATGATAACCGTGTATCCATTTTTGAAGAGGATTTGGATGAAACCATTCCATATGGTACTGATCCATCCTCATCAATTCTGCATAATGATCTAGATGCTGTTTTGACAGATGACCTGGATATCGACTCTGTTTTACCCATCCCACAAACACAGCATCACTCTCCTAGGTGCATGAGGTGTCAGGTCCGAGGAGAAACGCATAACACTTCCCCTAGGCGCATGAGGTGTCAGGTCCAAGGGGAAATACATCACACATCTCCTAGAGATGACCAACTCCAAACTCACACCATTCAGTCGAACAGGAAGGCATTGCCGTCTTCCCAACAGGTTCCTAGATTATGAACTGTATTAGAATGCTCTTTAAGCATTCGTGAATTAGACTATGTAAGTCTTCATGGACCCTACTTGTCCACCTGCATAAATGTTCCTCTGGTTTCGTCTTATTTCGGATTCATTTGGTCATGGTACTGTTGCGGACTGCAGTTAGCTTTTCGGTCGTAGTACAGTACTACAATAGCAATGTGATAATGTACAATGGTAACAGTAATTCAACATTAAAAGAATTACTGTAATCCAGATGATATGAAATTATGACTTCAAATTTTCACATTCTGCATGACACTGAAGACATTCAACTTGTCCGGAAAACATTTATAATCACTGGCTTATGTTCCGTTTCCATCTTAGCTTTAGTTTCAGCAACAGCAAAATCATGATGTTCTATTCTTTGTAAGTTTTTGGGAAACTAAATTAGTTGGACACATAAGCACATAGTGGCTTTTTCCAGCAATAATACTACTTGAGATACCAAAACCAACAGGGGTCCATCGCTGTATGACTCACAGAACGCGTTATTATAATTACGCGTTTTTCAAATGACGCGTGAATAATTGCGCGTAGTAATGCATGGTTATATTTACACATTTCTTGATCACGCATTACAAATATGTGTTGTCAAATGATGTGTAAATTGTTACGCATTAATCATACGCATTGTATTGTTAACTGTGTTTATTGTCCGTCATGATGTGGTCATAATAATGCTCTCTGTTTATGTGTATATGGATTAAATCCATGTACACGCTTTTTATAAGTATATGCATCATGTTATGATGCAAATCCATCTATTTATAGTGAAATTCAGTTTAGGTTAGCTATTCAATGCCAGTTCTACATTTGTCAGTTCAGATATTTTATAGGGTAGCTCAAATATATTATATATAGTTTTATTAGGTCAGCACAGATATTTTATAGGATAGCCCAGATATATTAATTCTACATCAGGTAAGTTCAGATATTTTATATTAGGTCAACATTATATATATATATATATATATATATAGATATATATATATATATATATATATATATATATATATATATATATATATATATATATATACAATTACATGTTAATTTGATGCAATGATGCATTATTACTCTATAATGCATGACGCATGCATATTTATAATGTGCATTACTCTATAATGCAGAAGTCTTGCATATGACTGCATATTTATAATATGCATTTAGCAAAGACTGCATAAATCATGCAGATGCATTTCTTGCTCTTACCACTTTATAATGCGCAAAGTAATTGATGCCTTAGTCATCACGCAAAAGAATGTTTCTCTCTTCTGCTGTATTATTCGTTCCGTTTTAGCGTCACTCAGATATATTTATTGTGATAGGGATAGTGGTTTTCCGGATTTCCTGAATTTGTGGTTTCAGATCCGTTCAATTATATAAGATGTATATCATAAATGTTAAGGTTAAAAATGTTCACTAAAATTAAAAATATGCAATATTCATAGGTTTTCCTCGAATCTCACATATGCTAATTTCAGATAACACTTCCTTCCACTAAATTCATGTGAGATTATTTTTATTACTTCTTTATCAATTCGGCAATTCTGTCAGTTTTCTGCTGTGCTGGAAAACCACTGTCCTTAATTTAAATTAAGGATGCTTTGCCATTTTAAAATCTGTAATGATGGCCCTCGTCCGGCAGCTGTTGATCTATCCATCTGTCTTATGCCGTTATGTCTGGACAGATGGACATCTATCATGGTCAAACCGTTGGTGGGGTTTTGTTTTTTTAAATATTATAATCCTTCCTTTAGCAGTTGAGCGTCAATGCCTGTGTGTTATTTATGGTGTGTACATTTTTAAAGATTTGAGATTTTTAGATAAAATCTGGAATTAGATAACCATGTTTTTATAAATGGGGGAGCGTGTGGTGCTGGCGGTATCCTGCAATCTCGGAGTGCGCGTTTCGCGGCTGCCGGGCTATCTGATTCCCCCCCCCCCCCCCCCCGTTTCTACGGACGCCCGGCAGTCGTACCTTGGAACTTGAAACGCGAGCACCTGCCGCCGGTTCCACGGGCCGATTCAAGACCTCTGTTGGGTGAGTAACCTTTTATATGTAGCTAAGTTACTACATTATTATTCACGAAAACCGGTATCTACAAATTCTTACACTTTGTGCATGTTTCTACTTCGCCCACACGACAAAAGATGGACTTCACAGCATCAACTTCGTCGTCAATCATATTGATGTATCAATATTTCGACAAAAAGATTTGAATGAAATTGTTTTCCAAAGAAGTTTCGGAAAGATCGTATTTTGAATTGACCCGATTTATGGAATAACCCTAAAACGCGGATCGACTGATCTAGGAATTTGTTAAAACCCGGGTGTCAGGCCATTCATAGTTTCGCGCATCCGGACATTTTGTGATCGGCCGCCATTAAAGTCGGGGCAACCTTACTACATGCTAAAGATCACTGGCCATATCAACGCATTATACTTATACTTATCATATTCTACCCTTATAGGCAAAATGCCTGTAGATAGATGGCGACTACATTATGCTTATTGCTTAGTTAATTTGTTTCGAAGTAAAGGAAAGGTAATGATGGTGTACTGGCTCTTGCATATACACAAAATCTGACCGAAATGAAATAGTTTATTTTTGAAGATATTTAGGCTTACGGCACTAACTACTTCATTTGGTAAGCTCGCACAACACACGAACTAAGAATAACTTACACCAAACCTATTACAGAACAATGACAGCTACACAAAAACCATCTCACCAAGCAATACAACTCTGGAACAACACAGATATAAATATACGCACACAAATTCTAACACAAAGCTCTTTTAAACAAAATATTAAAAAAATAATCTTAGAAAGATACTAAAAATCCAAACCAATGACATGAATGCAGAAGTCACCACTATGGCAGTACAAAAACAAGTATGTACCCAGTTGCCAGGATAACAACTAGAATGTAAAATACATATCTGCAATAATAATAATAATGCATCCGTAATTGTTGATGTGGATGATGCAGTTGTGTATAATAATAATAATAATAATAATAATAATAATAATAATAATAATAATAATAATAATAATAATAATAATAATAATATTAATAATAATAATAATGCACCAAGAAATGTTGATACAAATTAGACCGCATTGTTATATATGATAATAATAATAATAATAATAATAATAATAATAATAATAATAATAATAATAATAATAATAATAATGCTGCACCAATAAATGTTGATACAAATTAGACCGTTATTATATATGACAATAATAATAATAATAATAATAATAATAATAATAATAATAATAATAATATTGTAAACAAGATATGCATGTGTTTTCCCCATTCCCATGTGTGCGTGCGTGCGTGCGTGCGTGCGTGCGTGCGTGCGTGTTAATTGTCTATTGTCTTAAATGTATACATGTAAATATTATATTATCTTCACCCATGATCCAACTATTACTGAATTATATGTTTATTATATGTTAAATGTAAGGGGTCCACCGCTGTATAGGCTCAGCCTTTGGTGGACTGCCTGTTGTGTAAATGTAAAATCTATGTGTTATATGAAAATAAATAATCTTGAATCTTGAAGCTTGAATATTAAGCTATTCCAACTATTCATAATTCGGTTTGCAAAAAAGTTCTGCCTAATTAGTTTGTTACCTCGGCTCTTAGTGAGTTTAAAATTATGTGCCCGAGTGATGCTTTGTTTGTCTATCTCCAAGAATGGGCACTGAACACGATAAAGGCCATGAATGTATTTGTACGTTTGAATCATATCCCCACGTGATCGACAGTAATAGAGAGAAGGTAGATTCAGATATTCTAACCGGTCTAATTAAGTATAATTTCTTATTGAGGGTATCAGTTTAGTTGCTCTTCGCTGCACATTTTCTAGTGTTAGACTGTCTTTTTTTAACATGGGAGTCCATGGAGCGTTTCCGTATTCAAGTATAGGTCCAACTAGCGAAGTGTATAGCCTTAATAGAGTTGAAGAGTCTAAATGGGTGAGAGACCGTCTTATCAGTCCCAAAATCGTATTAGCCTTTGATACTTGGATTTGACTATGGATGCTAAATTTTAGTTGGTTGTCTACATTCATAAATGTAAACAATGCTCTATGATTAATAAGAAAATCAAAGACAACCTTTTGTGATTGCGATATTTCAATATTTCAGAAAATTGTGTAAAAAATAGCATATTTTTGGCTCCAGATATGAGAGATTGTATTGAAACACCTGCGAATGCATAGTACGGGATGCAAAATTCAATTATCTTTCATATGATGCATCATCTAACTGTGTAGAAGTAATAACTCAAATCTCAGTGTCCATTTTGGCCGCCATCTTGGATTTCTACCATTGGGCCCAAGGACTAGTTTGAACAAATCCTGGGTGTTAAGCCCCAATTCCTACCCCCACACTGAGTCATTTCACACATTTGTCTTTCTTCCATAGTTCCATTCGCCATGGATCGTTGTTGTTGTTGTTGTTGTTGTTGTGTAGAGTAAATCCAGTCTATCAGACCACAGCCCATTCAGACGAACCTCCTGCAGTTAACAGCGAATGCAGTGAGCGCTGAATCGACGTGAAGTGAGTGTATATAGATAACATGTACGTAGGTGTAATGAGAGGAAAATCAACAGAAAATGAGACAGGGAACCAGGCTAAATTACATATACCATGCGACCGAGAAAGCTTTGTTTCCGTTCGCGAGATCTTTTTGGTTCTGGTTTCGACTTATGATATAGCTTTTGTGGTTTCTTCATGGGCCCCCCGTGCATTATGGGATATGGTTCTTCATTATGCATATGTTCCCATAGTTATTTTAGGGCAAGATTCAAGATTATTTATTCAGTAGTAAAATATATATAAATTATGGATTCAACTAGGTTGTCCGCCGAAGGCAATGCCTATTGTATTGGCAGACACCTTACACATATATACATACATCTATACACATAAATTAAACAGGACAGTAGCATACAAACACAGGATGTAGACAAGTTAAATAAAATATTAATACATGTTTAAGTAGTAGTAGTAGTAGTAGTAGTAGTAGTAGTAGTAGTAGTAGTAGTAGTAGTAGTAGTTGTAGTAGTTGTAGTAGTAGTAGTAGTAGTAGTAGTAGTAGTAGTAGTAGTAGTAGTAGTAGTAGTAGTAGTAGTAGTAGTAGTAGTAGTAGTAGTGGTGATTTTACATTACATTACAACACAACATTTATATTTTTGGTTGACTTTGGTTAAACAGTACATCTCTGAAATAACCAGTTCATCTCAATAGTAAAATAAAAACGTTCTGTTGAATATAATTGAATTGGAGGCCACTGTTGCCATAGGCATCCTAAGAGTCCCCAAGCTGGCTAAAGGAATTCTGAAAGTCTTGGTCTGCTTTCATGTGTTTCAACGTATTGAGCTAAAGTAATAACAATAGCGCAACCCATAAATCTGTGTGTATCAACCAGAGCACTACATACGTTAGCAACACACTATTTAGCAAGTTTATCAATGCCAATGAACCTCTTTCCGCTTTGGGACCCACACCACTTGTGTACAGAGCAGGATATAACTTTCTTGAAACAGAGACATATAATGAGGACATCAGTATAGTCACAAGAAATTACAATAGCTGTCTAACCAGGCCCCGATGCATGTAATGCGTGTATGAGCATGCATGAGTCGACTTCCTTCTGCAAACATCTTAGGTCTTTGATCTCCTCCAGTGACCTTGGGTGATAGTGTAACAAACATTCTCACATGTCAATTATAGCACTTTGTCATGCAGTCTGCCCCTATGTTTTGACTACTTACACTGCTCGCCCAAGAATCTGATGAGACATACTAGTCTTGTCTGGAGAGCTACAGCAATTTTTCCTCCATTGTCGGAGAGTGTGGCCTGGTGCAATACTTTTAAACTGGATATCAATGCTTCACCTCGATTGCATCTTTTAGTGTCTTTGCTGGATGTATCTAAATAGGCACCAAATACAACATCGATCCTCTGACTGTGTGTACCATCATGCGACACCCGAGACAAAACATTTTCTGCCAGATGTGCAAATATCATGTTGTTAGAATTCATTTTCTGGACCAAGCTCATTCTGCCAATGATGCATGTTGGTAGTTCTGGTATGTTTTCTGTTGGTGATATATTCTTCTCCAGTTCTGTGGCGAGTACTGCCTTGTTGGACTTACATAGCGACTAATTGTCATTTGAAAGTGACCATGGCAAGAGCTCTAATCGGTGTGCTAGAACATCACTCATGTTCTTTGCTTCACTGAAGGTTTGTAGATTTCGCGTTGTCAGTTTGTCTTTGAACTTTATAGTGGGATTGTCGTTTTCCAACTAAGTTACCATGAAATTCTGGAATGTTGACAAGTTAACTAAATCGCCATGAACAGATTTAAATGGATGGATCTCACTAAGTTCGGACTTCCATTAGGTCAATCAAAGATTGAATACCTTTCTTGCAATTTTGAATTCTAGTGTGTTGCAGATCTTGATGATTTAAGTGGGAGTTTTCTAGTCATCTCACCTTCTGAACTTATGTAAGATCCATGCTCCCACACTCAGCTGTCAGATAGTATTGGTGCACAGCCCGCTGCTTTTAGACTGAATACCTTCATTCCTCCAGGTGTTTGAGTGGCTTTGGTCATAGTCTCTTGTATGGTCAACTAGTATTCTACAAACAGGGATTTTGGACCCAAGCTTCATTGAGAAACTGTCATTCATAAAATGGTTATACACCTCCATAGTATCAATTGAGCAGAAATCACGCACATATCTTATCGGCCGCAAAATACCATGGTATCAGATCGTGCATTGATGGCAAGTGCACTACCCAATTACTTCTCTTATATCAGGATGCTCTTAATAAACCTAGAAATATGGCCACCATGTCAATATATGTCATCCAGAATGGTGACTAACTTCCGTTTCATCTCTGAGATCACTGTGACCGTTCATAACCTCAGCTACTGAATCTTCGGCTGTAGCATTATATTCTACACATAAACCACAAAATCTTGCCATCATTTACCAATGGTTGATATTAATGAACAGGTGAGGTTGTATAAAACAGTCCAAGCCTAAGAATAATTTGGTTGAATCTCTCATGGTGCTTCCACCCCATTTAACTAATCGAACTGATCGGTGTTGTCACATACAAGTGTCGTGAATGGTGTAGTTCGGATCGACCGGTCGGGTACCGGCCGTATCAGCTAAGCTGGGTATGCGCCGCCCGTCTAGGATTCGTTTCCTGAACACGCCCCTCTGGGTAGAGCTATAAGCGTATATAGGCTTATGGGAGAGAGAGCGTGTCGAAAAACGACTAAGTTCGTTAGAACGCATTATGCGCATGCACGCGCCAGGACGCTGTTTCTATGGAGCGCGTACTTGCGACCTAGATAGGATGGCGCTTATCGTGTACCGAGCTGGTACTCTGTAATCCTTACTGATTGTCTGTTCCCATTAGATCTGGCATTAATCAAGAGCAGAATTCGACGGGCTTTCCAAATCTGTAAACTATTTCAAAATCGGTTGAGAAATGGCTGAGTTATCCAGGAAAAACTATTGTTGATTATCTTCAAAATATTGCCCTGACGTCATAACCACGTGGACATAAAGCTTCTAGAATGTTCTAGAACGTTCGACGACGCTATTATTAGCTGTGCGCTGATTGGCTGTTGCTCGAATGATGATTGGATGAAGCCTGCGCCTGTGACATCATGGAGAGTATAAAAGGAGAAGCGATCCAGTGATCGGGAGCCTCCTTGGCCAGGGGCCGAACAGGTTGGATCTGTACCAGCTACTACAAGCGCGACAGACATTACGCGTGTTCCTTCGCTATTTGCATCAGGTTTTTATCCCGTAGTGTACAGTTCTCCAACCCACCGCACTAAAACTGTTTTGTAACTTCCCATCTGCGGGAGTAATTTGGAACTTTGGAAAATCGTTCACGAATACTACATCTACATTCGGAACACAAACTTGCGGTGAGGCCTTTGCGGCCTGAATATGTGAGTCTACAGATGCAGAGGCAGGATGTTCTTTGATGGATGACTCGCTAGATCTGCCGGCCATGCCTAAAAGTGGTATTTCAAATGACGATGCACCAATCGTGTGCATTCTTTCAACTTTCGACTGCAGCAAGTCAACTCTGGCCAGTGAGTCTTCAGAGCTGGTTGACATACCCAGCACCGTGAAGCTTTGTTTTGTATCTTCATTTGGCTCTAACAACCCCCGCTAGTGATCGGGTTGTTTACACCTTCCATCCGTGCCATCAGTGTACGGGAACTTTCTTCACCACGTAGTACTATCGTATCTTTTGCTGACTGCTCATTAGACATTCTATTAGGTTTACAATGCTGAGTGATGTCCTTCCCCTGCCATGAACGTTCTTGCGTGAATCTTGTTTGCGGACAACAGCTCGTGGGAACCAACCTGCGGGAACCAGCCTGCGGGGAACTTTCCAGCTTCCGGAGAGCGCATCATCTCACGTCTATTACGGATTGATGTGTCAATTTCAGTGACACGGTAGCCTAACTTGGGAATGACTACCAAGTATTCAAGTAACTATACTTCACCATTTAATTATTTCTCTATATAGGTTTTGTTAATTATCGCGTATCCATATTAACGGTTCTGATGACTAAAAGGAATCATAACGGTCTTGGGACCGCTAGTTAAAATTTCTGTATATATATATATATATATATATATATATATATATATATATATATATATATATATATATATATATGTGCACTGCAGTCCTATATTTTCTATAACTTAAGCAAAACAAGTTAACGGATGGCCACTGGCCATATACATACATAATCTAACCAGAACAATCAATACGGTGTATATCTTAATCATTGACACCGTATTGATTGTTCTGGTTAGATTATGTATGTATATGGCCAGTGGCCATCGGTTAACTTGTTTTGCTTAAGTTATAGAAAATATAGGACTGCAGTGCATGTAGGAAACACGATACAGCAACATTTATATATGCAGCATTTTCTCCCGCCACCAACAATTTTTCACTGAGGTCGCTGTCCATACTATAACTCTGTTTAGCCTGGCATGCTACCGACTAAACCTTTTCTATTCAGCTCGATAGGATAGGTTCAAAATGATTAGAGACACTTTCTTCATTACATACTGTGTAATATATTCTTCTCTTCCGGCAGTGCAATAATCTAGCCCCGCACTCCGGTAAGACTCATAACTCCAAGATTTTGTCTCTCTTCATATTCCTCTTAGCCTTGTGGCTTCTTAATTGTTTGGATGCCCCTATCCGCACCATGGGCTGATCCGACTCTGGGAAACTATTGGGATTTCCGAGCGGTGATGGCTAGGGTGCGGTATCACATACACGTTCCCATGTATCTTCGGATACTTAGTAGTTAGCACTTTAAGCCAATGTAGGAAAGCACTGCGAAAACACATGTATTAATTATTATTTTATTTACTGACAATCCTCCCGTACCGCATTGCAAAACTGGCAACTTGTATATAAATCTAACGACAGGTTAAACGGTTAGTTCCATAGGACCTGGTGACGGGCGAGATATGTATTCCCACCGAATTCTGTTAAAATGTCTGGGCATGATATTTAGATCTGCCACGCCCTTACGGGAAGGACATTTACGGTGTCCAATTGTCTCTCTTACCCCCACCATAATGATAGGAGATATGGCCTAATAATGCTTCCGTGAAATGTAAACCATGTCTTGTAATGTTTCATGTGGTTGCGAAGCGGAATGTCTGGATTCTCACCCAGTTCGGAGATCCCGCTAAGTAACATGTATGAGCGCTGTCTACAGTGTTGATGTCCTCGGGCATCTGTTCTCTGTGACAGCCGTGTCTAACATCTATGTAGATATTGGCCAGTTGCGGCCTAAACTAATTCTTGTTTTGAAAACAACTAAAAGGAATTCAGCAAAGCAGAAGGCCCGCAGAAATAAAGCGGCAACTACTAATTCAGCATATTAGGAATCACATAAGACGGTGACGAAGGAATCCATCGGGAATCTTCCGTTCTGTCTTCACGTAAAACAGTATGCACCCCTATAGTCATAATCTTACTAGGTATGGTCTTTTCTTTCTATAGCATTTTTGGTTTGAAATATTAGAGTGGGCTCATCTTTGCCTACTATTCTTCTCCCGCTTTAAGCCGTGGCGTCACCTTCCCAAGACGGAGGCCCATGCGAGGCACTTGCCTCTCGCAAGGATTCAGCGATGACGGTCCACGCCAGGATAATACTCCTCACCCAAACTAGCACTAGGAGTAGTGCCCGTGTGAGGCACATCACTTTTTCGTCTGAGATAGCCTTCTTCCTTTTAGCTTAGAGGTATAATAACTTATATTAAGTTAAATAGCTATGTCTCGTGTACGGGAGCCTCCCTTGCGGGGATACCTCTGCGGACCTACAAGTCTGTGTGGTACATCCGGGAGCCCCATGTTTAAATGTTCATCTACCTGCCCCTATGTCTTGTATTTTCGTATGCTCTTACTGTAGTTTTATCTAGCATATTTTCAATTAGTTAGGTAAACACATTGTGTAGACTTATATTTTTAGGTCACCAAATCAAATCTTGTAAGTCCATAGATCACGAAATTGCTATGGACAGGCATACTGGTGACACAAATTCTTGGGATGAGACCGTTGTGTTTAATGTTCGTGACAATGGTCGCACGGCCCCACTGGAACGATTGAGTTCCACCAGCCTTAGGAGCCGGTTTTTGTTTCCCGCAGGGCAGTCTCGTTCAAGGTCTGTCACCCTGAGACCGGATGCTAACCAGCGTCATCACTCGTCATGCACTTATGGCGCGGCGAGTCGACATGAGACATCGGAACGGCCCGACACTACCCGGCGAGATACAATACACCAGGGTAAATATTTTCTGGTAGCGTAACATCACCTTTTGCCATAGAAAATTCCTGCATACACACCATAAGGTAGATCTCTTCAACTTTGGAGTATTATACACTGCAATCTAATCTTTTCAAAGTATGGACCAGTTCTACATTTCCAGTCAATGACTTAACAGAAAATGGCAGTAGTATGTTTATGCGGATTTTGCTTCCTGGACATGGCCGATGTAGCAAGTTAATCACTGTACTTTTTTGGATGGATTTTGGCAGTGATTTTCTCCTATTTGCATTGTTTGTAACAGCACCTCAACAGATTTGGGAATATTAGTTTTGTTACAGTTCCCTTCAGTTGGTCATATTTGAGTGTCATTTTGCTTTATCACATCATCTTTCACCTGAATAGATGGCTTTGATAAACCATCATCAACATTCGTAGATTTCAATATTTGTAAGTCAGACATTAAGGATTGAGTGGTTTTTACAATCTCACACGTGGATAGGTTGTCAAGATGCAAAAGAAATTTCGTCAGGAATGATATACAATGTTTCTCTAAACTCATTTTCCAGCATACAGTGAACTGTCTCTTTGGTGAATCTATGATCTCTTCAACATCAAGCGATTGCATGTACGTAAATAGTCTAGTGGTAAAATTAGTAATAGGCCACATTTAGCACAGAGTTCATTTTCGAAATTATGATAAATCTGAACAGTTCATTATTTGACCGATTCAATGCAGCCACCTATTGTGTTTCAGCATCACCCGGTTCAACCTGGCCTATTTCACTTTCCAAAACAACGTCCTCCATTGGCATAGCTGTGTATGACCGGTTATAAGATCTGTGGTAATGGCCCTCAGCTGCTACACAGTCCCTGCTGACAAGCACAAGAATTCCTGCATCCATCCTTTTTACATCATTTTTGATATTGTCACATGTGTGTAGTTCCCTGCATTGAATAAGTCCCCATGTGTATTTTGACCATTTATGTACTTGCTGACTTTATGACAGAAAGTACACACCGCCTCATATGTTAATGACGTGCTACCTACATAAATCGTGGTGTTTGTTTTATAACAATGTGTATCGGCTTACAGATGCATGCTAACTTCAATATTTCAGAAATTTTATGTGAATTTTTTTTACCTTTTGGGCAACAGCTTCGTCAGAGTGTACATAAACTATTCTAAATGTACACTATTAGATGTAAAATGCAATTATCTTTCATATGATACGTTACTTGTATTTGCTTGGAGCATTAATTAAAATGGTAGCGCCTATTATACATGATAGAACCGAAATGGTGGCCATTTTAGGCACCATCTTGGATTTCGAGCACTAAGCTGCCAGACTGGAATGGTTATCATATCAATTAAACTTCGATAAGCATAGAACTTTTTTAAAAACCTCAACCTAATCTTGCTGGCTTAGGTGGTACCGATATCTGCTTTGACCCATGGACTAAAGACGCCATTGAACTAAAGTAACACTGCCGCACTAATGTAACTCATGGGATAGCATCGGGACGTTCTGGTGTCTGCTGTCAACTCGCTGCATCGCATGTGCACGACGAGTGATGATGCTGGTTAGCTTCTGGTCTCGGGGTTACGGATCCCATGCGACACTGCCCTGTGTGTGACAAAGACCGGCTCCTAAGGCCGGTGGAACTCAATCGTTCCGGTGGGGCCATGCGACCATCGTCGCGAACATTAAACACAACAGTATCATCCCATGAATTGGTGTCACTGGTATGCCTGTCCCTAGCAATTTTGAGATCTATGGACTTACAAGATTTGATGGTGGCCTAACCTAAATAAGCCTATACAATTAGTTTACCTAAAGAGACCGTCAAGTTTGCTAGATAACAATGAGGATACGAAAATGCAAGACATAGAGACAGCCTGATGAACTTTTAAACGTGGGACCACCAGAGGTACCACACAGACTCACAGGTCCGCAGAGGTACCCCCGTAAATGAGGCTCCCGCATACGAGATCACTAATTAACTTAATATAAGTTATTATACCTCTAAAAAGGAAAAAGGAAAATATCCTTTATCGTGGCGAGAGGCTATGTGCCTCGCATGGGCATTACTTCTGATGCTGTATTTCTGGGTGAGAAGCAGTAGTCTCACGCGGGCCGCCGTCACTGGATCCTTGTGAGAGGCAAGTGCCTCGTGCAGGCCTCCGTCGTAGGAAAATGCTGCCACCGCTTAAAGCAGCAGAAGGGTGTGTGTGGGGGGGGGGGGTGAGCATTGGCCAGAAAGGGCCACTCTTATATTCATCCAAAGTGCTGTAAAGAAAAGACCATCCTAGTGAAATTATAACTAAAGTGTTGCATGCTGTTTTACGTGAAGATGGGATGAACGATTCCCAAGGGATTCCCATGTCACCGTCTTATGTAGGTCCAAGATACTGAATTAGTTGGTGCCGCTTGTATTTCTGCGGGCCTTCTGCTATGCCTAACTTACCAATTAAGTTTTAAAGACAAGAACTATTTTAGGCCGCAACTGGCGGGTTTCTTACCTATCTTTGAACATGGCTGTCTGAGGGTGCAGACGCCCCACCTCCCGTGAGAAGCCTGGAAAGCATCTACCTCCAAGGACAGCGTGCACACATGTTACTATGTAAGACATAGAGCTTGGTGGAAATCCAGATGCCCGACTTCGTAACCACATAAAACGTCACAGGACAATAGCAACTTTTCACATAAGCAAATTTAAGCAACTGACCCGTCGTTACGGTGGGGGTTGGAGAGACGAATATTCACCGTGAATCTCCTTCCCGTGAGGGTGTGGCAGATCCCAACATCTTGCCTAGACATTCTTGCAGAATTCAGTGGAGATGCGCATCTCACCCGTCACCAAGTCTTACGGAGCTAAACTTTTGACCTGATGTTGTGTTTATACACAAGTTGCCCAATATGCACTGCGGTGCGGGAAAGATCTCCTAAGAGATGTAAAAGATCAATAATCATAATATGTTTTCGCAGTGCTTCCTACATTGGCAAGGATTACTACTAGGTATCAGAAGATACACGGGAGGTGTGTGTGTGACACCACACCTTGGTCATCACCGCTCGGAAACCTCCAATAGTTTCCCAGGGTGGATCAGTCCATGGTGCGGATAGGAATATCCAAACAATTGAGAAGCCACAAGGCTTAGTGGAACATGAAGAGAGACAATAACTTTATAGATGTGAGGCCTTATAGGTAAGTTGGCCAATTTTACACAACCTTGCCAGAGTGCGGGGCTAGATTACTGCAACAACCGGAAAAGAGGCGTACACTATATGTCTCCTAATGAAGAAATTGTCTCTAGTCATATTAAACCTATCCTATTGAGCTGAATAGTCGGGTTTAGTCAGTAGCATGCCGGGCTAAACAAAGTTATAGCACAGACAGCGACCTCAGTGAAACGTGTTGGTAGCTGGAGAAAATGATGCGTATTTAATGTTGCTGTATAGTATTTCCTAAATGCACTGCAGTCCTAAGTTTTCTGTAAACAAACAAAACATATCAATGGATGGCTACTAGCCATATACTAAACTAACCAAATACAAGTAATAACAATGTGAATTGATCAGGATAATAATAATGGTACAGGTTGATAGAACTATTACGGTGTGGTTAGTGAAAACATCTTACAGTAAATAAAAATAACTATGAACCGATAAAGAAATTATAACTAGTGGTCCTAAGACCGTTACAGTGCCTTTTAGTCATCAGGACCGTTTCCAAAGATAAAATACAATCATTAAAGTTGTAATTAACAGATTAATTAAGGATGTTATATATAGTTACTTGAATACTCGGTAGCCATTCTTAAGGATGGGCTATCATGTTACTGAAATTGATACGTCACCGTTGGAGTGACATGAGTTGACACGTTCTCTGGAAGCTGGAACGTTTCCGCATGTAGATTCCCGCAGACAGGATTCCCGCATGCTGATCCAGTATGGGGGTGGTGTGAACTCAGGATGGTAATCACAATATAAGAATGTCTAACGAATGGTTAGTTCTACGATAGCATTACTGCTATGAGAAAGGTTCCCATTCAATGACGGTAGGTATGAAAGTTGAGAACAAGCCGTTAACAGGGAGGGTTATTGAACACTGTTACAGATACATAACTAAGCTTAACGGTGCTAGGTATGTCAGTTAGCTCTTAAGCCGTACCTGGCAAAGTTTACTTGCTACAGTCACAAAGTTAAAAGAGACACACATGACATGCAGTGCGGTGATTGAATATCCAATTTTCGGCGTGGCCGGCAGATCCGGTGAGTCATCCACCAAAGAACATCGCTGCCTCTACATCTGTAGAATTAAATTTTTAGGCCATAGAAGGCCCCACCACAATATATTGTTCTTTGTTGGTTCTTAATTAAATGTGAACAATATTATTTAAAGCTCTAATGCTGCCCCTGAATGACCGACCGGGAGCTTACAAAATTTAAGTTGTGGTGGGTCGGAAAACTGCTGCAGTACCATGGGAGAGAAACCAGACGAAACAGAGGTGAATGCTTAATAACTGTCTTGCCTGGTCGGTGCTGCAAGCAGATCCCGACTGTTTGGCCCCTGGCTGACGATGCGCCTGATTTACTGAAATCATCCCTTTTTATACTTGCTGAAACATCAGGACTGGCTGCCTCAACCAATCAAAATTAGCTGAACCAACCAATCAGCAGGCTAGAACTCGTGACGTGTACACATTTATAGATGATACAGTATGTCACGTGCACACAAATCACTTATTATCTAGATACGTATATGTCTATGTATTTACGCCGTTATTTGTATATTTTGAGTATAATTTGAAAGGGAAAAACGGCGATAAATAAGCCATTTCTGGACCGATTTTAAAACGGTTTACATATTTGAAAAGCCCGTCGGATTCTGGCCTTGTTTAATGCCAGATTCGATGAGAATGGTTAATTATTAAGAATTACAAAGTACCTGCTTGGAACACTAAAAGCGCCACTCGCTCCTCGTCATGCTATACGTGCTGTCAACACAGCGACAGGCCAGGCACTCGCATGCTTGACAGAGTCGGTATTTGTAGAAATCAACTTAGTAAAAGGAGATAAATTATTGATAGGATGTATATACCAGTGGAAGTGGAACAGAAGATAATAATGCAAAATTGTTGGACCTAGTCAGAGAAGCAAACACACTAGGATATAGCCGTGTAATGTTGATGGGTGATTTCAACTACCCAGGAATTAACCGGGAAAGCTGGAGTGTCAAAACAAGTGATGAACTGAGATTTGTTGTAAGACTTAGATTTGCATTTTTATTCTATCATGTCAGCAAGGCATCAAGAGGTCGAAGCAATGCAGAACCAAGTGTGGACCTGATGTTGACAAATGAAGTAGGAATGGCTGATGAGATACAGTATCTGAGTCTAATTAGAAAAAGTGACCATGTCACCTTGTGTTTTAGTCTGAGCTCCTACACTGACATCAAAGAAGCGCTTAAAGGGAAAACATACTACAACAAAGCAGACTTCATCAATATGAAACGGGAACTACTTAAAAAATAAAAAAATTGTGAGGATAAAGTAGATGATAAACTGTCTATTTTCATAAGCACATTGCATGAACTTGAGATTAAATATATACCTAGAAAAATGGTTCAGGCGAATGTAAACGGTAATTGCAACCAACCGCTGGACCAAGCACTTCAAAAATAATAAGGCGAACACATACAATGTAGAATCGATACACAGGGACAAAGGATAGAGAGAAATATAAAGAATATTGTAGGCTCAGAAACAAAGTGCGAACAATAACAAGGAGAATGAGAAAAACATTTAAAGAAAACTTAGCGAAGCAAGCCAAGATTAACCCAAAACTACATTAAATCGAAATACAATACAAAAGACAGAGTATCAGACATGTACATAGACCCATCAGATAAGAAGACATCACTAACTACAAACGACAGAGAGAAAGCAGAGGGTCTCGCAAACTTCTTTTCAAGTGTTTTCACTGTGGAGCCACCAGGGGAAATTCCAACTACCACTTGAGATCACGAAGGATACTGTAGAGAAGGCCCTCCAGAAATGAAACATCAGTAAATTTCCAGTGCCAGACTGCATCCATCCAGGAATTCACAAAGAGTTGGCAGAACCACTCACTATCCCATTAGCAAATATATATATATATATTCAACTTCTTTAGGAACTAAGTTAGTTCCCGAGGCTTAGAAGAATGCTAAGATCTCAGCAATATCCAAGAAAGGTGACAAGAAACAGGTTGGGAATTATAGACCCATAAGTCTAACCAGCATCCTATGTAAGGTAATGGAAGGCATAGTTAGGGACCACATTATGCGCCACATGACTGAAAATAAGTTCTTTAGTAAAAAAACCACCAGTTCAGATTTATTAGTGACAAGTCAACAACACTGCAGCTTCTTCATGTCCTTACAAATGGGTAAAGGTAATTGATGAGGGCCATTTGGTAGAAGCAATATATCTGGATTTCAAAAAGGCCTTTGATAACAGTCCCATACAAAAGGCTCATGGACAAAATGAAGGCATGTAAGATAATAGATCCAATTCATGGATGGAGTATGTCATTCCTTAGTAACCGTGTTCAACAAGTAAGCATAAATGGTGAACAGTCAAGCTGGTAGGATGTTACTAGTGGAATCCCTCATGGGAGTATATTGGGCCCATTGCTCTTTGTCATTTATATAAATGACTTACCTGGACAAGTGATTTCAGATGATTATCTCTTTGTGGATAACACAGAGTTTTTCCGGATTATACTAATTCCAGAGGACAATGCTACACTAAAGGCAGACTTGAATGAGCTAACAGAGTGGTCAAATACCTGGCTTCTCTGCTTCCAGTTTCCATCCAGACAAGTGTGTAAAAGTTAGTTTTGGACGGGTAAATACAAATGCAAGGAACTACCATATCATCACCGATGGAAAAAGCATGAAATCGTGCAATCCAAAGAAGAAAAGGACATTGGAGTGGCCAGAGACGAATCATTGAACTTCGAAAGACATATAACAGAAAAGATGAGCAAAGCAAATAGTATGTTTGCAATTATTAGACAAGCGTATGCCAACTCGAATGAGAAGAACTTCATTCCACTATACAAGGCAATGGTAATGAGCAATCTCGACTATGCTGCAGCTGTTTGGTGCCATACAAGAAGTCAATGATAACACTCATAGAACATGTGCAAAGGAGAGCAACTAAACAGATAGTTGGTCTGAAGGAGCTTAGCCATGAGGAAAGGCAAAAAAGACTGAAACTGCTTACACTGGCATTTCGCAGAGTTCGTGGTGATATGATCAAAATATACAAACCTCTGAATGGCATATACGATGAAGAAGTAGGATCTATACTTAAGCTAAGAGAAGAGGTAGTCGATAGAAACGAGGCCAGGGGCCATGATAAGACAATTATTTCAGCTAAGGGCAAAACTAGAAGTCCACAGAAACTATTTTCCAGTCCATGTCCCCAAACTCTGGAATAAATTACCAGAGTATATTGTAGATGCATTGGTAAATACCTTCAAGGCCCGTCTAGATAAATACTGGAAAGATCTGCCATTAGTATATGACTATACAGCACCAATAGAAACCGGAAGAGGAAGTGCACAGTACCTTGATGAAGAAGATCTGACCATTGATGTGTAAGCTTGCGGTCAGAAACAACATAAGTAAAGTATGAAGATTAGCAGTACACTAATGAACTTGCACACAAGACAATTTAAGGGACTATTAATGAAACAATTTAACAGTGCTCTGATAAACATTTTGTAGCACGAACCAACCTGTTGGGTACATAGCGGCCCCGTTCGGCTGGGTACAAAACGACCCAGTAGGGAATACTCCACGCTCACCCCACCCACCCACCCGCTACTGGCCACATAAGGCCCGCGCATATATAAGCCATTTGGAAGGAGAATAGAATGACAGAGTCCGTGAAATGACCCTAAGCGCATGCGCGGCCATGAGACGCAAACAAACGCTGAAGTGTTAGCCTATGGAGACTGGCAACTTATGTATATAGTAGCTCACGTTATGCCAATTCCGTAATATGGGACCATCCTCCACAATTTTGGTATGTATTATTACCGGAATTGAGCGGAGAATTCAATAATCTGAACAGCAATAAAATCGGTTCAGAACTGACAAAGAAACGGTAATGTTAAGACGGAATATTAAAGCTCTAGTCAAAGTATAGACATTGCCAGCTCTCGTACATGATCGGGTGAGAGCCAGGCACTATTGCTCTAGCTAGCTCGCCTCATAGACAGTGCGCACTTTGATTGGCTGAGCTGGCTGGCACAGCCTCTCACCGGGTATAAAAGGCGTTCTCAAAGCCAAACTCAGTTAGAAGGGAGGTGGACTCGGTCCAAGGGGAGCATTCTCACTATCTGCCTACTGCATAGAGCTCGCGTTCTGCAATCTACACCAACGCAGCCTATTACAGTCAGGTTCCCTCTCAGGACACCCACACTCTGCACTGCATTAAGTTTTTGGATGCTCCAAGTAGATCAACAGGGCCAAAACTCTAAATTAAAAGAAGGCCCTTTATTCTTAACACCGTCGCCAGTGGTGCCTTCACTGCGGTGCAAGACTTTTGACTATTACCAACCAAACCAGTATGTAAGAACTGTGGTGTTTGTAATGTCTCGCCAGACTTGCCATACCACGACAACCAATGGACCCATCCAGCTTCACTGAATTTATGTTTTGTACATAGTCCAGACAAGAACATTGCTTTATGCGCTACAAGAGCTAAGCAGCGTGGATCGTCTTGTGCTGAGAAAATAATAAAATATAATACATACTTACCATCTCTACACAATGGAGACATCCGCCACTCTTAAAGAACAAACAGCATAATGGTATTACTGTGAACTATCCATTATGTGCTGTGTATCAGACTTTGTTGGCCACCAGTAATGGCTTTATTCTTCACTGTTCTTGAGTATGAAACATACCGGCCATCATCTTGCAGCAATTCTTCAGGCAGCAGCTACACCGTGCATCAACTCACACCATAAGAAGACAGTGTAAAGACTACATGTGACGATTAAATTGCGCTGATGACTAATAGGTGCACCACATAGGAACATATCATAGTTACGCTATACCGTTACTGATAAATAAAGTATCATACTATGTGGTACCATAAGGTTGGATGCGACCTCTGTTTTAGAACGATATTGTATATAATGTTATGCATTGTAAACGATGCCAGCAATTAAATGGCACCGTAGGCTAAGGTGTCCTTATACTTCAATGAATGTATGATTGTAATTAGGCATTCTGCCCATATTATTAGTTTAGCAGTAAAAACTAGAATATTATTTGGACTGCAGTACACCTAGGTTACACTATACATCGACAACAAATGCATCACCATGTTTTCTCCCAACGGCACCAATCTTACAGTAAGATTGCTCCTCATGCTCTCGCTAGAGAACATGACATGCCACCATTAAACCTAGAACTATGATAGCTCGATAGGATAGGTTTTAAGCTAGCCAATGATGGTTACTCTTCAAATGGAGAATTGTTATTAAAAACTCTTCTTCACGGTCAATAAGACCGTTGTATAAACGGTACTACTGATTTTCATAGTTGGCTGTTCATGTTAAGGCCTCCTAAATTGAAGAAAAGAGTAACTGCCTTTGACTATGCTTCTCTGGCCGACTGGCCGAAATAATTGTTTGAGTTCCCACCATCAGAATGGTTAGGACCGTCTCAAGAAACTACAGCAGGTGTCTTGCCAGCCAGAATAAATTTGTCGATCACACACATATCCCATGTATCTTTGGATACCTATTAAGCAAGCCTGTTATGCCAAATTAGGAACTACTATGAAAATATAAATAAGGCAATATTATTTCCATCCCAGCAGTGTTCTTTGGGCAACTTTCTCCACACCTAAAGCATCTAAACAGTAACGCCAGGGTACAGAGCTCATACGGTCCATACTCGAAACATCAGGTGACGGATAGAGACACGCATCACCATCTAACATGTGACGGTGACTGGGTGAAGCCTTAGAGCTCACCATGCCCTATGGGAAAACCACCATAGATGGAAATACGTTTTTCTCTCCCCACCATAACTAGGCTAAGAACCGCTATCTAAACATGCCTTCGTCAATGTGTTATTATTTGTGGTTGTGATGCGGTATGTGGAGGGATCGCTCTGTGGCTATGAAGCTACCACAAGACAACATGCTGCACGCTGTCGGTCTGAGGAGAGATGCTCCATGGGGTATTGGCAACGGTACCGAGCATCCTTGCCAGGAGACAGATTCGTTAAAGACAATTGGTGCTACACCATTCGTGGCCTAAGAATATGTGTTTGGAGTCAAAACTTAAATGCAGGCTTAGGCTCACACAAGGTATGTAAAACAAAGAATGGTCCAACTAAAACAGTTCTTTAACTCACACAAGATGAGGGTTCTGAATTCCATAAGAATCAACAACCCCATCTTCATATATGCACCGCCCACAGCAACATTAAAATAACTACATTAGGACAAATACACATGATAATTTTTCTCTCTCTTTGTAGGATAGGAGGGCGGCCATTTTTACCGCTCTCCTCCTCCGCTTCGGTGTTGAAGGCATTTTTCCTTTTGATGGAGGCCCGCATGAGGCATTTTCCTCTCACAAAATTTTATATTCCCAACCTTGTAGGTATTAAGGATACCATAATTTTCTTCCTCATTATTGTTACAAACGGTGAGAGTTCATCCACCCCTTCCTTGCATTTTTATAGTCAGCTTCCCACCGGTTGCCTTCTCTCAAAGCGGCATGGTGTGGTACTGCCATGAATTTCCTTTCAGTCAAGCGGCAAGGATGCAGTCATCCTTGGCACTAAAGTGGTATTGGTTCCCCATACCCCCCCCCCCCCCGCATCGTTATGGTCGGTCGTCTCTCTCTCTCTCTCTCTCTCTCTCTCTCTCTCTCTCTCTCTCTCTCTCTCTCTCTCTCTCTCTCTCTCTCTCTCGGCCGTTTTCCATGCGAAGCATGGTGCTGTACCGTTGTATATTTCCTCGCAGTCAAATGCTAAGGATACAATCATCCTCAGCACCGTAGTGGAATGGGTTCTCCATTTTTGCCCTGCATATTGTTGCAGGACGGATCGCTCTCTCGCGCGCTCTCTCTCGCTCTCTCTCTCTCTCTCTCTCTCTCTCTCTCTCTCTCTCTCTCTCTCTCTCTCTCTCTCTCTCTCTCTCTCTCTTTCTCTCCCCCCCCCCAGAGGTACCTTTCTCGATACAATCTATATATGACTAGATCGGTTAGGTACCAT
Source organism: Chaetoderma sp. LZ-2023a (assembly GCA_034401795.1). NCBI lineage: Eukaryota > Metazoa > Mollusca > Caudofoveata > Chaetodermatida > Chaetodermatidae > Chaetoderma > Chaetoderma sp. LZ-2023a. The sequence continues at coordinate 56,115,430 of CM067369.1, forward strand.
TGGTGAGACACAAAACTAACACACCACTTTTCCTGTTTTTACATACACCGTTTAAGTAGCAAGCAAACAACAAAAGACTATTTGCTAGTTTTAAAGCAAGTAAAGTAAATTTGTGTGCTAGCACCATTCTTTCCACCATGGAGATGACAGCTAGACACACCGGGGACAGGAACAAATGAGATGATATAGTGGTGTTCAATTTTCGCAGCAATGGCTGCACGAGCCCACTGGAACGTGAATGTTCCACTGGCCCTGGAGGTCGATTTTTGGACACCGGAGATGCATGGCAACTGCTCCCCAACCCCGAGGCTGACTGACCAGCAGCAACAGCAGCATCAGCGGCTGTGGCAGCAGCACCGCCCGGCAGCAGTAGCAGTGGAGCCACATGCACCCCCGGTGCCTACAATCTACACACACAATTTGTTTCTATTTTTCGCTGCACATTTTAGATACATGTAAGAATGATTAATTATGACAATTCAAAAGTCGTATATGTTGATGATTCATGTTCAGTCAAGCCAGTGAATGAAGATGGGTCGTTAGGATGCCAGTTGTATCGCTTAAATCTCCACCACACTACCTGTGGAATGGAAGTGAACGAACATAAATCTCAACTGTTCTTCGACGAGCTGATGCACATCATGCAGCATATGGCAAATCACGATAAATATGTTGATCTGAACAAATATATTAAGGAGAAATGTCTGCAGTACCTTAGCAAAATGCAACAGAGAGAAAGGATCCCCCAAGTATTCCACTCCAGAGTCAGAGCGTATAAAGCAGCCAACACATAAATGCCTTAGCAAAGCTGCCGACTATGGAAAAATACATGCTGCAACAGCCCTGGCAACAAATACTGATCTTGAAGTGTCTACTCTGGCGAGCAGCATTACCTCTACTAACCAATAGAACAGCACAGACCAATTTCCAATCATCACCTCAGACAGAAAGATATAGATGATATCGTAGGGTCAGCACCCAGCAATCCTGCTCCAGCCAATCATTTATGCATTAGTTCTGGCAGAGAAAAGAGAGTATTAGGTGACACTGCAGCCAGCAAGTACACACCATACCGTGATATAAGCAGTGGCCTAGCCATGCTACCAGCTCCAGATATAAACATGGGAAATTGCGACGCATTGCCAAGTATCAAGCAGAGTGATAATTTACAGCAAGCTCAGCCAACTCACGCTGCATTTATGGAGAGGCAGCAAATAGAGTCTATGCTATCCCAAATTAATGATGTACCCGAAGTCCAGCCGTCAGAAATATGGAAATGCCTTCTTTGTGGTAACCCCATGGAGGGGGTTGACTCGATTGAATATAGCTTCAGTATAATAATGGCTTCATGCCACATGTGAAGGCCTTATGAATCGGGATCTTATTAGCCTGTGTAATCCTGTGACCGAATATCAACGATCTGTCTGCAAGGCTGAAGTTCAAGTTCAAGTTCAATCTACTCTAATGTCGTCCAACCATGACATACTTATGCCAAAAAGCAACCCATCAACACCCCATGAACAGTCTCTGCCAGTCCATCTGGAAGCTGCAGCCACAAACACACTTGACGAAGTGGGGCAGCATGGTGGACCCCACCAACAGACCCTGAGGAGTGACGCAACACCTCTTCTCCAGAAAGGTATCGCTAGTGTACCCACCCAAGTAGTTAAGCAGGAAAGACCTCAACAACAGACCAGTGAAACTGTATCTACTCCAGTTTATCATGTTGTCGAACATGTATCTAATGGCCCTAAACAGGATGGCAACTGCCAGGCCAAAGAGATAAGCTCTGCTGTACTGAGTTCTATAGAGCAAATCCAGGGAACTCAGCCTCTGCGCGTGACCATACTACTGTTGACGAGCCTGGTAACTGAGCATTGAAAACAGTCTAATCAAGAATGACATCAAAACAGAGAAAATGAAGCTGTCGGCATGACAGCAAAGGCTAGATGAGAAAGAAAAGGAACTGGAAATTCTATCAGGCTGCGTCAAAACATTAACAGTACTGAGTCTAAAGCTGGAACAAGAAAACCAAGAGCTGAAGGAAAGCATTAGATCACTGAGGGTTAAGGTGGTGGCCAGCTATCCAGAGAATCCGTCACATTTTGGTGGCTCTGGGGACCCTCCTCACCAGCAAAACATAGAAGCTCCCCGGCATCCTCTCCAGAATGACACAAGCCAAAATATGCCAAGTACTAACACGAACACTCCAAGTACTAAGCGGGGTTGGGGGGCGGGGGGGGGGGGGGGGAGCGGTGGTCATATATATATGTACCAGAATTTTACCCGCACCCAATATCTAATCATGTGTCCCAGCCTCATCCACTTCCAACAACGGGTCACTATGGAGTGCAGCCGTACCAAAATATGGGTCTGCCACCACAGATGATGCCAGGCTGGGGTAAACATATGCATGGACAACAACAAATAAACCAGAACGACACCCTGGAGCAGGGTTGGCATCAACCACACACCCATTTCCAGTCACAGGGCACCATGGGCCGCAGCCGTACCAAACTACAAACCCATTACCATCTATGATGACATGCTGGCCTCAACATGTGCAAGGATAACAATAAAGTCAAAACGACACAATATGACAGGGATGGCATCGATGAGCAGAATGCCTCAACAGAAACGTCACATGAATAGAGACAATGCTGAAGTTTCCTATAAGCGTGAATTGAATGGTCTGAAAGAAAAAATATATGCACTAGAGAATGAAATACCATCAATGAACCTTGCTTCACAGAATGCCAACGCCACCCGCCTAGCCGCTGTGGAAGAGAAAGTCAAAGATACAAACCTCTGATGTTAGATGAAATTAGATGTATCCTTACATCACAACTGCATGAGCATAGCATTGCACATAGAGCAGCAAATCGTGATCCTGTGCAGAAAATGTTATATCACCAGATGGTCAGCACACACAGCTCCAATTTTCAGAGAAAGCACCATTATTCCAGAGCATGTAGATACTCGACTGGATTCCACACTCTTAGGGAGTGAAATGTATTCAACAGTGGCAGAGAAAATCGACGCTACCAAACGTACATCAGATGAAAGTAAATCTTTCCATACATCACAATCTGGCAGCACTAGCACTGAGTATGGCTCAGCAAATTATGATCCTATGGCGAAAAGTGCTATCTCACCTACGCACACAACCCCAAGTTTCAGTGAGAGTACCAGTAGTCGCAGAGCCTGTAGAAACTAGATATAATTTCTGGGTCTTACCAGAAACAGGTTCTACCAGTAACGTAAATCGAAAACCACATGCTACAAGTGTATGGCAGAGCATGGTCAATGACAACCATTCTGAAACAGATCAATCTCAATCTAAGTCTTTTTTGGAAAAGGGCACTCGAAAAAAACACCGCCGGACAGGATTAGTAAAGGAGAATCATAATCATATGCTAATCAGCCCAGTATACCATCAACTGCCGATGCCAGTATATCATCCATTACCAAGGCACTATCCAATACAGCTGGGGCAACTGGAAGCACCGGAGTGGTCACCTATAACATATGGGCCTCAATTTCAAACTACTTTGCTTACAACACCGCGTAAAGAAGTATGAAATAATTGATACACAGGAGTATTGAATCCACAAATATGATGAACGGATGCTGCAAGATGTCTCCAATAATCTGGCCTTTGCGGGAAAATTCTATGATCAAGGAAACCCAAATCTATTTCAGCATCTCGGGGGACAAGGCAGTGTTGCCCTATTCTGGCCTAGGTCTATGGAAACGAAAGTATATCTTCTGGAAGAAGGCTCAGAGAGAATCATAGCTGCTCTATTAGAATGCAGTTCGAATGTCATATGCATAATCAATGTCTCTATGCCGTCAGCAGGAAGAGAATCCACCTTCAATATGTATAGGGATGTATTGGCTGAAATCGTGGGAATCATGTGCAAATATTGGAATGAAGGTGTAATATTGATGGGTGACTTCAATGGATCCCTCGATAGAGAGGCTCTAACTGATTTTGACAAATTGTTACACAAGTTCGTAAAGGCGAATGATCTACTTCTACCTGATTCATATCCAACAGATGCCACTAGAAGTCCTGACAATGCAGAGAATTGAATGACTGCACAGAGACCATCATTCATCGACTACATCCTATTCAGAGGGCCTAGTAATCTAGGCTTATGAAGATGAAAAAACCAAGGGAACTTTCATGAGTCATGTGATGAATTTGGCTGAGACTGAGGAGAAATATAAGAAAATAAACATAGCACATGACATGACTATCACAGAAAGGAAACTCAACAGAGAAAAGGTAGAAGAGATGAAGAAACTGAATGATGGTAATGAATCGGGGGAACACAGATTCATAATAAAGGTTCCCTATGGGAGAGAAAAGTGGTGAAGCTGAAGAGAAGGTCACCAAGAGATTAAATGGTGACAACGTATCTGTAAATAAACTTGTAAATAAGTTGAAAATTAAAGATGTAAATAAAGATTGCAATAAGGGGAAGGAAACAGAGCCTTGAGAGAAAGAAGGATGGGGGGAAATGAAATGCTTTTATACAACTATTGATACGCTTCCTAACAAAATGGAAGAGTTAAGAAGAAAAGTGCAGAGTTATGACCCATCTCTGAGCATTGTGGGAATAACAGAAGTCTACCAGAAAAATTACAGACTTGCCCCAACACAGGCAGAACTACAAATTAAAGGATACAAACTCTTTCTAAACAAGGTAGAGGTGAGCAACCAAAGAGGCGTAGCTTTGTAGTCGAAATTAAAATAGAAAGTAACTTTGAAGAGAGTATATGGGTGAAAATAAAGCTAAGCAATTCAGAAAAATTACTGGTTGGCTGTATGTACAAAAGCCCAAATACAACCCTGGAAAACTTGTGTGAGCAGACAGATTATAAAAAAGGCTTGCGGTCTAGAAAATAAATTCAGTCATCTGTTGATAATGGGAGATTTCAATTTCCCCACTATAGACTGGACAACCTGGATGTCATATGTGGCAGAAGGGGACAAATTCATTGAAAGCATAAGGGATGGGTATTTATGCCAAGCAGTAACGAAGCCAACACACAGATGTCTTAACAGCAAACCAAATATTTTAGACCTTATTCTTACAAATGAAGAATTAATTACAGACCTAGAAAAACTAAGCCTGATTGGACTAAGTGACTACTCAGTACTAGTCTACACCTACTACCAGTATATAGAGGGGGATCACAACAACCAAAGGAGGTGGAACTATTTTAAAGGGGATTATATCTCAATGAGAAAAGAACTGAACATAGATTGGGAAGCAAAATTCAAGGGTCTAAATGTTACAGACGCACTAGATACATTTATGGAAGCATACAATAGTGCCCAGGAAAAGCAGATCACAAAACCAGAAAGAGAACTGGGATGGTAATGGAACAAACCACCAGCTGCCTGGATGAAAAGATCCTAAAAAGATACGGAAAAAACACAGGTGCTGGCAGAGGTTTATGGAAACATGCAGCAGTCAAAACCATAAAAAGTACACCAAAATAAGAAAGTAGGTAAAGAACTTAGTGAGGGAGGCAGAAACAGAAAAGGAGCCGGAAATAAATATGGATGCAAAGAGAAATCCAAAGAAATTCTGGAAGTATGTAAACGCAAAATGGAAGGTGAAAACAGGAATAGCCGAGCTGAAAACTGAAGTGCTGAAGATAGCTAGTAGCAATAAAGACAAAGCAGATGTGTTGGCAAATTTCTTCAGTAGTGTGTTCATGAATGAGCCATTAGGGACTATACCAAAAATTTACACAAAGGAAATAAAGGAGGAATTCCAAGACACACTAGCTGGAGAAGAAGAAATACTTAAGTTATTAAAAAAGGAATTCAGAAGAATAAAGCTCCTGGCCCAGATGGAATCCATCCTAATGTTCTTAAAGAACTGCAAGATGTGCTCTACAAACCCCTGCACCTGATATTCAACAAATCTATATTATAGGGACAAGTATCAAGTACCTGGAAAACTGCAAATGTGACAGCAATCTTCAAAAAGGGCAACAAGTCAGATCCAGGAAACTATAGAACAACAGTTTGGATTTTATCCAGAAGGTTAACTACCTTGCAACTGCTTAACGTAATGGATGAGTAGACCCAGATCCTCGACAAAGAAGGAAAAATCGGCACCATATATATGGATTTTATGAAAGCCTTCGATACAGTGCCACACAAATGACTACTAAGCAAGTTAAATAACTATGTCTGGAGCAGTCAAGTAATTAAATGGACTGGAAACTTCCTGTCACAAAGAACACAAAAGGTTGTAATAAATGGAGTAAATTCTGTAACCAAAGATGTGAAAGTGGAATTCCACAAGATAGTATCCTAGGACCAATATTGTTTGTACTATACATAAATGACCTGCTGGAAACTGTGAACGCAATGGCATATCTATTTGCAGATGACACAAAGCTGTACAGTGAGATTAAAGGACCAGAAGATGAAATCAAACTGCAAAATGACTTGAACTCACTGCAAAAATTGACAGACACTTGGCTCCTAAGATTTCATCTGGACAAATGTAAGATAATTACTGCACAGAGTGGAAGGTCGACAGTTTAGAAAGATAGAACCTACCGCTTATACAACACAAAGGGAGAAAAGGTTATTCTTGATAATGTGGACACAGAAAAGGACATAGGATTGGTTGTTGACAAAAACATAACCTTTAAAGGCCATATGCAAGCACAAGTGAACAAGGCAAACAGCATCATGGGCCTGATTAGAAGATCTTTTACATACCTCAATGAAAAGGTGTTCAGTTGTCTGTTCAAAGCACTCTTGAGACCACATCTGGAATATGCGGTGAGTGTATGTGGTCCACATACAAAAAAGGGTATCTTAGTGCTGGAAAATGTGCAGAGGAGAGCAACAAAATTAGTCCCCTCACTCAAAGATCTCATTCTTCTCGAATTCTACAAAGCATTTGATAAAGTCCCTCACGAACATCTGATAAAAAAGATCGAGTTTTATGGCATCTGAGGAATCACCAGCAAATGGATCAGGGACCTCTTATCTCTTTCAATGAGAATTGAGAGCCATGCCATGTACCTCGAAGCAAACATATCAGATGACACACCATGGGACTATCACATTGACTTCAGAGCCAAGAGGGCGATTGGCACACTTGCATTTCTCCAGTGCCACATCAAGCACTGTTAAAAGAACATAAAGTCACAATACTTCACAACCCTGATTCGACCCATCCTAGAATATGCATCCAGCGTCTGGACTCCCCACACTCAGAAAAACATAAAAAAACTTGAATGGGTCCAGCACCGCACAGCTTGCTTCACTCATGGTGATTACCAAAGACACAGTAGCATCTAAAAAAATGCTCCATGAGTTAGTATGGGACAGCCTACAGGAAAGACGGTACAAAAGAAGATCAACAATGACATACCTATCATGAATGACCTTGTAAACATCCCTTTCGACATCTACAAACGAGTGCAGAGTAATACAAGGGGTCACAACCATAGGCTGCTAGTACCACACAGGTGCACACTAGCACATCAGCACAGCTACATCCCAGACAGCGCCAGGATGTGGAATTCGCTGCCAGCTGAAGTGGTTAGTCAGCCATCGCTATACTCTGTCAAAACTGCAATTGAGGGTGTCCACTTCCGCTAATTACCACTTAATCATTGTACTTTTCCTGTAAATATTTTTAGCCTGCACAAGGTGACCGGTACCGCACATATGCACCCTAGTGTAATAGTACTCTGGAAGAGGTGATTCACCATAATTGGAAGAAGAAGATGAAGAAGAAGAACAACAACAAGAAGAAAGAGCTAGATTACCCAGAAAGACTCCCAACACTCAGATACAGACGCATGAGAGGAGATATGATAGAGACCTTTGAGATCCTGAGGGGTATATATGACCCAGCCGTAACCATAAATAAGATTGAAACTGTCAAAGAAAGTATCACGAGAGGGCACAATTGGAGACTTCTTAAGAAGGGATGCAGACTGGATATAAGGAAGTACTCTTTCACCAGCAGAGTAGTGGACCTATGGAATAGCCTACTGGAAGCTGTAGTAAACTCCAAAACAGTTTTTCTGTTTGAGGTAGGACTAGACAGATTTTGGAAAATGCTGGAAGTAAAGTACAACTTTACAGCGGAAGTCATGTCGCCAGAAAGTCACGTGTGTGAGTCGTACCCAGCAGTGACAAAAGAAGAGGCAGACATAAAGGCTATACAGGCCTGAGTCCATAGAATCATCCTAAGTTCATTAGTGAATGACAGCAAATCAAAAGCCTGAATCCTGCTAGACCAATTTAAATCTGTGTTTGCACCACATGTTGAAGATGCCGCTAACCAAGCCATGCCACCTGTCAACACAACATGCAAGCAAGCAATCACAAATATTATCAGTAAGCAGGAAGGTGTGATTAAGCTGCTAAAAGATGTCAAAGCATCCAAAGCCTCAGGACCAGACAACATCCCAAATAAAGTCCTAAACGAATGTGCTGAAAACATCGGTCCTGGCCTAAGCCTGATATTCCAGAAATTCGAGGACACTGGCACTCTACCAGAGGACTGGCTTACAGCAAATATATCTAGTGTCTACAAGAAAGGAGACAAGCATCTTGCATAGAACTACCGACCAATCTCCCTTACCTCTGTGGCATCTAAGCTACTGGAACATATCATATGTAATCACATCCTCAACCACCTTGAGTGAAACAGCATACTGACGATCCTCAACCATGGCTTTCGTTCTGGTTAATCATGGCTGCTCATCACATCTCACGATCTGCTCAAGTCCTATGGTGCAAGAACACAAGGCATCCTAGACTTTTCGAAGGCGTTTGACACAGTACCACATGACAAATTTCTATACAAACTTGAGTGGTGTGGCATTAGAGGCACCACTCAGCAATGGCTATCATGCTTTCTCACTAAGCGCATGATGCGTGTTGTCCTCGAAGGTGAATCATCAGAGAAAACTCCTGTCATATCCGGGGTCCCTCAAGGCACTGTAGGGACCTCTCCTATTTCTATGCCATATAAACGACCTGCCAAGCAGAGCCGAATCTCAGATCCGACTGTTTGTGCATGACTGTCTAATATATTGTGAGATAAAACCATTCTATCCTGCAACAAGACCTTGATGCATTAGAATGTTGGGCATCTGACTGGGGCATGCAATTCAATGCAAAGAAATGTTACATACTAAGTGTGAAAAATAAGTTTCAGCACTACTACAACCTTGGCAACACCATCCTACAGCAGGTTACTAATAACCCATACCTCGGTATCCAATTCTCGGAAGATCTTAAATGGACAACCCACATAGGCAAAATTACAAACAACGCTAATGCTACACTTGGCTTCCTTCGACAGAACTTAAGGAACTGCCCCACATCCTGCAAGAAGAATGCCTATCTATCATTTGTACGATCTATACTTGAGTACAGTGCCATAATCTGGGACCCATACCTCCAATCAGACATTGACCGGTTAGAAAAAACTCAAAGACAGGCGGCAAGATTCATCACTGGTGATTACAAGAGCAGAACCCCAGGATGTGTTACCCAGATGCTGCACGACCATGACCTAACACCATTACAAGAAAGTAATAAACAACACTGATTGACATTCCTATTCAAGGTGGTTGAGGGGTTGATCCCAGCCATCCCTCCTCAGGAATACTTGACAACCGAATGTCCCAGAACAGCTGTTCGCACACGCAAATTCGAAGGCTATCTAGCAAGTAACATCCTCTAAAAGCAGGTCACAAACAATTCTAGATGTTTTCGTGTACCACCAGCAAAATCTGAACTCCTTAAATATGCATTTTTCGTACAAACACTAATACACTGGAACCATCTTGATGACATCTGTGTTTGTGCTCCAACTGTTGACAGTTTCCGGTTATCACACCATAGTAGGCCACCTGTATAATATTGAACACACTCGCATCCGTTGTGTCATGCCAGTATTCCATACAACGTACTTCATACAGATACAGCTAAGTAATCCTAAGTTCCGCGGTTTCACTGTTCCGCGTTTTCGGAGAGGTTTCTGGGCCAAATTTCTATACAGTCCGAAAATTGTTTTGAACGCCATTTTGAATACTTTCAACTGCTTCGTTCAATTTATAGTTAACAAATGCCATGTTATCTAACAAATGCGAACTGCATAAAATATATCCACCGTCCCTAAAACTGCAATGAGCCAAGATATATACGTCAAAGGTATTAACTAATCCATAATATCCTTATTCTTACCCCGCACGAAAAGTGGTAACGCGATATTATTTTCGTTATTTTTTTTAGCAGCTTTCTTCGTATGGCGAAAAAAGCATCATAGAAGTATAGCCTTTTACTTATTAAAATGTTGCAGACATTGAAAACAATTTTAGTGTTTTAACCAGATTTCGTGCCAAGCCAAACACCCATAGTAAACATATCTATCATCCTAATCCTATACTCATAATACTGGCTATAGGAGGGTTAGAATCAATATATATCCCCCTTATCATTTTCTTAACCTATATTTTCGTGTCATCTGATCCTGGGTTGAATTCAGCCTTTCGTTCCATGCTCTGGCTATTCTATATGTATGAAACAGCCAGCCAATGTTTTATAGCGAACGCAGTGAGTTAGTAACCCTAAGTGGAAGTGAGCATATATAGATAACATGTATGTATGTGTAATGAGGAAAAATCAACAGAAAATGAGACTGAACCAGGCTAAAATAGATATACCATGCGACTAAGAAAGCTTCGTTTCCGGTCGCAAGCTTTTTTTGCTTCCGGTTTCGGCCTATGATATAGCTTTTGTGCTTTCTTCATTGGCCCCCATTGCATTATGGGATATGGTTCTTCATTATGCGTATGTTCCCGTAGTTATTTTAAGGCAACTTACTGTGCATTTTCAATGTCCAACTTTTTGTTTGATATTGTTATCACGAAATAGCGTACATTTACTTAGAATGTAAAACGGTTAAATTGTCTGATGCAGACCAAATACAAGCTTTATTTATTCCTATTTATGCGTCTGTAAATGCAATAGGCGTGGTGGCTGAGTGGTTAGGAACTTGAGCTCGTAACTCCAGGTTCGCAAGTTCGCTTCCTGGCCGGTCCGCTACGTTGTGTCCTTGAGCAAGTCACTTAACTCTGCGTTGCTCCAGTCAACCTAGCTGTAAATAGGTACCTGTGATGGCATAGCTCTCTGTGCGCCGTATGTGGCTGCCGGGGCACTGTCAAATGAACAGGGGATCAGATGTACAGCGCTTAGAGCATGCAATCGCATGGAGTTCAGCGCAATATAAATGCACTATCATTCATTCATCTTAGTTGACTGTCTCATTATTTTTAATGTTCATGGCCGTGGAAAGTCGTTGTCAATGTCGTATGTATTTAGCGCTAATAGCAGGAAATTTAAGGCCGTGTACTAGGGCTGCGCGATATACCGATACCATATTAAAACTGATATCCTGCACTGACGGTTTCATAACCGATTATAAAAAATAAATATCGAAAGACCGAATATGAACATATTTTCAGTTTTTCGTATCAGAATTGTTAAAAATAAAAGATACTAACGAGCATGAAAAGCGTAATGAATAATAATGGCCATACTTTCCATTAAGCTACGTTCGGGGCAACTAATAATTGAACGTGGCCCCCAATTGCGAATATTGTGTAACTCCATGTAACTCGCTGTATGCCGAGAGAAATCAAGCAGCGAATTAATTAAATAAGTATCCACTCGTATTTTCTCTGGTAGTCGCAGATAAATTTGCAATATAAAACACAATACTAACGCGGGAATTTGTCATTGAAATTTGTATCGGGGGAAAACATTTCTAAACAACGGCATCCATTTTATTTACGTCACCGGCTAATTAACATAATGCAAAGTCGTCCCAAAACTAAATCGCCCGATTGCATAAAAATCTCACCAATAAATATAATGCTGAATGCATTTTGCTGATTAGGATATAATTTTGAATAAAATTGTTACTCAAACCGTTTTGAAAACGTTATCTTCTATACACAATATCATATTAACGTATGAAATTCGCGTTCGCAATATTACAGTTAGTATTTTCTTCAAGGCATGATTTCGTCTTCGAGCCGAATTGGAAATGAAAGAAGAAAGGGAGATAATTACATCCTAATTAATTACAATCACCTGATTTACGTCTTTTCGCAACCTGTTTAGCTGATTTATGATTAATTTTGACAAAATAAACGATGTTTATTTAACTGTGCGTAAAATTAGGCAGTCTAATTAATAATTTCACTCCCACGATGATGGATATTATAAGGTATATTAAGCTTAAAAAGTTACGAATGTATCGGGGCATGAAAATACTTTCTGTTTTCGTGCTATTTTTTATCATTTAAATTTTTTGTTTCATGTCCATAAAAACCGATATTCGGTTAAAACCGATATGAAAAATCATATCGAAACCGATATGGCTATAAGCCAAACCGCGCAGCCCTACCGGGTACCACACGATTCGCATCCAGATAGAATCTGCATTCATGTATTTACTCGCAGACATGCATTAATTCCTGTTTTTTTGTAGCTCATTGCATGATGACGTCATAGTTAATATGGACTTGTTTGTATTTCCCAAAAAAGTAAGGAGCACCGCGTATGTGGGTAAAAATTGTATAACGTTATTGGACTGGTGCAACTATTTAATGGTGCAGGCCCCGGTAAAAGATGCAATAATGCTGTCGTATATCACTGACAATGGGCAGACGCATTGTTGTGAATATCGTGGACTGGATTTACCGGAATGCCCTCCACGCATGATTAAAAATTGAATGTATTATACATGGGCATATGTATTTAGGACATTTCGACCATATACAAATTCATCCTATTTATTTAAGCAATAAATGGTGTCTGTGTTCGCTTATAGGCAACGCCTATTTTCATATTAATCTTGTTAATGATAATCAGCATTTTTCGCCTTAGTACCAGGGTTTGGACCAATGTATTCATGTACTCAGTACTTGAGTACAGATTTTCAAGTACTCGCATGTACTTAGTACTTATGCCTTTTTATGAGTACATGGACTATAACCTTATTCTTACCCCTCCTGAAAAGTGGTAACTCGCATTTATTTCTGTTATTTAATGTTACAGCTTTCTTCGTATGGCGAGAAAAGCATCATAGAAATATTGCCTTGTTAAAATATTGTAGACATTGAAAAATGGATAATTTTATTTATAGTGTTTTAACCAGATTTCGTGGTAAACCCATAGTAAACCTATGTCTAAACCTAGATCATATTTCATGAGGTTTCCTGCAATCCCTCAAGCGGTTTCGGAGAAGATTTTGAAAGACGTTTATAAAAATGGGCCAAAATCCAAGACGGCTGCCGGCCTAATTGGCTGATCGGCTTCATTTGTAACAAACTTGGATCTCTATGCCCTAAGGATGCTTCCTGCCACATATAATTGAAATTGGCCCAGCGGTTCTTGAGAAGAAGTCGTTTAAAGGAAAAGTTGTTAGACGCATGGATGGACGACGGACACACGATGGACAGTCGCCACGACATAAGCTCACTTAGCCTTTCAGGCCAGCTAACGAGATTTGAAACAAAATTTTGCACTAACTTCCTGGAAATACCATCGAATCTACGTCACTTCCTTGTATGATAGAACTATCAATGGAAAAAGTTATTTTAACAGCTACCAAATATGTGAATCGGATTGAATGGTATAATACTCGATTATCATCACGTAATGATATATTGGGCCTCTTGTTTTATTTAACATTTATAAGTCATTTAACTCACAGGATTTTGTTTTATTTACACAAACTGCTGAAATTTGGATGCGACCGACTTCTATTAGATAATTTGGTGTTTTAAAACCGCTAAGAAATTAGGATGGCTCAACCTAAAAATTTGGCATGCAACTTCTATTAAGGATGCCGTTATTAATAGGCGATATATGGTAGACCCAGACACAATTTAAGCCTCTAAAAGTATGCAATTCTGACAATTTGTTTTTCACACATTTTGCTGTGAATATTGCACCTTTAGCCAACCAAAATCAGTGATACTAACTTTCAATCAAATTAAATCTATTATACTATACCATAGGGTTGCACGATTATTCACTTTTCATAATCGCGATCATTTAAGAAAAATAATTGCGATCATACGATTAATCATGAACTATATTAACTACGTCAATGCTGCTTAGAGGACGTTATTATGCTACTGCAGATTGTAAGATTATGGGTTAGGCACATGCGTATACATACATGGACAGAATACCCCTGTTGCTGATTGCAAACAAAGGAATGTATCAAGATTTTTTTAGACAAAAAACGGAATGTACCGTATTTCGTTTAATTGTAGCCTATGCTCTAATAGAAGTCCACCCCCCCTAACTTTGACAAATGAGCTCCAATGATTTCTTAGCAGTTTCAAAATGGCAAAACTCTGTATTAGAAGCCCACCCCCTAACTCAGCAGATAATTTGTAAGAATAACGTGTATAATAATAACAATCATGTCACAGGGTGTGTCTACTTCAGACTGATCTCTGCCCTGATACATTTCCGGCCCCTCTAGAAGTCAATTAAAGGTCTCAGATTTGTAAATCTCGACCACCTATTAGATTAATACTACTAGTAGGCCACGTATGTTCAAGATATAATAAAGTTTATTCCACACTTTTGTAGTTAAAATGCGCTTAAAACAGTCTTGGCGTGATTAAATAGCGTCCTTATAAATATATTTCAAGACCAAATTTATGTACCAAACAAGTACGGGAGAAAATGCGCATCAATTTTGTAACGCCGATCAACATTAAATGATCCAAATTGAATTATTACGAACGACAATATAGTCGACTTCTTAAGTTGGTGAGCCAGCGGCTCTGTTGCGATGGGAGGCGGCGTGTTCTCGCGAGATATTATACGCTAACGGGAGTTTATCAAACGGGTACCCATTATTCAGATCAGTATAATACTCAGTTCGTATCGCGCAATGATAATATATAGAAATTCCCGAGTTCCTAGTCCCCGATTCCAGAATATTTATATCCGAGTACTCGTTCTAAAATAAACTCTTCAATTGGAGGCGAATCACGTGATTTGTATTTTTTTCGCGACGCCATTTTATATCAAATTGTGGATTAATTTTGATCTAATAAATGACCTTTATTAAAGAATACGCAATATTTAGGCGCTCAAATCAAATAATTTCACTTCCCCGGTGATGTTTTGAGGTATACATTAAACATAGGCGTAGGCAGTGAGAATTTTTACGTGAGAAAATGCGTTGAATTTCCGTGGTATCAGTTCTAGAACTTTTTTGGGAAAACCATTAGCGCATAACTATTCAGAGAATGGGGAACGCGGGATAAGCGTGTGTGATTACAACAACAATGACAAATAGCGATCAAGTGAACAATCTTTATTCATCTAAAACTAATCATGAGTCAATGCAAACAAATCAGTTATTTATTTATTTAGTTTATTTAATCATTCACACATTCGGCTGATAGCTGGATGTTTGTTTCCATGCTTGGTAACGCGAGCAGAGTTTCACAAGCGTAAAAGTGTCTTGACAAAAATTTCAACATGGTGATTATACGATTATTTCATTTTATAATCGTCCACGATCATTTTGAATTATATAATCGCGATTAATCGAAAAATCGTGCAACCCAGAGAAAATGGATTCTGCCGTGTTCTTGAGGAGACCAAGCGATTATTTTTGAAAATCTTACCACTGAAATGCTTGGTTCGGTTCATTAACCGAGCCAGTCATTTCAATGAGAAATTGTCAAACGTAATAAACTTGTGGTCTCCAATGCTAGCAAATGTTGATCTAGTAGCCGTCCTTGATAATCAGTTCGTAGTTTCGTACTGGTCCTGGAAAGTAATGGAAAATCAGCATTTTTCATTATAGGTTGGAAAATGATAATCATGGAAGATAAAAGGAATCTATTGGCATACATTTCTGCCGTCACGTCTACGTATTAAAAATTATGGCAGCAGCTTATCAAAACAAGGCTGACTTGGTTGTTGTAAGACACAGTACTGTCAGTAGTCAGATATTTGGCAGAATAACTTCGATTCTAATTTATGCAGCTACGTCATAGACACAAATCTTCTAGATATTTATTCTTGCTGTTCATGGAATTTGTTAATTTTGGTCATGAAAAGTCATGGAATCTCAAACACAGACAGGTGTACAAACCCCGGATAATAAATATCTTGGATCTCTAGAGATCGCACTGTAGACATTAATAATTTAATACCTGTAATGGTGGTTCTTTCTTAAACATGAGTTTTATTACCTTCTACAAGATAACTACATGTCAGTGGCTACAACACAGTACAAGCATCAATGACATGAATGGCGCTGGACTGTGGTAAGATGCCAAACATCTAGCGGTTCCTTCACCACACTAGTGTCACTTCATGCTTACCACAAAAAGTGGCCACGGAAAACATATCTAATTTTGGAATCGCTACTGAGCGCTTTCTTACTTAAATACAACTGGATAATACTTACATATATGGCGCATATCTTTTGGTGTTTATTAAATATCATTTATGGCGACTGATAACCTCGCATCATTGATATGCTGCATTCTCCAAGATCATTTCTTTAAATAGCTTCAACATAATTTCTCAATTAAAGTTATTGTTGTGCCACAATAACTTTATTTGAGGAATGTTCTTAAAGCCATTTAAAGAAATGTGTTGCTGTCTAAAATTGCAACAACTTTCAATCAAATTCTTTCTCGCATCCAGCCTGGTGTATGAACCCAGATCATAGAAATCCTTGACATGGTTGGTATGAGTCTGAAAGTGCTTATTGCTTAGCATTATTAAGATGTGCTTGAATTGAGAATTTTTCAAAGCACTTAATAGATGTTACAGAATTACCTTGAGAGTGTTTGAATTTAGCAAAATAGCTGAAAATCAAAACTTTTTATGAAAGTCGATTTCCCAGTTAAAAGTACATAATGACTTGATATGTTCAGGTTTCTTCTTCTCCTTCGATCAATACTCACCATTCTGTTACTTCTGATATACAGCTGGCTCTGACAGCGGCTCTAGGACTATAGACTTAGAAAGCTTTACCGACTCCTGGGAACCGGGTACTCGGCTCCCAACTGCCGAGTACCCGTTTACCATAGAGCTCATTCTTGTTTGCATAGCGACAAGAGCAATACATGCTTTTTGCATTAAGGATTTTAGTGTTTTAAAATAATCTAAGTCTTTAATCAGTGATAGTTTGTGTGTTCTGAAAGGATTAACTAAGGACTATGGAGAATACCGCCCAAGAAAACCAGGTTGTATTGTTCTTTATTATCCATAGTTAAAAGACTTAGGTCTCTAAATTTCGTTGTGTCGCATGTTCCAATTTCTGTCCCCATAGAATCTGGGACGTGTGCTAACAACGATATATGCCAGACGATCGCCTTCTTTAAACCCCAACAGGCGATCGGCAGATATGAAAATAGGTGTTTGCTACGGTATTTCTAACACGAATATCGGCTGACGTCGTTCTCCGTAGAATCCGAGCGGGTGACGTCACACCCGGTCGCTCGGATGTTTATGTGAAGAAAAATTTTTCATTAATTCGCGCATCTTATTCTGGGTGCTGCGTACTAAAAATGGTACCGGAAACTTTAGAATGATCAAGTTTACGTGT
Organism: Chaetoderma sp. LZ-2023a; assembly: GCA_034401795.1. Lineage (NCBI taxonomy): Eukaryota > Metazoa > Mollusca > Caudofoveata > Chaetodermatida > Chaetodermatidae > Chaetoderma > Chaetoderma sp. LZ-2023a. The sequence goes on from CM067369.1 coordinate 56,133,108, forward strand.
GATCACGATCGGTTTGCAATGATCGGTGGTTTCAAAATTCTTGAGTAGATGTGTGGTCTGCGGTTTTACCGTGTGAGACAGCAGTTTTGTTATACATTTTGTTGTTTTCTTCACATATCGTGCTGCGTTCGTTAGGAGTATAATTTATATTGATTAGTAAATATACCCTGAATGCTATGCGATATGATTCCTGGAGCCGTTACACATCCTGGAGGATCTATTATGGGTGTGTTGTGCCCGCCGCGTACTTGTCGTCATAATCAATGCGATCGTTGTTGTAACGTGGCGGGGTGGGGTGCGGGGAGGTTACGGTTAATTTATGAGTCAAATTATTTGAAAATTAATTGTCTGCCTTCCATCCGGGTCTCGTTCCGCTTGTTTATTGTAGGTTTGTGCTTATTTTATAGGCCAAGCCAGCCCCGCCATCATGTGACGACTGCCATAAGTTTGTCCGTGTAATGTTCAAGGACCATGTCTGTTTTATGTGTGCCCTGTGTAATATAGATCATAGGTGTAATGTTTGTGCAGTGTGGTCCGTCGAAACGATGGTTAAGTTCCTTTCCCAGAAGGACTTGGCTGGGTCTGACGCGGGGTCAGGCGGTCCGAGAGTAAATCGTGGAGCGCCCGGTTCGGCCGGTGCGGGTGCTCCACGTCCCCAGCTGGAGGTGGCGGAGATGGCACCGCCGGCGTGGTTTGGTCCGGCTCTGCAGGGTTTTTCTGCATAGCGTTCTGACCACGCTGGTGTCGTCCCTGCTACCAAAGGTTGGGGGGCAGTTTCTCCCCATGCCTGGTACGGATCCTGTCCTCGGACAGGATTCTGGACTGGTTACCGAGGGGGCCGTCTCGTACGGCCCCCTGGCAGTCCCGTCTGGCCTCGGCCAGACGGGTTTCTGTTTCTCTGCGGCCACCTCCGGGTGGTCCAGTAGCGGTGGCCGGTCCGTCAGGTGTGGGAGCCGTCCGCCAGGACGGTTCCACGGTTGACTCGTCTAGTGACGACTCTTCGGAGTCTGAAGACGAGGAGGCCGAGGAGGAGAGGTTGCTGCGGCCCGTGAAGCCGCAGGTGGAGAATATGGAGGTTGATTCCATCCTAGACGGATCCGGCCTCCATTTGTCTGGTTTGGCGCAAGCCAGGTCAGCGGCTCCGCCTGTGGCTGAGGCAAATCCGTTACCGTGCACCGGTTCCGTGCGGCTTGGTTTGGCACCAGCCGTCACGGGAACGGGTGTGCCGGGCCGGGCGTGGTACTCACCTATCTCGCCTGGTCCGGCAGTCGGACGTGGGGTGCCGTGGGCGCCCGTGTCCGGCTATGGTTCCGCGACTGCTACGGGTCCGTACGGTTTTCCGTGTGGACCTACCCCATGGACCGGAGTGTTTCATGGGGTGGCGGCGGAACCGTGTGGTACCGGAGTGCCTGGCGTGTCAGCCGTGGCTCCTTGCTGGGAGGCCGTGGCTGGCAGACCCGTGAGCACGTCAACGGGTGACGTGTTTGCGGGGGTGTCTTCATCGGAGGTAGATTGGTCAGATGCTCTGGCGTGGCTAGCCAGGGTTGACCCGTCTGTGGTTTCGGCCACGGCCGATGAAGATGCGCCCCGTCCGTCGGTTGCGTCGATCAGGACGGGGATTTTGCCCGCGGCCCGGATCCAGTCAGTGGGACTGGATCCACGGTTCATAGAATGGTTGGATGCTATTTATAGCAAACAACTGATGACCAAGGGTCAGCTCCCTGCGGCCTCCAGGGAGGTGCGGGCAAGATGTCGTATTCCGCGGGGGGAATACGACAGGTATGGTGTAGTCCCGTCGGTCACGGAGTGACCGATGGGTACTGGGCGTCCAGAGTGCCGTGCCGGGTCACCCCGGTCCGGCACTTGTGGACAAGTCTCAGGTACACCAGGAAGAAGTCCTGTCCCTAGCGATGAGGGTGTGAGGGCAGCGATGAGCGCTGTCAACCACTCTTATCGTCTCCTTCAGTCGGTGTGGGCTGAAGCGGGGCAGGCCACCCTGTGCCACCTGTGGCGCTTTCATGTGTCAATGACGGCCTGGTGCTGTCGATGGACGCATTGGCAAGGGTGCAAGCGCGTGTGACGAAATCCAGGAGGCAAATGGTCATTGACCATATGCGTCCGGCTACGGCAGTCAGGGAGCGTCTCCTTGGGACACCCCTGACAGGGCCTAGCATCTTCGGTGGCCAAGCGTGGGCCATCTTAGAGGATACCGCCAGTATCGCGCAGAATCGGTTAGCGGTAAACCTACAGCTAGAGCTAGTGCGACAAGCGCATGCACTAGGGCCTGTGGGGAAACCGCTAACGGGACAACCTTCAAAGGAGCAGAAGAAGCATAAGGGCAAGGCGAAAGCTAGGCCTGTTGCGACTTCTGCTTCAGCTGGGATTTCAGAGCCGCCGCCGGCGAAGAAGCCCAGGAAGGTTGTAGAGGCGCCTACCCTCCCCAATGTTGCTCCTGACCGCCCTAGAGGTGGGAAGGGCAAGGGGAAGGGTAAGGGTAAGGCCTCAAAGGGCGGACAGAAGGGGCCGAAGCGTACCTGAGGGTACGAAAGCTCCCTTCATATCCGCCTGGACCGCGCCTGTGTGACAGGAACAGCGGTGCCAGTTATACCTGTCGTGCCTAGAACGAAATGGTTCTCTCTCTCTCTCGTTAAGAAAGAGTGGGGGGGCGGACTGCGAGCCGGACAACCCCGTTAGACGTCGAGGCGTCTATGGTGGGTGGAAGGCTCATGCGTTTCGTCGAGGCCTGGCAAGGTGTGACGTCAGACAGTCTGGTCCTGGGATGGTTATCCCAGGGTTACATGCCGGAGTGGTGGGACTTTCCACCACAAAATCTGTCTTTGGCACCTGTCTGGACACCCGTACCAAGGGAGCCAGACAAGTTAGAAGCCGTTCAAAAGGAAGTGTCGGGTTTGCTTCTGAAGGGAGCAATAAATCCAGCAAATCGAAACACTCCAGGCTTCTATTCAAACATGTTCCTTGTCCCCAAGAGCACAGGGGGATGGAGACCCATACTCAATCTCAGGCCATTAAATTGGTTTAGCCATACGCCTCGGTTCCAGATGGAAATTCCGAGGTCGGTAATGCGGGATTGAGGAAAGGAATGTGGTGTGTATCGATCGATCTGAAAAATGCATATTTCCACATTCCTATGAATCGGAGTTGGCACAGGTTTCTGAGATTTGCGTTTCAGAGTCAACTATGGGAGTTTACAGTCTCCCGTTTGGCCTGTCGACAGCTCCGAGGGTTTTCACAAGAGTGGTCCTTGCGGTGACAGCGTTTCTCAGAAAAGAGAACGTGGCGCTACACACCTACATAGACGACTGGCTGCTTAAGGCAGACTCGGCAGCCAGGTTGAACGTGGATACTGCTCTGACTCTGAAGTTACTTTCAGATCTAAGCTGCATAGTCAACGAGGAGAAATCCGAGTTGACGCCCACTCAACGTTTCGTTTATTTGGGGATGCGATTCGACCTTGAGGAGGGCAGGGTTTACCCATCAGAGCCCAGAGTGGTGTCTCTGTTAGCCATCCTCAAGAGTTTTCGAGTGGGAAACCACATTCAAGGCGAGGCGGTTCCTTCAGATGCTGGGCATAATGGTCTCCATGGAGCAGGTTATCCCGTACGATGCTCTAATGCGAAGACCTATCCAGTTGTATCTGATGTCTCTGTGGAAACAGAGAACAGAACCCCTGTCAAAACTGGTGCCAGTTTTGGAGCCGATAATATCGCATCTGCTATGGTGGAAACAGCGTCAGAATCTCCTAATAGGGGTTTCGCTGCACCTACCCCAACCCCAGCTGTCCGTTTACACGGATGCATCGCTGGAAGGGTGGGGTGCCTGCCTGGGAGAACCAGGTCTCGGGCACATGGACTCTCCCGGAGAGTCAGCTGCATATCAATCTGTTGGAAATGATGGCAGTGGAACTGGCGTTGGAAGAGTTCCTTCCGATGATCAGGGGCAAGGTGATATTGATACGGTCGGTCAATTCGACAGTAGTATCATATATAAATCGCCAAGGCGGGACCAGGTCGCCCACTCTGTGTATCAGGGTGTGGCACTTGATTCAATGGTGCAGGAATTACTCGGTTGTTTTGAAAGCAGCTCGTATTCCTGGCCGATTGAACATTCTGGCGGATGCTTTGTCTCGCAGACAGAGAATCCTGCCCACAGAATGGTCCCTCAACCCTCCAGTTCTGCGACGGATCTTCGAGCATTGGGGCAAACCCAACGTGGACTTGTTCGCCACAAAGGAAAATGCTCAAATCATGACATATGTCTCGCCGATTACAGATCCAAATGCCGTCGATACAGACGCTCTGGCGATAAGCTGGAGAGGGATGCACGCTTACGCGTACCCACCCACCATTCTTCTACCGAAGGTGTTGGTGAAGGTCAGGGAGGAACCGTGTCTGGTCCTGCTAATAGCGCCGTATTGGCCGAGCAGGGCGTGGTTCACGGATCTTCTAGATCTGCTGGTGGAAAATCCTGTGCAGTTGCCCGAGATTCCGAACATAATCTCCCAGGCCAAGGGACGCTTCCTACACGAGCGTCCCGAGATGTTCAATGACTGTGTGGATGTTATCAAACAACGTTCCACGTCGGAAGGCTTTTCTCGACAGGCTGCTGATTTCATCGCGGCTGCGAGAAGTAGGTCAACCTTCAAGTCATATAACAACAAGGTTAACAGATTTGCAGACTGGTGTGAAGAAAAGGGTATTGATACCTTTCAATCCACTATCAGCAAATAGCAGACTTTCTCTGTGAGCTGTTCTTTTGAGGACTAGCTCCCGTCACAGTTGCTGGATACAAGTCAGCTTTGGCATCATTTATCCCTTGTCTAGCCAACAGGGATAGTCCAGAGGTGGCCCAGTTAAATGTGATGTTGAGGGAATGAGCAATCTCCGACCGAGACAACCGGTAGTCATTCCAGCCTGGAGTCTATCTTTAGTGCTTAATGTACTGGCCAAGCACCCTTTCGAACCGTTGCGTTCGGCTAGTCTAAAGCATTTGACTCTAAAGGCGGTTTTTCTATTGGCAGCTTCCTCAGCTAAAAGGCGCAGTGAGATCCATGCGCTTTCGGCAGAGAGGAACCGATTTATTGTTTCTGGAGAAGGTCTGCGTCTTCTGCCAAGAGCAGAGGTTATGTCAAAGAACCAATCTTTGAGATATCCCGGCAAACCGATCATTATACCGAAGTTAACTAGGTTTGATCGTGATGCCAGTGTCTGGTGCCCGGTCCGTGCTTTGACTAAGTACAAGAAACGGACTGACTCGTTACGGTCGAACGATAGACATCTGTGGATCTGCCATAAAAAGTCTTATGGCGCCGCATCCATGGATACTATCTCTCGTTGGGTGGTCGAATGCATTCAGACTACTCACGAGATGGCGACTGGGCACCAGGTGCAAGGCGTAAGGGCAGACAATGTCAGAGGAATAGCCGCCTCGACCGCCCTTTACAATGGTGTTCCGTTATAGGACATCATGGCCGTTGCACAATGGCACTGTGAGTCCTCATTCACGGATTACTATATGAGGGATGTGTCAGACTCAGCCAATCCACTCGCTTTAGCTGTTTTGAAACGATAGTTAGTGACCACACTGCTTTTCCCCTTTTCTCACTTCGGTAAGAAAAGAACCTAAAGCAGGCATGGTCAGGCGAGAGGATGTCAACCAGATTGTGTCACTGATGGCCGAACCGGTGAATGGTTGTAGGCGGTACGTCTGAAGTCCTGTTATCATAAGGTAATTCAACAAGTGAGAGTTT